>CM049412.1:13750000-14280000 GCA_026929865.2 Hyperoplus lanceolatus | reverse complement strand
TAGAGGGGGGGGGGAGGACAAGTGAGGACTCACTGTCCTGAGCCAGAGGAATAGCTTGCTGTAAATACACAATGTACTTCCCATCCACCGCGTGGTAGAGTGGGTGGCTCAACAGGCCAGAACACTGCTCAGGTCCGCCAAGCCTTTTCCCTCAACAAGTTTAAGTATAAACAGATTTTGCTCTTCAAAATGGACACTTTGGGTACAGTTTTTCAGGAATGTGACCTTAAAGAATATGAAAAAAGAGCTTGCGTGTAGATTTCCTCATTTGAAAAGTATCAGTGAAGGGAGAGAGGAGCCCTGATGAGGAAGTTGAGGTTTCCTGTAACAATGCAACACGCCCACTTCTCCCTGCTGTCACAAGACTAGACTTATTCATGACTGTGTGGGGGCTTTATTTATTTGTTTGTCTGTAGGGCCTATGTGTGCATTGGCCTCCATTCTTTTATGAACATCAGTGTTCCATTCAAGAAATTAATGGAAGTCTTGTGCACATAGTGTGGACTCACAATGTGCTGTGAAGTACTTGTGGACTATTAAAAATACACAGCGCACAGACTTGGGTACAGCTTCGTGTGCAGGAAGAATTATCAGCTCGAACGGCAGGGGCAAAGCACGTGCTCTAAGGCCAGATGACCTCTTGTATAATGCTACTGTGTAAACCCCCCCCCCCCCCCTCTCCCTCACTCCCCCCACTAAAACAATGCAGCAGTTGCTCAGGAACAGGTGGCTGTCATTCAACGTGATTTTTCTGCCAGTGGATCACGGTTAACAGTTGCCCAGAGACCCAGGCTCGCGCGACAAGATACAAACTGCCCACCTTCTTCACCTCCAAGCCTCACATACCCCTCCTCGAGTCCGTTTCATCACACAAGAGCCCTCGCTCCTGCCTCAGACGGTGGTTCGGCAGTCTGTGGTACTGCTATAGTCTCAAACCGGTGATATATTTAATTCGCGCTCTTCTTCGTCGAAGGAAATATGATGCGCGAGGACATAGAGGAGCTTGTCCACGCGCGCAAGGAGGCAACGTGGGATCCGAGCGCTGCGGTCAGTTTGGTTTTGGAAGGTGCGTATAGGCTATAACTTGCATTAGAACTGGCACATCGCCATATTTACATACATGGACACACATATGATAGGTAACTTCAGATTCAAATGCATTTCCGTAGTGGAGCTCTGGACAAATGTGGTGTTCACGATGGATGGCTTTCAGCGCGTGCGTAATGCGTGCGTAATGCGACCGGGTCTCGTTCTCCTTCTATCGGACTCTGCTCGCATGTTTATTGTTCAGATATTTGGTTTATTATTCTGTTCAACAGTTGTTATTCAAGCTCAGACAATTCCTATTAAACTCTGACAGTTTTTCTTTATTAATTTCAGACATATCAAAAAAGAAAAATGAAAAGCATGAAAATACAATAAAAAAAAATATGTTCAGATGATTTCACAAAAGAAATAAAAATAAACAAAATAAACAAACAACATATTGAATTGATATGCCTGAAAAGGAGTAGGAAGAAGTATAAACTTATTTGATCCTACCCCTTTTCCTCAGCTCAATAACTTATATTTATTATATTAGCTTCCTGTGTTCTTTATAATCCTTTTTACAAATCAGTCATATTATTGGTCGTTATTTTTTTTAATTATATGTAGCATGTCTTTTTTTTCACACATATTCAGCCTTTTGTAGACTAATACTTATGTATATACTTATATATACTTATATATATATATATATATATATATATATATATATATATATATATATATATATATATATTCCTTGTTTTATGCACTAATAAGATGCTTGGCTGAACAGGCTCTCAGAATCACACATGCTCACTGTGGTGCTTTGTCCTCTCTAATCTCCTTTACTTACTTTGTGTGTGTGTGTGTGTGTGTGTGTGTGTGTGTGTGTGTGTGTGTGTGTGTGTGTGTGTGTGTGTGTGATTGTGTGCGCGTGCGTGTGTGCGTGCGTGCCTAACCCATTCCAACGAATCGCTTTTTCTCAGTTTTGATGGCACCTGTTATGTGAGAGTAGTACCAGCTGTTATTTTGGTGAGCAGTTTGAACAGATGCCACAGACTCTAAAATGCAACAGGTGTTTACTGTCTACTGTCTCCAAACCACTTGGCATTATGGAGTGTTTTTTTTTTCTTTTTTCGTTTGAGTGTATCCTATCCAAGGCTCTGCTTTTGGTTAATTAGATGTCGCATCAAATAGCAAGAGGTCCTAGAAAGAGTAGCTTGTGCATCGGTAGGAGAGCATTTCCTGTGTGTGAAATGTTTTCATAGAATTGTGCAATGTCAAAGCAAGTCAAGTAGTCTTTATGTGGTAATGTCTTAATGTGGTATTTAAAAGAATGTAGTTTCCTACTTGCTTTTATTGGTAATAACAGGCCCTCTTTCAACAAGAAGAGGATGTAAGGCGGATAGAAGTTATCATTGGTGCAGTACATTTTTGATCTTTTATGATGCTTAAATTATTTCCCATGTGTGTACTGTTTTTTATATTAGATTGGTTAAACATAGACCTGGACTCATAACTGCACAAACTGTGTTCTTAGAAAGTATTTTATGTGTTTCTTTCTGACACAATGTTGTGGATAATTTGGCTACTACCTCTTTTGAGAAAGAGAGAGAGAGAGAGAGCTTTTATTGCCACATTAGATTACATCAATTTATGAGTTTTATGGTGAGAGGCTGAAGAGTGTCTGTGTGGTTGGAAAAATACCTTTTGTGATACACTAATGCTGTGCCTTTGTTTGATTCATAACATTCAAATCAATAAATAGGGCATGATGTGTGTGTCATTGTCTGTTATAAGAGCTTTGTAAGGGCTTACAAAGCTCTTATAACAGTTTATTTCCCCTCTTTTTATTGTGTGTTTTCTTTCTAGTCACGCTGTTGTACTGTTTTAGACTGTTTTTTTAAAAAAAAATTATTGTGCACACATTCATTTAAATATGCCTGTGTACCATGTAAAACACAGTAACGGTCTGTTTTAAAAAGTGCTAAATAATTAAAAATGTACTTTATAAATATTCCGTCCTTACTTACTTACTTACTGACTTACTGAATATCTTCATATCCCTTTCGTCACAGCCATCGTGGACACTGGCGAGCAGGAGCTGTTGCCCGTTGACATGCATTCCCCCTGAGCTTGGTGAGGTCTCCCTCTGTGGTGTGGTGGTGGTGGTGGCGAGATGCCTGTGCAGGCTGCCCAGTGGACAGAGTTCCTGTCCTGTCCCATCTGCTACAATGAGTTTGACAGCAGCGGCCACCAGCCCATCAGCCTGGGCTGCTCCCACACCGTGTGTAAGACCTGCCTGCACAAGCTGCACCGCAAGGCCTGTCCCTTCGACCAGACGGCCATCAGTACAGACATAGACCTGCTGCCCGTCAACTGTGCCCTGCTGCAGCTAGTGGGAGCTCAGGTGAGTCGGAGAGGAGATAAGCTACATCAAAACTTGGTCTTCTGTGTCCTGTGTTTGCTCACTCAAAGAGAGGTGTAATGTACTCAAACATACATTTACCCAATTACTGTACTTAAAGGTGCACTATGTAGTTTCAGGTGGAGGGTCGTTTGTTTACTTATGCATAGCCTGCAGATAGTTTACAAAACATATTTTTCTCTACATGTTATTATTAAACTGAATAATTGTATGATTATAAATCAAACCAGAAGTATTTTGAGACACCTAGAACCAAACGTAAGACTAAAATATGCTTGTCAACAAAACTGTGGGCCCTATTGCCGTAAACAACAAGAGTGAAACAGTAAGATTCAAACAGTGTTCCATGGATCAACATTTTCCTTTGAGTCAATTAAGTTCATTCAGTAATAAGAATATAGCTTACAAATGTTCACACACAAAGTTACATAGTTCCTTTACTGTAAGTACAATTTAGAGAAACTGTACTTTACTTCACTACATTTCGGTAGGAAATATTCTACTTTTTACTCCACTGCATTTATCTGATATTTAAGTTACTAGTTACTTTATGAATTAAGATCTTTGCAGATAAAACATATGAAGAGTTTATAAAATGTTGAGCGTCATTTTGTATACACATATGCCAACAATGTCAATGTCATGGCTAAATCATTTTGATACTTACAGCAAATATTTTCAAAATCAAATACTTTTGTACTTTTACTTGAGGGGTATTGTCATAAGTGACTTGCAACTTGCAACAGTCACTTTTTGGTATGGCATCTAATCTTACTTAAGTAAGGTTTTCAGCTATACTCTGTACACCATTGCTCACTGTGCATCTCTTAGGTCCCGGATGTGCAGCCGGTGAGCCTGAGCAGTGCAACAGAAGTCGAGAACTATGAGGCGTGCAGGGTGTGTGTGGAAGAGCTGGCTCTCTACCTAAAACCTATCAGCGGAGCGAAAGGTTTGTGCCTATAAGCATTATATAAGTTGAATGCTTGTGTATTTTGTTGTGTTTTTCTCAGATCTGTGGCCATTTTGTGAAATAGAAAGAAGCTTTTTGATAATAAATGTTGGAGGGCTTGTGCGGGGATGCTGTTGAGCTGCCTTTGCAAACTTGGCATTCATGCTTCTCACACTTCCCACAATGCCTGAAAGCTTATATATTAATGTTACTGAAGGACAACTCAGCTCTCTGTGTAACCAGACCAGAAAGATTAACCTCACTGAAATTTCTCTTGAAGTTTAACTTGTTTATTAAGCATTGTTCTGAGTGATGTTGCCGTTGCAATGGACGATTTTAGATAATTAGATAATTTCTATCTTCATTCATACTGGGTCACATCTGTTCCCTAACCATTGGTGGGAGAGATTAGGTTGAGATGAACCTTGATAAAGAGGCCTCTAAATTCCCCTTCATTGCTCGTAACAGACCGCCCTTTCCTCTGTTCTTTTCAGGATTAAAGGAAAGGTTCAACATGAATTTTTAGCTTTTTGCCTCACTCTCCTTGCAGTATGTATTTCGTTTTGAAATAACCTAACGTGTAAAAATATAGAGTGCAACATAACTTGGTAAATAAACAAGTCCCTACAAGCACACAGGAGCGTTTAGTGATATTGTAAAGTTTACCTTTTGACCTGCTCTCCTTGACTAGCAGTGTTTGAGGTAAGCCAACATGGATGAGCCACCTTTGCCCATTTCTAATTTAAAAATGCTCGCACAGTTACAGGAACTGGTTCTGTCACCTTTTTTATAGAGCTGGAGAGTGAGGCCAAAAAAATAAAAAATGCTGAACTATTCCTTTAAGATTTTTTTTTTTGTGTCATTGCTTTTTATATCCCACCACCACGCATACCACTGTTCTACCACAGAGCTGTCACCTTCCGCAGGTGTGGCCAACAACCTGAGTCCCAGCGTGCTCAGTCGGCCCATGCAGAGGAAGCTGGTGACCCTGGTCAACTGTCAGCTGGTGGAGGAGGAGGGCCGAGTGAGGGCGGTGAGGGCCGGACGCTCGCTGGGAGAACGCACCGTCACAGAGCTCATCCTACAACACCAGAACCCCCAGCAGCTCTCTGCCAACCTCTGGGCCGCAGTCAGGGCCAGGGGCTGCCAGTTCCTTGGACCCGGTAAGGCTATTGCACAACATAACAGAATGCAATGTACGTATCACTGAGATTAACTACATGCTCGAAAGGCTCATTAAAATACTGAATTCTTTGAGGCAAGGCAAAAAAAAGATTAGGGAGACATTTGAATGGAAGATATTTTTTTAAATTTGGATTAAGCTTTTGTCTTTAACTGTAACTTTTATTAGAACAATTTAAAACAAGCAAATGGCGTGTAAGAGACATGAAGTGTGATTTAAATACAACCACAATTCATACTTGTATTTCAACAGTGTTCATATCCATCCAGCTTCATTTGGATTGAAAAAATAGGCTTTCCTGTGTTAGTGTTAAGTCATTAGACAATACTATTTGCTCTGTGCCTACTTTGGATTTATGCTCCTGAAATTGAATTTGCAGTTTGGGGTGTGAATTCAAAGCAATTGGTGGCCTTTTATAGTTCACTGGGCTCATTGTGCCCAGAAGTTGCCTTGCCAGGCAATTTGGACCATTTGTCTTGATCGCCTGTTTAGATTGCCTCTTCAAAGCCGGTGTCCTGTGATGATTACTCATAGGGCAGATTCTGACTGGGAAAATGTTTCTCATCGTGATAACAGAATGAGTTCATTGACAAGTCTGAGGACACCTGGTGTAAAGAGCCTCCATGCATTAGAAATAGTTTGAAATGTGTTAGTTGTTTAGCTTTTGTCTGTTTGAAATAGAAAATAAGAATATGTATTGTCTGAATATCTCTCTCTGATTCTCTCCACTTTCTTTATATCCCCAAACAACTCTTACTTTTTCCCCATCAGCTATGCAAGAAGATGGGCTGAAGCTGGTGTTACTGGCCCTGGAGGACGGCTCAGCTTTGTCCAGGAAGGTGCTGGTTTTGTTCGTAGTCCAAAAGCTGGAGGCCCGGTTCCCCCAGGCCTCCAAAACCAGCATAGGCCATGTGGTGCAGCTTCTCTACAGGGCCTCCTGCTTCAAGGTAGGCAGGCAAAAAGGATGAGCACACACAACTACTGTAAATACATGTCAAACATGTGAATATGTTCAACAATTTGTGAGCAAGCTGCACTATTCTGTGCAGTTGCAGACGTACCAAGAACCCAAGCCATCATAAATGACCAGATTAAATGAAGGGTATTCTAAATCTATCCTCATTGAACACCGTATATTTATGTACTGCAGAGATAGGGCTTCAATTAATACCCTTTTTATGTCTTTAATTATAGAGGTGTTTTCCAAAAAATGTTTTCGGCCCAATAAACAAAAACAATATTTTTTTTCTGAGGGACATGTGAACATT
Source organism: Hyperoplus lanceolatus (assembly GCA_026929865.2). Classification (NCBI taxonomy): domain Eukaryota; kingdom Metazoa; phylum Chordata; class Actinopteri; order Uranoscopiformes; family Ammodytidae; genus Hyperoplus; species Hyperoplus lanceolatus. Next base: position 14,273,143 of record CM049412.1, on the reverse strand, counting down.
AAAGTCTTCACTCCCTAAAAGGGTCGCCCATACGACTAACATCTGACACTGCCCTAAAAGCCATACCTGTAATAAGGACATGGGCATCTGTGGATATACTTTCTGTGCGCGCGTGTATTTCTGTGCCTGTGTCATGTGATAACGGACATGGTTGGCAGGGCAGAAATGCCAGCCCTCTCTCCGTGATGTAACTGCAGTCTATATTTGCCCCCTGTTGCCCCGCCTTGCAGAATGGAACGAGACGGCACAGATAAGCAAGGGAAAGACCATGGAAGCTGCTCGTCTGAAAGATGTAATCTGATTCCTCCTCGGTTGTAATTTTGACCACTAAGGCCCTGGTTAGATTTGTAAGCGATATACACTTGCCGGTGGGGTGTGTGCGTAGGTGTCTTATGATGATTACTCATAGGGCAGATTCTGAGAAGGGGAGATTCCCTTTGACTGATTTGAATTTTGAGTTGAAGTCTGAAGACACCACATGCAAAAAATTGACTGATCTGTAAATTCAATTACATTTAACTCAAAGCGACCCATACCAAAACACTAATTTATATCTTTTTAAGCAATTACTGGCCCCAAAATGAACATATCTTATAATTAGCAAGTCAGTCAGTTATCCCTAGACTGCCATAGTGTAACACACCGAGGGCAAACAACAAACATGTTATGCAGCATTTTAATTTTTTAAAAGCACGCTCTAACTGAAAGATTGCAGTGTGGATTACAACGTACAATACTTAACCCAATAACTCTTAAGATTTACTGGCCATTCAAGCAAACATAAATGATACCTAAAAAATATAACTCAACATACAAACATTGGGGGGGAGTGACTTTTCATTTAGGGTGGAGTAAAAGATTGACACAACATTAATTTACTTGTTCTCTATCAAGGACTTGCAAACAATGATTTAACTGTCCATATACCCTTCCTTCTCCTCCCCGTTCTTTGCTGTCTGTCAATCACCCTTCTGTCTTGGTCCCGCCCCCTTTTGTCTGCCCTTCTTCCTGTCAGGTGACTAAACGTGACGAGGACTCTTCTCTGATGCAGCTGAAGGAGGAGTTTCGTACGTACGAGGCTCTGAGGAGAGAACACGACGCTCAGATTGTTCACATTGCCATGGAAGCGGGCCTGAGAATCTCACCAGAGCAGTGGTCCTCGCTGCTGTACGGCGACCTGATCCACAAGTCACATATGCAGTCCATTATTGACAAGGTATATCAGTATATTGGATTGTAACAAACCTGTAGAAGCACATGAACCAAACACATTGACCTGTTCTGTGCTAATATATGATATCAGAGTTGGTTTTCTGAATTAGCTATAACAAAAAAATCGGACAAAATACATTTTCATAATTATTGTACAATTTTGTTTAAAAAAAATATTTTTTTACTGTCTAGACTGCTTGACAGGACTGTGATGGCTTGGCCGTATCAAACGGTCTCATTGGCTACAGACATTGTTTTTTTATAGAACATTCGCGAACTGCCGTGATTGGTTCAAAATACTTATTGTGAAATAAGAACCAGAGCATAGACCGCCTTGTTTCATTTTTGAATTTCTGTAAAGTTTTATCAAACTTAAATGAGAATATCTTAAATTTTGATTGATAAATAATATAGCTCATTGTGCCCAGAAGTAGCCTTGCCCGGCATTTTGGACCATTTGACTAAATTGCCATGTTTAGATTGCCTCATCAAATCTGGTGTCCTGTGATGATTACTCATAGGGCAGATTCTGACTGGGAAAATGTTTCTCATCGTGATAACAGAATGAGTTCATTGACAAGTCTGAGGACACCTGGTTTCAAAGAGCCTCCATGCATTAGAAATAGTTTGGAATTTGTTTGTTGTTTTGCTAGAAAATAAGAATATGTATTGTTTGCAGGGTCTGCATGCCTGTCTGAATATCTCTCTCAGTTTCTCTCTGGGGCGTTGTATCATGGGGCTTTTTGACTGACTTCCCTCTTCTATCCATCTATCTGCTCTAGTTGCAGTCTCCTGAGTCGTTTGCAAAGAGCGTCCAGGAACTGACCATCGTTCTGCAGAGGACAGGAGACCCCGCCAACCTCACAAGCCTCAGAGCGCACCTAGAGCTACTGGCCAACATAGACCACAACCCAGGTAGGTACCTAAAAGTGTGTGTGCTTTCAACAGTGTTCGTCCGAGTAAATGCTGATGAGTCTGGGACGATTCACTCCTCTCTGAACAAAGGGTTTCGTCCGGCGCTGCGAAGAATATGAATGAAGTGAAAAAGGGAGGGAAATTGGCAAGCCATGGCACTCACAAACGAAAATGCAATTAACGAAGCACAAAGGATGAGAGACTAAAAACGACTGACTCATCTTCGTGTGATAAACGTTAATTCAGCAGAGCACAATGACAAAGCAGAGTGTTTGACGTGTTTCCGTTTTAAGTATTATTATGGCACTCACATCGAAATGTATAATGTATAATCGTTCTGTGTTAAGCTACTTAGCTGCTAGAAGTTCTTGTGCTTCCTCAGGTAAAACATGAAAATGTTAAAATGGTTGAAGACCAAACATTGTAGCTGTATTAATCTAAGCTGTTCTTTCTTTTTGGTGCTAGTTAGCAAATGTCAATGACTAAGTTTGTGGTAAAACTTGCCTGCCAATCATCTGAGTGTGTTACCATACTTTGTAATGGAGATAACGATGTAAGAGCACTTGTCCTCATCCAAATGTAAGTCAGCTATAAAGATTTGCCTGACCTAATGCTATCATAATGTCTAATCTCTATGATATCTGTCTCAGTTCACGCTGAACTTGCTCTTGGCTAACTGCTACCCGTGTGCTACCTTCTCTGAGACCTTGAGTAATGCTAAGAATCTCCATACCAAACAGACTGTGTTGTTGATCTGTGTGCAGATGCCCCAGCGCCCTCATGGGAGGAGCTGGAAAGTGTGACGCTGGCGGTGAAGCTGGTGGTTCACGGACTGGTGGAATTCATACAGAACTTCAGCAAGAAGAGCCACGACTCTCCACAGGTACACACCCATGCAATAGGAGAGGAGATTGCAACAGTTATATAAACATATAAAGTATTTCAAAAAGGCAGCAGATCAATTTGAGAAACAAGATGGGCTGCAGGAAATGGGTGAGATCGTTTCACATACTATTATTTTCCAAGTGGAAAAGTGCAGAGTAAATAATGAAGGACAATGCTGGGAGTAGAAGTTGCTCCATACAGGCACTGTAGAAGGCCATCGGCATGGAAGATAAGGTGTTCATGCAACAGCGGCACACTGTTCCTCGTGGCTGTGGCATCTTAGATAGTTAAAAGGACACAATACCCAATGGTCACTGGCCACTAACTGTGTTTAGATTGCCTCATCAAAGCCGGTGTCCTGTGATGATTACTCATAGGGCAGATTCTGACTGGGAAAATGTTTCTCATCGTGATAACAGAATGAGTTCATTTACAAGTCTGAGGACACCTGGTTTCAAAGAGATTAAAAATATGCTTGGTCGTATAGCTTTTGTTTGTTTGAAATAGAAAATAAGAATATATATTCTGGGGGCGCCCTTAGCTCAGTTGGTAGGGCGTCCCCCCCATGGGCCTCGGCCAGCAGCGGACCAAGGTTCGATTCCAGCCCGCGGTCGTTCTCTGCATGTCACTCCCCTCTCTGCCCCATTTCACCTCTGTCTCTACACTATCAATAAAGCATGAAAATGCCAAAAAAAAAGTATATAAAAAAAAAGAATATATATTCTTTGCAGGGTCTGCATGCCTGTCTGAATATCTCTCTGGACTAGAGCTGTGTAAAAACCAGGAAATATTTTTGTGTGTTTGTCTTGGGGACGCCGTGCAATCAACCACTAAATTTGTTTTCCGGTCGAGAATGCAGGCTAACACAAAGGTCATCATTAAAGTCAGACATCCTTTGTAGTCCGTCCATACCTCGGCTGGCTTTGACTTGGGACTTTTTGCATCAATTGTTTTTGCCGACACATTGTCTTTGACATCCGTATCAGTAGCCACAAGATTTTCCCTTTCCCTCTCAATATCTGCCGTCTTCAAATAAAAAATGGGAATCACCGTGGATATAGTTCATAAGTCACTGTTAAGAGTAAAATTGAACCAGCACTTTGACATGAACTTTACACTTACCATATTTTACTGGTATGACAACACACAACATCCGACTAAGTGATATTATCATTTGCTATTCAACAATATTAACAATACCACCATAAAGCGTTGGGAAATGATGTGCTTTTTCTTTAAGACTTACATGCATTCGTTTCTTAATTTCACAGTTAACGTGCATTGCATCTGTGCATTTTGCAGCCTCAGGCCAACAGCAAGTACAAGACCAGCATGTGCCGAGACCTTCGTCAGCAGGGAGGCTGTCCCCGAGGAACCAACTGTACATTCGCACACACACAGGATGAGCTGGAGAAGTGAGTGGGCGCTCACACGCACACGCAAAAGACTGTACTGCTTTCAAAAATTGATATCATCTAACATTTTGTTTAAAAATGTTTTGCTTATAAAAATAAAATGTTTGACATAAGCCAGCGTCTCCATCTATGGGAGTTAACATACGTCTTATAACTGCCAAATTAAACTGTATTATGTTAAATATATGAGGAAGAAATTAAGAGTTTGAGTTAATTAGTTTTGAGGTCTGATGAGGTTTGTAGCTGTTTGTAGCTCTCCCAACCCACTTCTCTTCTTTAATTAGATTTTATTTAGCTAATCATATATGTATTTGCAAGAGGATTTACATTAGGTCCTCTGTGACATTATTATTGCCTTGCTAAGGATATACACATGTGCACTCACACATTCACACACAAACATCCAATCCCAACTTGCTTAAAGGTGCTACGAGGAACTTTGACATATTTATGAAACGGTCAAATTTGTCCTCTGATGATCATAAATTACATGTTACAGCAAACGAGACCAGTCAGTGCAATCAGTGGAAAGAATGCTATTTTGATATAGTTTTTCTCAATGCCTTTGTCATGGTACATTCATCCAGGAACTACAGCTGGCCTCGAAAAAAAACTACCGCTTTTGTTCAAAGGGGGTGCAAGAATGAACACAGACTGAAAGTTCCTCGGAGCACCTTTAAAAAGTGTTTCCCCTAAAGAAAAGATATCCCTTAACCTTTGTACTTAATTGTTCCCCCATCTTCCCTATACAGATTTAGGCTGAGGAACAAGAAGAGTGGCAGTGTGGGCCGTGCGTTCCCTTTGGCGCCGGGGGTTATGGGTAAAACCTTTACCATGGAGGGCAGCATTCACGACGATGTGTGCACGGGAGTTGGACAGTGTCTCCCAAGCTCGGAGGATAACATGGGTACAGCCCACTGCACAGAGGGAGGGCCCAGCAGCCTGACTCACCCCCAGCTCATCTCCAGAGGGGCGGACATGATGGAAGACATGAAAAGAACGCTGCCAAATGGATCCAATGGGGCTAACGGCTCCAACAACACCAACAGAAATACACAGGGGACTGAACAGTAAGATTGTTCATGCACTACTTATTCACTGCTGCTTGATGGATACATAGATAGATAGATGGATAGATAGATGGATAGATGGATAGATAGATTTATAGATAGACCTTAGATAGATAGATAAAAAAAAAAAAAAAAAGAAAGAAAGAAAGAAAGATTTTTTTTAAACCTTTATTTATACAGGTAAATCCCATTGAGACCGAAGACTCTTTTTCAAGGGAGACCTGTTCCCATTCCCACGTCACCATTCACACACACATTCATATACCGATAGCAGGCTAACTATCGAACATCAAACATTCACACAAGGCAAGGTGGGTGAAGTGTCTTGCCCAAGGACACAAGTGGCAGAACGGGGATCGAACCTCCAACCCTTTGATCATCACAGTCGCCCCAAAAGATAGATAGATAGATAGATAGATAGATAGATAGATAGATAGATAGATAGATAGATAGATAGATAGATAGATAGATAGATAGATAGATAGATAGATAGATAGATAGATAGATAGATAGATAGATAGATAGATAGATAGATAGATAGATAGATAGATAGATATTTAGCGAATGCAAAGTCCTTTAGCCAAGCAGTTGCCTCTTGCTCAGCTGTATGAAGGGTGACGAGTCCTCCTTTAAGTTTTTGTAGAGGGCATGCTTCAATGATGTGATGCATTGTTTGCAGCTCTCCACAGGCACACTGTGGGGTTGGGCTGCTGCCCCATTTGTGAAGGCTGGCCAAGCAGGGGCCATGTCCAGTCCTGAATCTGTTCAATGTTGTCCACTGCTTCCTTGGGAGATTGGTACCAGGTGTTGATTTGGGACGTCCTTGGACTCCCATTCCTTTTTCCAAACTGATTGGATGGTGAGATCAGCTGGTGGTGGGTTCTTCCAAATTGGACGTCTAGATGGAAGTCGAGCAGTGGGTGGATTAAAAATGTCCATGTGAATTGGAAGGTGAGGGGAGTCTTTAGTCTTTTAGAGCATCCTTTGAGTGAGGACTACTCGCCGGATGTGTGGAGGAGCTATGTTGGCTAGGACGGGGAGCCAGGGGAGTGTTGTTGAGTGGATTGTTCCTGTGATGGTCCTCATTGTAGTGTTCATCTGGGTGTCCACATGGTGTGTATGGGATGACCTGGACCAAACAGGGGCACAGTATTCCACTGCAGAAAATACAAGGGCTAGTGCTGAAGTACACAGAGTGGGGGCTGCTGCCCTCCACTTTGAGCCAGCAAGCTTACTGAGGAGATTGTTTCTGGATTTTACCTTTGCTGCTGTCCTTTTGAGGTGTTCTTTGAAGGATAGGGTCCTGTCAAGGGTCACCACAAGGTAGGTTGGAGTGGAGGCATACTTTAGTTTGGTCCTGTTCAGATAGATGTTGGATTCTCTTGTGGCTTCTGATAGATAGATAGAGAGAGAGAGAGAGAGAGAGAGAGAGAGAGAGAGAGAGAGAGAGATATTATTGAAAGTGTTTTTTTGTGACTTGCCAGTCACCTTCCTTGCTGTACTTACTATTTTTGAGAGTTTGTTTTTTCTTTTTCACACTCAAGTTGCCGTACCCGGCTGTTTAGTTAAATAATAATATTCTTTCATGCTTGTACAGCACCTGCTATTGACACTCTACCGCAGTGTGACCGTCTTAATAAAGCTTCCAGTTAAGCATTACTATTAATGTGTGATGCGAGTCAGATGTGTGCCTACATGCATGGTTCCAAACCTCATTTACATTTGTATCAGTCTAGTCAGGTCCACGTTTACAAGTCGCCTGAGGTGTGGATTTTGCTCACACTGGATAATTTGCTTAGGGATTTTGGCAGAGAAATAGTCCCGCACAATTATGCTTTGCCACGTTATTTCCCTCTTTTTATGTTTGTCCATCATTCTGTCTGTCCTTCATAGGAAGCCCATCTCTCCTCCCAACACTCCAGTCAGTCACTCTTTGGCGTCGTCTCCCTTGACAACAGCAGTGCGTGGGGACGGTGGTGGCGCTCCTTTGCCCAAACATGGTCAGTTCGTGCTGCGCTCACCGCATCCTTCTCAGGCGTCAGAGCAGCTGTACTATCAGGAGCCCCACTCTGCATATGACCATTATCAACCCACCTGTGAGTCAAGCTTTGATATACATGAAAGCTTGAATTAAAACATGTATTCCCTGTCGTCTTGGTAAAAAGTGCAAATGAATGTGCTCTTTTCTTTTCTTTTCTTTTCTTCTCTTCTCTTCTCTTCTCTTCTCTTCTCTTCTCTTCTCTTCTCTTCTCTTCTCTTCTCTCTTCTCTTCTCTTCTCTTCTCTTCTCTTCTATATTATTTATAATCAACTTCCATTTGCGATATTTTTTCAGTGCAATCATTTTACTGTATACACATCGCTAATTATTACAGCGCTGTTTCAGTATTATTGATATGATGCTATATTTATTCATAACATTTTTCCAATGTCAATATTTTACATACTGTAGCAGTTACTGTATAACTTTTATCATAGACATATAGTTATTTCCAGTACTAACACTGTAACACTTATGATATCAGTTTTGTACATGTTACATTTCTATTATTATTATTTCCAGTACTTACATTGTGTACATATTATATAATAATGTTCATACTTAATTACTTATTTACGTATATACCTATTTACTTATATACTTCTTATTCTTACTATATTGTTAGAATGTTTATTGTTGGTAAAACTGTGTTGCCTTAATCACATACTCTTTACACTTGTTTCTATTCTAAATAGGAACAACCAAATTTGTTGTTCTGGGATCAATAAGGTATTTCTGATTCTGATTCTCTTCTCTTTCTCCTCTCTTCCCCCTCTCCCTCTTTTCAGCAGGTTCCTACTACCCATCTTCTCTTCATCCTCCCCACAAACCCTGCATGGCTCGGTTCCTACGTTCCTCCAATGTCCCAGAATCCTCTCTGCCTCCCTCGCTTGGCCCGCATGGCTCGTCTTCCTATCCCAGCGACTCTCAACCGCCACACCCATCTTCTTCATCTTCCTCTTCGGGGTACCAACACACAAGAGATCGGATGGGACCCCATGCCTTCCATCAACACCCGGGTCAGCCTCAGTACGGACACCTGTCTCCGGCTCACGGTGTTTACGCTCCTCTCTATGACAGCAGGAGAGTATGGAGGCCTCAGGTTAGCCTCCTGTTAATGATCAAATTAAAGGTGGAGTCAGTGAATCTGGAGAACGCTTGTTGTGGAAATAACTTTTGGTCAAAATCAGTGAATCTCACAATATGCTTACTGTCCGTACTGTGCGTGAGCAGAAAAAAATCTGGAGTTGACACAGCCTAGGCTCTGTAAACAGGCCTGTTGTTACAGCTACGGTTGCCCCTTTAGTTTACCGTTTGTCTACATACCAGTTAACATCAGATTTTTACAGTACAAAGACATTAAGGACAAGGATTGGAGATATCACACATTTTGACAAAAAGCTATTTCGACAACAAGCTTTCTCCAGAATTGCTGACTCCACCTTTCATTCATCATGTTGCTGTGTAAATATGATCATTGTATCTTGTAACTTATACATACAAATTATTATTGTTGAAGCTGTACCATAGAGAGGACGCCAGGAGTAACTCGCTGCCTCCGGAGGTGCTGCATTCTTCCGTCTACCAGCCTCCACTCAGGGAGAGATTCAACTCTCTAGACAGCAACTACTGCTCTGGAGCTGAACACCGTGCAGGCCTACACAGGGTAGGGGTAAAACAATGCATGTCTCATGGTGTGTCCGTTGAGAATGTTCCCTTCTGATCGTCTGATTTTTTTTCTTCCCTTTGCAATAAGCAGTAACAACAGCTCTAACCTGCTGTTACTTGGCTACTGCAGTGTTTGAGTTATTTGTATTCCAGCATGCACATTGTATCTATCTATTTAAAGTAATGCCAAAAGAAAAAAAAACAGTAAATAAAACTACAAGAGAGATATTCCACTCTATACGCGAAGTAAACCATGCTTTTCTCTGCCCAGGCTAGGGGTAGTACTATTGCTGCTATTTGCTTTTTTTTTCTCATTGTGCAGCATCAAGTTTATCCAGTAAAATTGCAGCGTTGTCCTGAGCAACATTTCAGTTCCTTGGCTTTTTTTCTCTTCTTGACGCCCACATATCATCTCACCTCCACCTTCCCTGCCAGCCACAGAGCTGCAGTATGAAGCTTCAGCCTCCTCTGTAGTCCTCCCACAACTCAGACAAATATGTCTCTGCCTCCCCCACTCACTCACTCACTCACTCACTCACTCACTCACTCACTCACTCACTCACTCACTCACTCACTCACTCTCCTTCACACAACATCACGATATTGCTTGATGACATGTGTGGACCACTGCTAGTTTACCAATAAAGCTTTGAATGTGTTAGATAAGGATTCGCAAAATACAGGCCACACACAGTCTGACCATTTTTAATACTTATTTAAATTGAAGTGGAAAATACAACATGTTAAGTGACTCAGTGTTAATAATTCCAAATTACCCCTAATTATATAGGATCTTAACAGTTTAAAACAGTTGAGCAATGTTAGAAAGTTTCAAATCATGTCGAAAAGATGAATATTTTGAAGAATAACTGTGAGTGCACTTGCTGCAAGACTTGAGCATTTTTGTCACGCATTTCTGCGAGCCCACATCCAGTAACATGAACACTCAGTTGGGCAGGCAAAAGCAAACATTTCACTATGGGAACACTGCAATGCAATGTGATGCAGTGCAGCACAATAGTCCTGCAATGTACCTCATTGTGTCCACTGCCCGCTGTTTGTAGAGTATTTGGTAGGAAACACATTTTACATTATGAGGCAAGCTGATGTCAAACCACTAATATCTTCATCCTCAAACATTTTAATTATTTTAATGAACTTCCCTCTAGATAAAAACTGATCCACAAAATGTACAGCTCCTTTGATTGTTCCCACCCCTACATCTTGAGGAATGGCTCCTCTATCTGCCCTTGTGTATAGTCCTAGACCAAACATCAGTAGCCTATCAGTAGCCTATCAGTCGTCACTTAAGGCTTCAATTGGACATGTTGGCTACCTAATCTGCACTAAACTGTTAATTAAATTGCTTTTTTCTAGGTTTGTTTAAGTATTTGTTCTTCTTTTCTCCATGGGCAGGATTATGGTCGCGTTCCTCTGGGTTATGAGGATTTATTCAGGAGGAAGCAGGAACAGTGGGCTCACCATCACCATCACCACCATCACTCCAGCAACAGGCCCTCCCAGTCCTCCCCCATCTTCACCATTGATTTTGGAACCGAGGTAGGAAGCAAATAGGAGAGACAACACTTGCACACACACACACACACACACACACAGACAAGGGGTATTTATAGACATGACAAGTGAAATTAAATTGTCCCCATGATCAGTTAACCGAGATCAATAAATTCCCGCCTGCATTTTACCTATTCCAAAAATATGTTGGAGTTCATGCCTATCCCAAAAGCTTGCTCCTCGGCTGTGTTCAATGCTATTTAGGTTGGAGATATAGTTGCTTAGCAACTGTGGAGGACGATATCATTGCAATGCACAATTGCGGTGTGTGTGGGTGGGTGGGAGCGTGTGAGAGAGAGAGAAGAGAGAGCGAGACTTTAACAGGCAGTGACTCAGACTTTCAGCCAGTTTAAAGCTTTCAGATATGTAATTGTTTAGACTTCCACATTAAAATGTAGCTCTTATAAGGACATATCTCTTTAAAGTGTTTGTTTACTGATCTCACTTTATCTTTGATGCTTCTGCATCACAACAAGTAACAAGTAAACAAGACAGTCGGGCAAAAAGACCAACTGTTCCTCTGATGATGCTCGGTGTTCGCCGCGGGGACGGCAGTAAAGCAGCAGCATGGCTGAGAGCATACATATAAATGAGTGGGCTCCTATATTAGACATATGAGACCTTCTGCCGCTGAGCCAGTTAGCCATCCTAAATGTCATTGTATAGATAGATACTAATATCACATAGCTGCAATAAAGAGTGAAATGGATCCAATAGTGCTCCATATGTAATGCGCAAACAGCTGCTTTCACCAAAACACTGCTCTTGCACATTTCTCTTTAAAACGAATGCTTTGCAGATCAGTCTAGATTCAGCAACAAGAATAGTGTCTCACCATCATTAAAACATTCTCTTTCAGCAGTTGGAGAGCAGTGGAGGCCAGTGCGTAGGCTGCCGGTTCAGAGGGGAGGAGAGTATAGCGCACTACTCCCCGTGGTCCTGTGGTACCATCGGGCCCTGCCTCAGCCCCTTTGAGCCTGAAGCGCTCACACACACGTCAGCGGCTCACTCCTGCTCAGAACACTTGGTGAGACAGACACAATGTTAAAGGCACATACCCGAAAGACAAGTCTCCTTTTTCTTTCATTTCAAGGGGTGTTATTGTTTTGTTTTATTTATTTAGGAGTTGGACAGTAACAGAGGCGGAGATGGCGGCGTTAACAGTAGCGGCGTGGGGAAGCGATGGTTGCATTCATTTGATCACTACAGACGCATAAAGGACGAGGACCCCATCATTCCCTTCAGCGAGGGGCCCATTATCTCCAAGTGGGGAGCCATATCCAGGGCATCTCGGACAGGCTACCACACCACCGACCCTCTGCAAGCCACGGCCTGCCAGGGCAGCGCCTGCACCACACCCATCAACTTTAAAGGTGAGGAGGAATATTATGTTTTCGCAAAAGAAATTAAAAATAAAAGAAAACAAATTAACTGTATTGCTGAGATATGCCTGAAAAGGAGCAGGAAGAAGTATATACTTATTTAATCCTACCCCTTTTCCATAGTAAAATAAGAATAAAGAATAAAAATATTTATTAAACAAAAAAAACAAAAACAAAAAAAACAAAATAATAATAAAAAAATAAAATTAAATTCTCTGTACCATTGGCGATACTATAATTGCCATTTATAAACTATACATACATACATACATACTATACATCTTAATATACTATATAAAAAATATATATATATATATATTATATATTTATACAATGCATATATCTATATTTATATGCATACACAATCAATATATCCATACAATCAGTATATATATCCATATAATTATAATTTCCTTCTTACTTCACACCCTCATCCCTGTAACTATTGAAAATCATTGTTTTGAACCTTTTTTTAAACTGGATCGTGTTTGGACATTGCTTTAGCTCCATGCTCATCCCATTCCACAGTTTCACACCCCCAATTGAGATGCAATGACTTTTTAAAGTCATGCGTACAGCCAGTGTCTTAAAGTTTAACTGTTGCCTGAAATTGTAACCCCCTTCTCGGTCAAAGAAAAGCTTTTGAATGTTACCTGGTAGCAGATTATTTCTAGCTTTGAACATGATTTGAGCAACTTGATATTCAACCAGGTCATTGAACTTTATGATACGGGAATGTAAAAAGAGGAGGTTGGTGTGATCATAATATCCAGCTTTATTGATTATTCTTATGGCTCGTTTTTGTAATGTGACTAATGGTAGCAGTGAGCTTTTGTAAGTGGTCCCCCAGACCTCCACACAGTAATTTAAATAAGGTAAGATCATTGAGCAGTAAAGAATATGCAATGATTTTTGATCCAATATATGCTTTGCTTTACACAGGACTAAGATGCTTCGTGACAGTTTAGATTTAACATGTTTTATGTGAGGTTTCCAGCTGAGCTTATGGTCTATTGAGATAGACTGAGATATCACAGTGAGGGCAAGATGGCGCCAGTGTGCACGGCCAGCCGTCTGTTGCTCCTACAATGTTTGGCGTTTTTATTGTTTTTAATCATTGGCACTAAACAAACTGAGTCTCTGCTGGTGTATGATCGCCAGTCTCTCTTGTTAGTTAGGCAGAATATTGCGCATTTAGGTGCGTTTAATCAGAATGGACAAAAAACTTGTCCTCCGTTCCTGGCGGGGATTCCGCCTCACCTGTGCCGGGCCTCGGCCCTACCTCCTCGGCGGAAGCGCCTCCGTCGCCGCGGCAGTCGCGGTGGTCGGCTGGTGAAGCTGAAGCTGAAGCTCTGGCTGTCTCGTTCTTCGTCCTTCTCCTGGTCAGGATATGGATTATCATTCGGTTTCACAGTGCCCAGACGCTTCCTCGACCCCGCTGACGCCTGCCTCATACCTGTCGCCGGTTCTTTTGAGGGACTCCAGCCCCGCCGACTCTGCCCTCTCCGGGTTTCTCAGCGTGGGGTGGACCACCGGCTCCTGCGGACGTTGCCCCGGGCCCCTCGTTCCACTGGACTACAGTCCCCAGCTCCTACCAGGATTGGCCTGGTGAACGCCAGATCCCTGACAAACAAAACTTTCATCCTGAGGGATTTTTTCTGCTCCCGTGCCCTGGATTTCTTCTGTGTGACGGAAACATGGATTGGTGCCGGTGAGTCCAGCGCTCTGGCTGAGCTGTTACCTGCTGACTCGTTTGTTGTTTTAATTCCCGTACAGCAATCCCCCTTTCTTTGAGAATTGATTGGAGGCAGCGACAGGAGCCCGGAAGGAGCGGAAGCACAACAGCACAACACACCACTTTTAATGTGTTTCGTCGAGACCACACACAACCCTGACCTCGACACCACCGACCTCTCTTAAAAATTGCTCTTATTCCAAAATAAAATACGTATTTATATCTATTATCCTAGAGACCCCACATTTCCGCTCGCCACAACAGATACGCCCGCGTGGGCCGCCAGCGGGAAAAGCGGCGTGGTTGAGACGGCCCGACGCGACCCAGTTTGGACGGGCGCCGCAATTCCCCGCGGACATCGGGTCGGGGAGGGGGGACAGCGGTGGTTTTTAAAAACACTTTTAAATGCAAGCAGTGCACAGTTTTATCCACTCCTCAAAGTTTTGAAGTGACTTTATTTGAGGTTGGTCGATCAGACCCGGTGCTGTGCGCTGTCATATACCGACCCCCGAAATATAATAAGGATTTTGTGAATGAGTTTTCTGCTCTTTTGACTGAAATTATGCCGAAATATGACCGTGTAATTCTCCCGTGTAATTCTCCTGGGGGACTTTAATATTCATGTGTGTTGTCCTGGTAAGCCCTTGGTGAAGGACTTTTTTAAGTCTTATTGACTCTTTTAACTTGGTGCAGTGTGTATCTGGCCCCACACATGAACATGGACACACGTTAGACCTCGTCCTCTCTTACGGTTTATCTGTGTCTAACCTGGAGATTTGTGACGATGCATTTTCTGATCATATGCCTGTTTTGTTTGAGATTGTCTTATCCTGTGCTGACTCTAAATCTAGCGCCTCTGTTCAGAGCCGGCGTTTTTTTAACCCTTCAACTGCTGGTCAGTTTTATGTGGCTTTTAACCAGCTCTCAGCCTGCCCTGCCTCTGCTAATACAGAGGACCTTTGCTCCTGGTTTAACTCCTCCTGCCGAACCATATTAGACTCTGTGGCTCCAGTAAAAAATGTGCGGCCCAAGTCTAAACCTGAGCACTGGTTTAATGAGGAGTCTCGTACAGCTAGACGGGAGTGCCGCAAAGCCGAGCGGAGGTGGAAGAAGGACAAGCTGCAGGTCTCCTTCCAAATATTAAAAGACTGTTGGTGCTGCTACCAGGACACGGTCAAACAAACCAAACAAAAATACTTGGCAAACCTCATTGAGTTAAATCGTCACAACCCTCGTGTATTATTTAAAACAATTGAAACGGTTCTTAATGCCCCACAGCCTGTCAGCTTGGAGGCATCCCCTGAGACCTGCAATAGTTTCCTGGACTTTTTTATCAATAAAGTTGCTACTGTAAGGGCTCTCATTTCAGCTCCTGCATCGGACCCCTCTGTTCCTGTTCCTTGTTCTGCAACTCTTGAAATGTTTGAACCGGTTTCATTATCGTTTTTAGAAGACCTGATTGGCCACATTAAACCATCAGGCTCTCCTTGTGACGTGGTCCCTCCTGTCTTTTTAAAATCAGTTTTTCCTTGCATAGGACAGTCTATCCTGGCCATTGTCAACAGCAGTCTGTCCTCTGGTGTTGTCCCCCAGTGTTTTAAACATGCTGTGGTCCAGCCCCTACTTAAAAAACCTGGCCTTGACGGCAGTGTGTTGGCAAATTTCAGGCCTATCTCTAAGCTGCCTTTTATTTCCAAAATTTTAGAAAAAGTTGTGTTCACTCAACTCAAGTCGTTTTTAGATGAACATAATGTCCTGGAGGTTTTCCAGTCAGGTTTCAAAACTCTGCATAGCACCGAGTCAGCTTTGCTAAGAGTGTTCAACGACATCTTCTTGGCAAACGACTCTGGTGAACATGTTATTTTGATCCTATTAGATCTGACGGCAGCTTTTGATACCGCGGACCACAACACTCTAGTGGCTCGGTTACGCCACCTAGTGGGTGTATGTGGTACTGCATTAGGCTGGTTCAGGTCATATTTAACCGGCAGATCCATGAGTGTGAGCCTTGGAGACTCTGCTCCACTGCCATATGGGGTTCCACAGGGGTCTATTCTAGGGCCCCTACTTTTCTCCCTGTACTTACTGCCACTGGGATCCATCCTGAGGAAGCATGGCATGTCTTTTCATTTTTATGCTGACGACAGCCAGATTTACGTTCCTTTAAATAAGAAAAATGCCTTCTCCCTCGCACCACTTCTGGCATGCCTTGAGGACATCAAAGCTTGGATGGCCCTCAACTTTTTAAATTTTAATGAGAAAAAAACGGAAGTGATTGTGTTTGGTCCCAGTGGCC
The DNA here is from genome assembly GCA_026929865.2 of Hyperoplus lanceolatus. Classification (NCBI taxonomy): domain Eukaryota; kingdom Metazoa; phylum Chordata; class Actinopteri; order Uranoscopiformes; family Ammodytidae; genus Hyperoplus; species Hyperoplus lanceolatus. The sequence continues at coordinate 14,256,950 of CM049412.1, read as the reverse complement.
TCTGTAAACCCCCCCCTGTTGACCTCGGCCCTTTGAAAGAGTTTTTAAAGCCAACGGTTTTAAATTTGGGTTTTAAGATAGACAGTGATTTTAAATTGGATCGGCAGATCAGCTCTGTGGTAAAGTCCAGCTTTTTCCAAATCAGACAGCTGGCAAAAGTCAAACCGCTCCTGGCACATCAGCACTTTGAAACAGTAATCCATGCCTTCATTACATCTCGGCTGGATTACTGTAATGCACTTTATTATGGAGTCAGCCAGACTTCTCTTGCACGTTTCCAGTTGGTGCAAAATGCGGCCGCACGCCTGCTAACTGGAGTCCGCAAGAGGGAGCACATCACCCCCATCCTGGCCTCCCTTCACTGGCTGCCTGTGCACTTTAGGGTTCATTTTAAGATTCTTTTATTTGTTTTTAAATCTTTAAATGGATTGGCCCCCTCTTACCTCTCTGAGCTTCTTCACCCCTATGCCCCTGCACGGTGCCTCCGATCAGCTGATCTGCTGCTTCTGGAGGTACCGAGGTCTAAACGAAAGCTCAGAGGGGACAGAGCTTTCTCAGTTGCCGCTCCTAAATTGTGGAACGAGCTCCCCCTCCATATTAGACAGGCCCCCTCACTGCCCATTTTTAAAACACGTCTTAAAACCCATTTTTACTCCTTGGCTTTCAACCCAGCATGAGACCTTAATTTTGTTTTAGTGTCCTATGGTGTATTTTATTCATTGTGCTTATTAGTTTTATGTGTTTAAATTGTTTTTTCTGAATTTTAAATTCTTGTTTTGTTTTTAAATTGTTTTACCTGCATTATGTACAGCACTTTGTTTCAGCTGTGGTTGTTTTAAAGGGCTTTATAAATAAAGTTAAGTTGAGTTGAAAGTTGAGTATTGACACACCAAGGAATTTATTTACATACACTCTTTCAATTTTAACACCGTCAATCATAACATTTACGTCATTAATTAAATTACAATTTCCAAACAACATGATTTTTGTTTTACTTAGATTCAATGACAATTTATTATTGTCAAACCACTTTTTTAATTTGCTCATTTCAGTTGTAATTAACTCCAGAAGCTGCTGCAAGTCCTCACCCGTACAAAAAATATTAGTGTTGTCTGCAAATAACACGAATTGTAAAATCTTTGATGTTTTGCATATATCATTAATGTAGAGAATAAAAAGAATTGGCCCTAATACTGACCCTTGGGGGACCCCACAAGCAATGTCCAAACAAGATGACATATGTTCACCCATCTTCACAAACTGCTGTCTGTTCTGTAAATAGCTCCTCAGCCAGTTTAATACAACCCCCCTGATACCATACCTTTCTAATTTATTGATTATTCTGTCATGATTTATGGTATCAAATGCTTTTCTGAGATCAATAAAAACACCGGCTGTATAATTCTTTTGATCCAAGGAATTTGATATCTTTTCAATTAGCTCAATGACTGCTAATGAAGTGGATCGGTTGGGTCTGAAGCCGTATTGGCTGTCAGTTAGTAAGTTGTGTTTATTGATGAATTTGTTAAGTCTGGCAGCAAAGAGTTTTTCTAAAATTTTTGAAAATTGAGGAAGCAGTGAAACAGGCCTGTAGTTTGTGAAGTGGTGTTTATCTCCAGTTTTGTACAGCGGTAAGACTTTTGCCATTTTCATTTTTTTGGGGAATTTACCAGTTTGAAATGATAAGTTACAGATGTGCGTAAGTGGTTTAGCAATTCCTTCAATGACATAATTAAATATTCTCATGTCAATGTCATTATAGTCGGTAGAAGTCTTGTTTTTACAATTATGAACAATCTCTATAATTTCACTCTCTTCCACAGCTTTTAGAAACATTGATTTTGGATTAATGTCTATTAAATCATAATTATTGTCTTCAAAACTCACAGATCCTGGGTCATTAATTTTTTCTGCCAAATTTGGTCCCACATTTACGAAGAATTTGTTAAAACCATCAACCACATCATCCATATTATCAATTGTATTTTCTTTCTCCATAAAATACTCAGGGTAACCAGTATTTTTTGATCCATTACTAATAATACTATTTAGCACATTCCATAAACCTTTCATGTTGTTTTTGTTATTCTCTAGTAGTTTATTATAGTATTCTTTCTTACATATCCTCATTATATTGGTTAATTTATTTCTATACTTTTTATACTTATTTTCTGCTTCTGCAGTTGGATTTTTCATAAATTTTCTATACAGTGTATTTTTCTTTTTGCAGGCATTTTTTAATCCCTTATTGATCCACGGACTAGATGTCTGTTTGTGTCCATCACTGTATTGTTTCACAGGACAGTGTTTGTCATAAAGTGATTTAAAAACGTTAAGAAATCCATTATATGCTTCGTCAGTATCTTCTACCTCATATATTACACTCCAATTCTGTTTCAGTAAGTCATTCTTTAATGCATTTATGTTTTCTTCGGTTCTCAGTCTTTTGTATTTAAAATGACTGGTGTTCTTTGGTTTCATATAATTACAGTGATAAACAACAAAAACAGGCAAATGGTCACTGATGTCACTGTATAGCAGTCCGCTTACTGTATTGCTATCCATAGTATTTGTGAATATATTGTCTATTAATGTTGCCGAATGAGAAGTGATTCTACTAGGTCTTGTTATTGTAGGATATAGACCCATACTGTACATAGTATTGATAAATTCCTCTGTCATTTTATGTTTTTTTGGATTCAAAAGGTCAATATTATAATCCCCACATATGAAAATATTCTTTTGCAATGATATTGTGAACATGTTTTCCATCCAATCTTTAAATAATTCAATGTTCGATCCAGGAGCTCTGTATATACAACTGACAATAACATTCTTGGTCATTTCCATACATATTTCTACTGTAACACATTCCAATAAATCATCAACCGCTGTTGTCATGTTTTCCACTACCTTGTATTTCAGACTTTTGTCCACATAGATAGCCACACCTCCTCCACTTTTTTTGCCTCTGTTAGTATAATTCAGTTCATATCCATCAATCCCAAAGTCCACACCTTTCTCAGTGCTGATCCAAGTCTCTGATATTGCAATAATGTTAAATGGAATCTTGAATAGCTTTATATATTCTTTTATGCTGTGGAAGTTGGCATATAAACTTCTGCTATTAAAGTGGATAATTGACATGTTGTTTACTGATTGGAAATGTATATTAAATTGCTCATCTGTGTAATAACTGCAGCTGTTTTTGAAGTTGTTAAGTAAGTTGTTATCCGGATCAATGTCATTTTCTATGTCTTGTGTGTTATGCTCTGTATATGCAAAGGTTTCTAGTTCTGTTAAAGAAACAGGATTGTTGTCAGGAATTGTCATGGTGAATTGTGAATTCCATTACCTTGATTTGGTGTATCTTATTGATATGTATCCAGTTCAACCAGGTCCCTGATGAGTAGAACTTTGGCTTGTTCTGGTGTACCGTTGAGCTTGATGAATATTTTACAGTTGGTCGTCCATGTTGATTGAGAGAGGAAAGCAAAAAAAGTAGACTCACAGTGAAGGCTTGACCAGAGCTGGCACATTAAGAGGCAGAAGTTATGTAAAATAGATTAGAAAAAAGGCTTGTTTTTTTCTTTTTATACAATGAGAAAAGTGAGAACCAAAACTATTTTGTAGTCTAGCTTTTTTCTTTTTTCTTGTTTATTTTTAAGGTGGAAATGTCATCAATGTTTTACTATTTACCCGCCCCTATCTGTGAACCCCTTTTAAACCTGTGTTTAAAATACAGATATGTAAAATACGATATGATTATATGGATATACTGTATATTGTCTCCATCGTTAACATTTTCTTCCATTACTTTTCCCCTCGAAGATTACAACCCCCACTTGGAACACAGTGACTACAGGTGGAGCTCCAGAGGATCAGACTCTTCCAGCCACTCCAGTTTCCTAGAGAGGTACAAACACATTTACAAACACTTCAATTATTTTCTTATATCTTACCTTTTCATAAAATTATAATTTTTTTTTCCCCTCACAAAAAAATCAACTTCAAATGAACTTTGGGAAAACATTCAAACCCACGTACAAAGAAGTGATAATTGAACAGGAAACGTTGCTATGGTTGCTGTGCATTAACAACACACATTACTTTCTAACAATATTTATATCAAGAAATAAAAAATTGGTTGGCTCTATCTGTGTGTGTTTCTCTGCTTTCAGCGAACAGCTTTGTGCATCAGAGATTCACTGCCGTCGAACGTCAATAAGCAGTGAAATGGTGTCCGAACTGAAAGCCCGTCAGACCGCTTACAGCCAGGAGCGGAACCGGGCCGAGAGCGAACCGGACATTGAGCTGGAACTGTGCGCTCTCGACATGGAGGATTCAGACCACCAGGACAATAAGTCTCAGGTTGGTTTGATTCTGTAAATCACACCAGAGTAATGCAACTTATACCGTAAAACATGTAATAGATTAATGTACAACCAAAAACCCTTTTATCAGCTTTCTTTTTTCGTTATCATCTTTGTCCCTTCAGGACTCTTTAGACCTGGACGGGCCACAGTCTCAGGATGCTTCCCACCACCTCCTCCTCCCTCCCTGCTCCTCTCCCCTCCTCTCCTCTCCTGTAGAAGACAACCACCAAATGGAGGATCTTTCCACAGAAAAGATGGATGCTCACCTGCTGAAAAAGATGGCTTTCAGGTGAGTCACCGTGGTGACTGCGTTACATGGAGGTCACCCTCTGTCTTAGTCATCTTTATTAGTACACTGATAGTGTACACTGCTCGTGCATTACTTCTTAAATTAAAAACAAATCTTCCAAAAACAAAACAAAACAAAACAAACCAAAGGAAACAAAACAGCAATAGAAATACAACAGTACATAAGGATGGAACAAATAGTTGTTCACCTATTCATTCACACACATTTTTCACTGGGACGAAATGCATGTTATGTCACATCTTATGATGACATAAACACAGAACATTTTTCCCAGTACCTCAAGCATTTTTAAATCCTTAGATTTAGTAAGAAGGTAATTCTCTCGATACATTGAATGTTCGTAACCAAATCTCTCCAATCAGACTTTGTTGGAGGATCGGTTGACAACCATTTTCGTGTTACATTGTGCACTACCTCTTACTCTCTTTTGTCCTCTCTATTTCACTCTATCCTCTCTTTCTGTTTACCAGGAAGTCTCTGTCTCCTGGCTTGGTTTCAGGAGGTCTGGCCGTGGGTAAGCTGGTGATGAGGACTGGACCTCGTGGACTGGGGGACTCTTCTACACGGCTTTGTCCCGACGTGCCTGTGACAGAGATGCTGCTCAATGGAAGCTAAAAGAGAGGACACACAAAGTCATGCACTGGCCTGCGTCAAGCTAGAGCTGTATCGCTTGCCCACAACCAGATCTGGGTTAAAGGGTAATGCCATTTAATCCCAGCCTTTATCAATCATCTATGCCCAAATAAAACCTGACAGATATGGGTTAACAGTCTGTGCTGCAGCCACATCGAAAGGGACCAAGTCCTGCCTTCCTAAGTGTACAGGCCCCAAAGAAAATCTAGCGATATCACTGTTTATGCCTCCTGAGGCCACGAGACCAGTTTATCCTGGCCAGTAGATGCTGGTCTTGTCCATGTAAGCTAGTTTTCAATCCCCAGGCACGATTAAGAGACAATCTGGAGATCTCACAGCATCTTCCCCACATAACTTTACATGAGCTGGCGTTTAAACACCATCTAGTTTGTTGTCATTCAACATGGCTGACAAAGACAGACTTATGTTTGTTTGTTATAGACCTGTTTTTGTGTCATTTCACATTATGACTATACAATACAATAATTATTTTATTTTTAATTTTTTTGCATTTTTTATGCTTTATTGACAGTTTGTAGAAACAGGTGAAATGGGGCAGAGAGGGGTAGACATGTAGAGAACAGACCCGGGTGGGATTCGAACCCTGGTCTGCTGCAGGGCCTCGACCCTAAGTTAAAAAAACTTAAGTCATGGCACTCTACTTATGTTCTTCTTGTGGCTTCGATTGACAGCAGGAACTGAGATCCAAACTTTTCCCACTAGATTCTGTCTTGCTCAAAGTACTGTGGTTGGCTACCTGGAAAAGTAAATAGAAGTACAGTATTATGCTACAGTAAAACCTTTTTTTTAATAATGTTACAAATATTATTTACTGCATGAAATTGCTCTCGATCTGGTGCCTGTATCCCCCATGGCAGGTGTTGGTTCAGAGCCATGTAGCTAACCAAAGGTACAGTGATGTTATTTATTACATTTACCACCTTATGAACATCTCACCATTATTTTTTTATTTTCTTGCTATAATATGTTTGCATTTGTTTCCCATAAGCATCATTAACACTGCAATGCACCTCCTCTAGCTCCATGCTACTGGTTTAGTGTATAGCCTTTGTCGTCACATTAAAGCATAACAGGTCTTTATAAATATTCCCTGAAAAACAAGAGATAGAAAGAAAAATAATTGTGAGGGCACTCAAACCCTGAGATGATACAAATAAAATATAAATAACTGCAGAGAACAGAGGTCTCCACTGTGCTAAGACACAAACATAACCTACCGCAATTATTAGTCATGTGACCTTTAAAATGTCATGGAAGACAATGATACAGTCATAAACTGAGCATCGATCACTGGAGGTTAGACAATCAGTAGGGGGTCAGGAGGGATGACAACAAAAAACAGATGTGTGTACGCTTCTCTTTATCCCTAATAGAGCATCCTCTAACTTGTTTTCTCAGTTGAGCTCATACCGCGTGATTGTTTTTGCATCAGACATTTGTATTTTTCAACAGCAGATGGAGCTAATTCAGTAGATTTCTATAAAAAGCTACATTAACTCACGATCACTCTAAGGAAATATGGTTTCATCTTTGTGTGCCTGTAGTGGTTCCATGGCATTCAATCTCGCGGAGCTCGCAGCTCTCTCTCTGTCACACACACCCCCCAACACACACACACCCACACACACACACACACACACACACACACACACACACACACACACACACACACACAAAACAGTGGCCTTTCTCTCCTTGGTGTCACATAGACCTAGAAGAACATTGGGCTCTACGATGACTTTCACCTTGCCCGCTCACAGTCCTGTTCCGGAGGTGTCATGTTTCACGTAAAATGCGATTTCAGAAGCCTGAACACTGGAAGGGACATTTTTGTAAGCCCATGGCATTTTTCTGTGCTTTTCAGTCCTGTCTCCATAATGTGCAGCGCGAACAATGTTCAGTGAAGGACACCACCTCTTGTTTTTCTTTGTTCTATATTGTCGTGAAAACTTTTTGAAAAAGTTTTGCCTTTGCTTCATTTTATTTTACATGCATTGCTGACTTCTGTGAAGTTGTTTGTCGGAGATATTTTGTATCAGGATCTTTGTGACTCTTATTTTTGTTTGCTTCTTTTTTTTCATTACAGGGAGAAAACTGGTCGTGTTGTCTTTTATGTTTCTCTGTGTTTTACTGGCCATTGGAGTACACTGTCGTCATTAATATGCTGTGTAGGTCACTGTAACAATGTGCAGTAGTAGGTGTGATTTCCATACAGCCCAAGCCTTTCCTCACTCCCCTTTTATAGATATGAGGCGTCTTGTGTGGCTTTTTCTTAATGACTTAAATAAACAGCACCAGAAAATTAATCCATTTAAGATGTACACAGCATTTGAGTTTGTTCACACCTCATTTTCTAAATCTTATGAGATTTGTGGAGAATGAGAAGAGGAGGGCTGACTAATCATTGAATCTTTTGAGCTTCCTCTTTATTTCGTCTCGCGTACGCCAAAGCAATGTCTATCCTCTCAGCTTAAACATTAAATTCCATTCTAGAGGATGGCTGTAAAATGTGAGGATTTGCTTATTGAGTTTCAAGTTAAATGCTGGAAGAAGCGAGTAGAAGGCCAACAATTCGGCATGACTTGCCATGATAATACCCGTATGAGGTCATATCATGTCTCGAGATTAGCTCAACTGAACCCACTGTCGCTCTGCATCTGTTTACAACTTCACCTCCGAAGTCGTGTAACGTCAAGTGCCATGTTGTGTATACGGCAACAACAGTACAATCAATCCCTTCAAACTTTTCCTACAGCTTTTTTTTTCTATTCTATTCCTCTTCTGTAAACTATACGTGAGAGGAAGGAAAAGGCCCACAGGCGAGTGTGAGGAGTGCGTCACTCTCTCACTGTGTGTGGTTCTGCTTTGTTCCACTAGAGGAGGCCAGATCCTCGTCTGTCTGTATCGCTCAGGGAAGACTTATAAGTTTCTCAGCTTTTTTTTCTATATTCGTCTCTTAAATATGCTGTGCAAGTATTTTACCTGAGTATTTCACTTTCTGACAACTCCGCCCCTTTCACCCAAAAAGCATAAATGGGGTTTAAAGTGTTGGGCTGATTCTATTGTTTGCCAGTGCAAGTGTTTTCCTTTGCCTCTCAGTATCAATATTGGCTTTGCTATTCCAGTTCTCATGGGAAAGCGCTGGGGCACTACTGTATGTAGAAACAGTATTGTGAGTATTGAACTTAATGTCAAAGTGATACTCCCAGTTTCCTTTTAAAGTGTCGATGGAGCACTCCTGTTGTGGCTATTTGCACTGCACTATTTCCCACCCCATCACTGCCAGCCGGTGCACTCTGCCAGACCCCCCCACCTACCCCCCTTTCACCTCGTCACCCCCATCCTCCCTGCATCCTGCGTCATGCATGCGACATATAGTCCCTCTTGTGATGGCGGAGGAGTATTGACAATTCTGTAGTTGTGATACAACACACCCTGTGCTGTAAGAGTTCTGCACATGCCCACTGTGTGGCCACGTCAAGTGCTGAAGTTTGCTTGCAGCCTTTTACTTGTTAGCTCATGAAAAATGAATTATTGTTCAATAGAGATTATATTATTATTATTATTATTATTATTATTATTATTATTATGACTATTATTGTTATCACCACATTTGGCTGTTGTGGTATTTTTCCTTCTCGGTATATTCTAAGTCTGCCTCTTTGTTTTCAATTTGACAATTTGCTGGAGCTGTTTCAATTTTTTTATTAAAAAAGAAAAAGTGTCTTGTTATTCTATATTATATGGAGAAAAATAAGCCTGTTTGTTGATTGTGAAACATATGATGAACTGATGTTTTCTGACTATTCATGTCTGTATTAGACATTTTTATTTGCAAATCTATTGTTCGATTGAAATGTAAATGAACAACTAAGAGATGGTACACATCCGTCATTGTATACAGTGTGGCACCATCATGAGATGCACTTGTAGTATAGATGCTCATTTATACAACCTGTGATAATCAGATATATTTAAATGTTTAAATAAATGGGACAGCTGTGTAATGTTTCAGAACGAGGAAAATTTAAATCCTTAAAGAAACAGCATATATAAAAATGTCCCCATATTAAATAATACTGTTACGTATTCCATTTATTTCCTTGGAAATATCCCATTGTGAAAGGTTTCCCTTTTACTTACTGTAAGGTCATGCAGGACTGGAGTATGTCTAACCTCTGCTGCTGATGATGTATGCTGTTAATGATGGATGAAACTCTTTTATTTGACTGAGTGATTGATAGATTCGTCTGATCATTTTCTTTCATGTTTTCTTCTGTATACTGCTGACTTACAGGCAGCTTGGCCAAGCAGCATACTGCTTCTGTGTTGCACTGAGAGGAAGATTTCAGCACCTGAAATTGCATGCTACAATAAAGCAACAGCAAATAATGCTTATACTTTTGATTCTTGTCATCATTTGTGGATATTTTTTTATTTTTAAGGGGCATCATTTCCCAATATACAATTACGATATTTCATCCATGTTTCATGGGTTTTATACACCATTACATGTATTATATATTTCTTCCCTATTCTTAGACTTTGGTCTCTCCAATGTTGTGACTCGAGGGCCTTTATAATGTTAAAACTACTGCATTATGTGAGTATACATTTGATTAAATTGACTTTGTACTGCTGAAAAATTTGCTTGTCTAATGTGTAACAAGTACTTTGTTTCACAAGGAGAACAAAATTATAACAAAAAAATAAATGAAATTTGCAATTATTATACACCGGATTGCAGCTTTAAGATGTGGTCTGAAGTCATAGAGAAAATGAATTAATGGAATAAATCAAAGTACAGTTTGACCTTCTAGGCAACCTTCCTTCTTTTTAGGCCTTATTCTTTAGTGTGGCCTGATCTCAGTTTTATACAATCAGAAAAACTTTCAAATTGCTTGCAATTTTCTATTGCTTATAATATTCTGTCTATTATGCACTGTGCTGAGGAACAACATTTAGTTTTTTTATGTATGTAAGTAGGCTACACAAATAATTACAATTATTATTGAGATTCAGACTTATCTATATGACTTGTTGAGACTTTATTCCAGTGACTTGGAATTGCCCCCAAATACCTGTAGCTGTGTGAGCATCATGGCATTAGGTAATGCGGAGGCCTCCCCTCACTCAGCGCAGGCGAAGAAACTGACAGGCGCATGCGCAGTGCGGGTGTCAGCGGGTTGGTTGGTCTTGTGTTTACAGCTCGGCTGGATGCAGTTGGCTGCTGATGTTACCAGGAAAGTGCAATGTTGTGCCAACCGCCATTGGAATAAATAACACTGTGGGAATAAAGGTAAACTACATTGTGACGTGCATGCTTTTGCATCCTATATGCCGCTGTCTATTCGGGTATGAAGAAATGTTCCATACCTTTTTTGGTGGATGAAACTGCCAGGGTAGCATTGCTAGCAGCCGTTAGCCAACTAGCTCTGCAGTAATGGCCTGTTTGAAAGCTGCCTGCTTTAGCGACGGCTTGTCAGCGGGTGTATTCGCTAGATTATCCCGGCTAATTCTGCATAGTAGTTTGCATTAATTATTGTATGGTGCCGGGATAGTTTGTCTACTTGTTTCAACGTTCTTGTCAGACTGTAAATCGATGGCTCTATCGTAGCCAACGTTAGGCAGGTGCTAACTGGGGCAATAAGTTAACACTGGAGCTAGCTGCATCAGGCTCGCCCATCGTTATCGAGCAGAAAGATTGAAGCGTTGGTTAAGTTGTCTGTTAAACAGCTGTGGGGGGTAGGAGGAGGTAGACGTCCCGAGGCCCCGTGAAGCTGCATTGGCATGTAGCAGGTGTGCCTGTTTCCAGATTATAAGTGATGTGACAGCAGAAAGCCATTTAATGAGAGCTGCCCAATATGTATGTTTGTCTGTTAAACGGCGATAGACGGCCATTGTAATGCCACTGATACTCCTGTGAATTGTTGAGCAAAATGTATTGCCCAATTACATTCATTGCCTGGCTTATTTGTCAGTGTTAGCCAAATGTTTTAGCTCGTGCTGCAATGACAGCTGGGTGTGCTCTTTATTTGGTTTCAACATAACAGTAGCCTACGTGTTTAAAGGCTGGTAGTAGTGTGTTTTAAAGATAGTGTGTGCTTTTTGGGACATTTTTACTTTTATTATGCTTCACATCCACCATTGTGTTCGCTATACAATATAGGACCATATCACCTGAATACAGGTAGGCCTAGTCTTGCACAATGGCCATTAAATCCACGATATTTAGTTCGTTTGTAGAACGTGTTATTGTCACATGATGAGGGAGGGACCAGCCAGGGATTGTTTTGAAATGGCTCTGCGGTGGCGTGCATGGCTGACTGACACTCAAGATTTGAGATTTCTGCCGTGAAGCATCGCCTGAATTGCACAGAAACACTGACTACAACAATGCGTCGACTTTCTGTGCTGTAAACCCATTCACAAAATAGCAGTTTAACTGCATACATATGTGAATAACATTTTTTAAATGCATTATATACTTATAGAATGATATGTTGCTTTCTAGGAAATACTTGAAGTGTACTGTATCTATGTTAAACGTATCTTCCTGATTTTAATATCTCAAAAACTGGCTAAACATCATCCCTTAAAAAATGCTAACTCTATTCTGTGCTTTAGCGCCAACAATGAATATCTCTGTCAATCAGTTAATGAGTACCAGTGCAAGTAGTACCAACACAAACTGATATGTTGAGCAAATGATCCATTAGCACGGATTTATTTTTTATATTCCAGTCTTTGTCAAATGATAATAACACATAATGAGCTAACGGCAGCACATAAGAGGTTATCAGCCGAGAGACTTTGTTATTGCATTGAAAAGCATTGTTGATACCAGTAGTAGCTGCATGTTCATTGTGAACCCAATGTGCTAGCCGTCACAGTTGACTTTCGCTCTTTGTTCTTCCTCTGTTTCCTGAAACTCAGGTATTACAGTATAAAGCCTCATTGCAGGGTAATGCATGTGACTCGTGCACAAATAAATGCCACAATACCCAGAGAAAATATGATCAAATATACTTTCTACTATGGTTCTTTACGCTGATACAGACTGCCCTGAATTTTCTGAAATCCTAACAACACCCCTCAGATGCACCTGTCATTTGGGAATCTAGTACTGATTGTTGGGGGGTGGGGGGCAGGGGGCTAGCTGGCTTCATCATATTTCCTTGCAGTTGCCGCCATGGATGAGATAAAAGTGTGGGCGAAGGAATTGACATTTTCAAAATCAAGTGAACTGTTTGCTGATTCCGATTTTTGTCTCTGCTGAATTGGCCAATACAAACTAAATGGTATCCGTCAATTTAAAGGTGGAGTCAGTGATTCTGGAGAACACTTGTTGTCAAAATCACTTTTTCTCAAAATCAGTGAATATCTCCTCACAATCTGCTACCTGTCTGTACTGTGTGTGTGCTAAAAAAAAAATCTGGTGTTAATTCACAGTAAAAGGCTCTGTCAACTAGAATGCACAACAAAGGGGGCCCGGCAGAGCCAACAACGTGCCCGTTTAAAGAGCCTAGGCTATGTTTTGAATTGATTTGTTTCAGCACACACATATAGTACGAACAGGTAGCGGATTGTGAGGAGAAGATATTCAATGAATTTGAGCTTAGCATCTGTAAAAGGATGTTCACACTAGATGGGCCCCAGTGACTATCCTGCTTTAACCAAACTTCCTTCATCTAAAATCAAAGCCTGTTCTGGCATTACGTGATCTCTTAAGAACACACAGCTAATAATTCACACTTGAAAAGTCAATGTTTGCTTTAATGATATTTAATGACTCACCCTGAGACACATAGTTGGTAGAGCCAGGAGCCTGTATTTACAAATGAATTAATTTCCTTCAGATTATTCAGACCTCCAGTCATCACCCCGGGAGCGCTACAACTTTAAACAACGTTATGAATCACCGACTGCTTATTCATTATTTTACCATTTGAATCTTTTGAATTGTAGTAAAAGGACGTTTATATCGGAGCTGGTTTTTAGATGGTATGATACTTCAGCCTCAATTGAATTGCTTCCTGATCAACTGGCAGCAATCAGTTCATTTGTGACATGTGAAACCCACAAATGCATTCCCACTGTATTTAGTTCCTTTGAAAACCACAACGCATGATGTAATACAGATTACAAATATTTCATGATAACAAATAATAATAGAGTCATGTGGAGTAGAAAGGTGGCAAAATATGACCTCACTGTCAATGTTTTTGGTAGAAGATAAACTCATATACTGTATAGGTGATAACATCCATCTCTGATTTTAGACCTAAATGATTGCAGAAATATAATTAAAATCAATGATACATCAATATTTATTTGGCTGTGATCATATCATATTTTTCTCTCACTTTGATTTTTGCAAAATAAACATAAAATGGCTTTAAATAAACCTACCTTTTCCTCTTCACTGCATATTAACCTGATATCAGTGAGACTGGCTGCTTTCAGTTTTCATTTCTAAATGCCTAACAGCTACACCTTTAACAACTTTGTGGTTGGAGCGCATAGAAACTTTGTGTACACACAGGCGTCAAGTTTCCTTTTATGAGCCATAGGTGTGTGTTTTATGAACCAGCGGGGACACGCCACTGCTTAATAAATGTCTGCAAAGAATAGCCACACATTGTGCAGCTCAGGATCTCACAGTGGAGCGGTTTGTTTCAGCAGTTAAAGGCAGGGCCTGCATTGTGTGTGTGATAGATTTGGTTTTCTTTCTCAGTCATGTGAGGTTGTTATGTTGTTCAGTGTGAGGCATGCAGAGGTTACATTCCATGATAGCCAACTATTAGTCTCTGGGGGGGATCTGAATTAAGATGATTATTAGATAAGATTTAGGCCTATAAGATGTAGTGTGTGCGTGCCGTGCGTGCGTGCGTGTGATCTAAGGGATGCAACAATATTGGATTTTAATAGTAAGAGAAAAAAAAGTACTTTCAAGACTATTATATGTATTTGATTTATTCCACAACCCTCTGGATATATTAACTCACATGAGCCGTTCTAATTAAGGAGTTATTGTGTTTTGTCCCCACAGGATTGTTATTGATATAAGATTACATTTTATGATCGCCCATCGTTAAATATTACTAAGCATCATAAACTGAAGTGTTATTATCATCTACTGTCATCCATGCCTAATTCCTTAAAATGATTATTGAATAATTTATTTCAAGTTCTCTCATCTCCTTTTACACGTGGTCTGAGAAGATCCTATTATTATGTTTTTTTGTTGTGTTGTGGAACAATGCAATTTTAGTACCAAATGAACACCGTTAGTAGTGAAATACGTTTTAACCCTGCACCCCTAGTCGCCGGTCTGTGTGGGTCTCCTTGCGTTTTATTATTCATGACATTCAGGGCTCCACTTGTGTTTGCTTTCTTTCTGCCTATTCCCTTTTGTTGTGTACTGCACCTTGTGACTCACCTAGAATGGTGGTTGGGCTTTTTCTATTGCTCTTTCTCCCTCTCCCTTTCCTCTCTGTCTCTCCCTTTCTTTTCCTGCTGTCTGGGGCTGCCTGGCTGTAATCACTGCTGTGAGGCCAGTGTGTGTGTTTGCAAGCCTGAATGCTCTCTGGCTGTGTCTGGCTGTGTCTTCCTCTCTCCCTAGTGAGAGGATGCACGCAGCAGGGCTCAGCTGGCAGCCGGGAACAGCCCCAGAAAAAAAAGAGGACAGGCATAGGTTTACAGCTTGCACATTTAAAAAAAGGAAGTATTATTCTTCTTTTTTACACATGGTCCATTCACATGCCTGTAAGAGATTTACATGTGGAGTCAGCGATTATGGTGAACGCTTAGTTGTCAATATCACTTTTTCTCAAATCAGTATATCTCCTCATGATATGCTACCTTTCCTTGCTGTATGGGCGTTGAAATAAAATAATACACTGCTGAGGCTCTGTAAATGAGTAAACAAAGCAGCTCAGACCAACCCTCTGTAGCTAGCAACAATGCTATCGATGTCTGTTTTTAGTAGTACTGTAACAAGTGTGACTGACAATGGGCTGGTCAATATTTTGAAGCAAAATCCTCAACACAGCTAAGGTATATAAGCCAATCAGTTTAGCTTAGCCTATATCAATAGCATTGTTGCTAGCTACAGTGAGTTGGTCCAAGCCCCCTCTTTTTTTTACCAATCCCTTTGCAGAGCCTAGGCTGTATAAACAACGGAATACACACGCACACAGAAGGCTAGTACTTATTTTGAATAAAAGTGTTGTTTACAACAAGCATTCTCCAGAGTTACTGACTCCAAGTTTAAATATTTTCTTGTGTTTCTGACTGTGACAAAAACAGAGAGAATCAATTTGTCCCCAAATGCAGTTGTATTCTGTTAGACACACCCAGACTAAATCAACCTTACTGCTGTGAAATTGTAAAGCACTTGTTTGCAATCCTTAACAATTGGTTAAAGTTTAGTGCCCAAACTTGCATCTTATCAGTAAATTATGTTTTTTCACCATTGTGAATATAAATAAAATGTGCATGTGAATCTATACACTAAAGCTGTAGCTAGTCGACTTATCCATAAGTCCATTACTCAAACTCAGATGTGAGGATTTGCTGTTTTGTTTTTTTTGCCATACATTTTATTTTGTATCTTTTGGTTTTGGATGGTTGGTCAGACAAAACAATCAACTTAAGGACGCATTGCATTTTTAATTACTCTCTTACATAAATACAAAATATTAAATACATAAAGACAAATATTTGACCCCCCCATGTACTAAACTGAAACATTCACATTTAAAGAATACAAGTGATCTAGGAAACAATGAATTGATTGAACAAAAATGGCAGATTAATAATGTCAATAATCTTTTGTTACAGCCCACAATGAAATTGACTAGAATCCAGCATGTAATTAATGCTTTCCATCTATCTCTAAAAAGTTCTAGCACTTCCAGTCCTTTTTGTCACACTATACACATGTGAACACAATTGTCTCTTGAAGGAAGTGAAGAGTGACATAGTTTTATTGAGGAAGTTATGCACTTAAAATAACCCCAATTCACTTCCTGAACAGTTTCAGTGAGAATACACAGTGGCAGGACATATTTGCACAGCAGTAAAAAATGTTAAAGGTGGTTTGGACCAAATTTACAACCCTGTATGACGAGGATGTTGTTGTCATGGTGACACACAACAGCAGCGCCCTATCAGAGGAAACAGCTTCCTGCTGCGCTCCTCTTCCCTTCAGCTCTCTAACGCGCAGAAGGCAAAGAGGGGGGAAAAGTAGTCTGAATATAAAACCATAGAAAATGCAATAAAGATTAGACAAATTGAGATTTTAAAACCAAATGTTTAAAAGAAGAACAAAAAAAAAATCAATCGGACACAAGAGGCTGAGGAGTTGAGAGAAAGGGTGTGGCTGGGGGGGAATGAAGGATCAGCCTGTTGCTCTCCTCTCCAAAAATATGCTGGTGTTGTCGAGCATGGTTTCAGTGAATGTAATGTGTAAAAAAAAAATTAAATCAAACAAAGTCTGGGACAAAACTGTAAAATATAGAATAGATTTAGAAACATTTTAAGCATTTTAGATTGTAGATTCAAAAAAGTGTTTAATAAATGTGTAGGAATCTGTAGCATCAAGGGCAACGAACGTAGTGTGTGTCTCATTGGAAGTGTAGGACCAAGGTCCTGTAAAGGTTGATAACGAACAGTGAATGTTGGCAGGAGACGGGACAGGGCTGTTGCTGAGGTTAGAGAGGAAAGCAGGGTGAGAAGGCAGCCATTATAAGGCTGTTGGAACCGCCTGCTAGTCACAGACAGGGAGTGTGAGAGGGTTATGTGTGTGCAGCGTGCACGTTTGTGTGTGGGAGCTTATTTGTGTTCATAAAACAGGTGTGTGTGTGTGTGTGTGTGTGTGTGTGTGTGTTTGTGTGTGTGTACTTTAGTAAGCTTGACTGCAAAGGTTGAAAGTGTTTGCTACTTCAAACATGAATGAATTAGAGGAGGTTATCGCCATCTTTCCAACATTACTCCACATGTAGGGCAATCTGAGCATTTTACATTGCTCTCTAGTGAAATGATTGACTGTGTAGTAAGAAAGCAGTGATCTACTCTAGTTTATAGTGGCCATAAGAAGGGATTAGACAATGGTCACTAAATTGCTGTGTGTGGTTATAAGCAATAAGAGATTTAAAATCATGCTGCTTTAAGGCTTATTGGACGCAGTGCCTACTGCATAGGTAGGCAGTAGGCACTGCATTTTTCAAATTGTACGAACGGAGTACGTCTTCATTAAAGTTCTCTCATGCTTTCATAATTTAGGCATCTATCAAAGTAAGCTGTGGTTTGCTATTATCATAAACAGCCACAGACCTATACACACAACACCAAAACACGCAGAAACTCAAAGTGAATCAACATACAATCTGAGTACAAATAACTAGACTATTCACTCAGAGGACAAGTGTGCTAAAATTAGAAAGTATGAGTGTAGAGACAGTGACAGGTTAATGAGAGTATAATGTTTGTTGAGATGCTGGATCATTTCAAACTTCAAATCACTGAAATCAAATCAAAATCAGTTTTATTTGTATAGCCCAAAATCACAAATAGCATTCGTCTCAATGGGCTTTACAGTCCATACAATATGATACAGTATGGTACAATATGACACAACATGATACAATATGAAACAATATGACACCCTGCCCTTACACCCTTAGCTCGGCTGAGAAAAAACTCCCAGTAAAAAAACCCTTTACCGGGATTAAAAAAAAATAGAAGAAATCTCAGGGAGAGTTGACAGAGTAAGGGATCCCTCTCCCAGGACGGACATGCTGCAATTGATGTCATAAGTAGAGAAAAATCACGAAGGATTTTGATCATTGTCCAGATGTTTTCAAGGTAATACTAAAGTAAAGCGCAAATAGTGTGGATGCAGGACGACTTCAGATGCTGCCAGAGGATCCACACCGTCTCGTCTCGTCTCCACCAGGGAAAACTAAGGTTTCCAGCACTGGGATTTCACCGCACATCTCCATCTCGTGTCCTTAACCACTGCAACATCTTACACGTAGGCGATCCATTCTCAGATGATGCCAGAGGGGAGACCAGATCCACACCGTCTCACCACGGCCAGGGAAACTGGAAGAGGACAGACAAGCAACCAATAGAGTAGAAATAGTACTATCCTGATGGACGGTGAATCAGTGCTGATGTGAGGCAACAGCAGGCGGGGAGCATCCGTTTCTAGGACAGCTGATTCCACACAGAGCTCGGAGTCAATCGAGCAGGTAGACAGGGGGAGAGAACCCCCGGGGCATCGCTCAGCAATCATGGAAGATAGATAGAAAAGCAAAATGTTAGAGAAATGGTACCAGTTATTTTAATTTTGCGTCGGCAGGACAATTATTCAGTGGGAGGACAGCCGGTACTCAGGCCCTGAAAAACCGAGACCGAAGGCAGCTCATCAGGCTGATGATAATAACGCTATAACAATGTTCAACAATATGAACACAATTAACATTAAATAACATTGATTTACACTCTACCGTTCCCCACCGACACACAATCGGCGCCAGTCTCCCAGACCCAGAGCCTGCCCCCAGCACCCCGCCCCCAGAGAGCACGCCCCAGTGCGGCACTAGTCCAGAGGAGGACCGGGGCCGTAGATAGAGAATAGATAGTATAGAATAGGGAAATAGCCAAATGCACCGCTGCCACGAGGAGCAACCACAGCCGAAACCCCCGGAGGGGCGGCCCCTACAGCCCACCCGGGCCGGCCGGATCGGCCATGCTCAGCCCATGAGGCAAGGCCAGAGGCGCCAAGCACAAAGGGCGCGACGCATCCGCCGCCATCGGCACACCCAGAGCTAGGACCGGCCGGAGGAGCACCGACGCCGGGCCGCGAAACACAGACGCCAACAGCGACGCCACAGAGCGGACTGCCAGGCAGGGACAAATGATTAAACAGTTTAAAAACAGTTAAAAACAGTTAAAACGCAAATTGCATGGATTGCTTTTAACCGCCCCAGCACAATCAATCCGCAGTTCACCCGAGGCGGTCAAAAGCAACCCGTATCTAAACGATTAAAAACATCACAGTGCCCACCTACCAGTGCAACAATTACACAATGTGCACCCGATGCCCCATTTCCACCCCACCCAACGGTCCAGTCAGGCAATAGCACGGCGCCGCTGCAGACGCCTGAGCACGCAGCCCGACACCACCACCCCCCGGGCCCCCCCCAGCCCAGGGCACACCAACGACAGCGGCAGGCAGCGCCGCCGCCCCAGTGCCCCGCCCCCGGCCCGACCCACAAGCCGACATGACCCACCCAGCCAAACCCCAGGAGGCCGCCGCGACCGCCCATCCGGAGGCAATGCAAGATCCCACCCCCCAGCAGCAGCGCCCATGGTCAGACGCCAATTTGCCCCAGCCCGAGCGGCCAGGGCAGCCCACCGGAACAGCCACAGACCGGCACCTACCCCAGAGCAAACTCCCCCCCAGCAGAGGCCAGAGAACCGAACCCAGACAGGGTGACCCACAACCGACCCCGCGCCAGCAGAAAGGTGGACGAGCGCTAACCAAAGGATAAATCAAAGAGATAAGTCTTAAGTTTAGACTTGAACACCTCGATCGACTCAGAATGTCTAATCTCAATCGGGAGTGTATTCCATAACGAAGGAGCTCGATACGAGAAAGCCCTGCTGCCGGCAGCTTTCTTAACTCTGGGGATAGACAGGAGCTCTACAGTCGTAGACCGTAGTGCCCGTGATGGGGCATATCGCGGAACTAAGTCAGGCAAATACGAAGGTGCAAGCCCATTTAATGCCTTATAGGTCAATAGCAGCACCTTAAAGTCGGATCTGACATGAACTGGAAGCCACTGCAGAGATATCGCTATATAAAAAAGCCTGAGTGACCATGTTATTTAGATGATGTAATAAAATGTTCTGTTCTTCAGTAATAAAGAGCCTGCTGAAGGTTTTTATATTCAAACACATATTTCTCCACAGTCTGACACTGAGTTAAGGTTTTGCCTACTCTACAATTGATGTCCTCAAAAGGAACAGCTTACTCCTCCTGTTGCAATAAGTGTAAAGACGAAAATGGACAACAACTAACATTATGTAGTGTATTGGTAAAAGATGCCCGCTTTCTGCTCCATTTAGGGCTACAGTGTAAAGGAACTTGGTAGCAATGACAAATCATCATACCATTGACCCTGTCTCATCTTCAGTTTAGCAATGCAGGTGAAAAACAACACCCACCACACACCTACCTATAAGTTCATGTTACTCAGCCTAATAATATCATTTTATCAACACAATATGTTGTAAAACCTTCCAGTCAAACAGAGAGATAGCTATAGCTACTTAAATCCATGTTTATTCAGGTGTTATAACAATGTTATCTTAAGTAATACATATTATGAACTGCTTTGACCTTTCTGCTGTGTAGACATTACTTATCCATTGTTGGACCTGTTTTGAATAGGAAAAGGCAGGCGGTCGACAATAAAAGGAACCTGAAAGGAAAGGCAAACGGAACCTTGTAGACAAAGTAGGAGTGCAAGGGCGGTCCTTATTTGAGAGCAATAAGGGTTGGCAGAACAGCATATTTCAGAGGGAGAGATAAGGAGGAGGGCATACAGAAGAAACCAGTGGAGAGAGGGAGACTAGACAGAAATAGCTTGTTTTGGTCTTTTCTTGAACCTCTGCCAGAACCTTCAGTTGCGGCTCTTTCTTCCTGTGTTACACAATGGGACCTCCATATTTCAGGAGTTACCTCACGCCCCAAATGGAACAAAAATAACTCTACCTTGTTTTACGTGGAAAACTAAATCTAACTTCAACTTTGCCTCCTATTGCAATACAAACAAACACAAAAAGAATAAACATGGTTGAGTGTGTGTGTGTGTGTGTGTGTGTGTGTATGTGAATGTGTATGTCTGTGTGTGTTTTAGGCTGTGATATACAGGTCTAATGTGGTGTTGGGGGGGACCACAATCGAAACTTTGTAAGGGGCAATTGAATAGTTGTAAGTTTGGATAAAACGTCTGCTAAATGGGGGCGCCCTTTGCTCAGTTGGTAGGGCGTCCCCCCCATGGGCCTCCGCCAGCAGCGGACCCGGATTCGATTCCAGCCCGCGGTCGTTCTCTGCATATCACTCCCCTCTCTGCCCCATTTCAACTCTGTCTCTACACTATCAATAAAGCATGAAAATGCCAAAAAATATCTTTAAAAAAAAAACGATGACATTAATGTAATCAATAGAGGAAGGTGTGTTGCAAGCTAGCTTTTCCCTCAGTCTCACTTTTCAGAATGCATATTTATTTTTCAAAATGGCACTTGCTTCACCATGGCTTGCCTATTGCATTGCATCAAGCTACACTGTGCACAATTATTAGGCAAGTTGTATTTTTGAGGATTCATTTTATTATTGAACAACTACAGTGCTCTCGATCAATCCAAAATGTTAAGGAACCTAAACCTGAATGTTTACGAAAGTAAAAGTGAGGTTTTGTCTTTCTTACGAGAATATATATGTATGTTTTGCTATTATTAGGCAACTATTAGTATGCAGAATTATTATGCAACTAAATAAAAAAACTAACATGTTCCCATCTCACTTGTTTATTTTAATCTGTTAAAGTGAGAATAATAAAACAGCTCAAAATGTACAAATAAAAATTTCCGACATGTCAAAAAAAAAAACAGTGACCAATATAGCCACCCTTCTTTTCAATAACTGTCACAAGCCTTCCATTCATGGATTCTGTCAGTTTCTTGATCTGTTGACGATCAACCTTTTGTGCAGCAGCAACCACAGCCTCCCAGACACTGTTCCGAGAGGTGTACTGATTTCCTTCACTGTAAATATCCCGTTTAAGCAGGGTCCACAGGTTCTCAATAGGGTTTAAGTCAGGTGAGGAAGGGGGCCATGTCAATAATAAAATTAATCCTCAAAAATACAACTTGCCTAATAATACACTGTGCACACAGTGTATTTTGCTCAGTATTATACCTCTTTCATTCTGAGATAGAGATAAATGCATCAGATGACCCTGCACACACATATCCTCTTTAACTATGATCTCTCCTGTATCCTGCCTTATCATAGCCTTCACTTTCACTTGATCTAAGCTATTTTTGCGGAACCTTTCTTTTTCACGCTCTATTTTCTTTTTATGCTCCCTCTCTTGAGTTTGTGAAAGCTAGCTGACAGTTTCCTTAAGGTGTTTTAAAGACCTGTAACTGAATAATTAACGGTTGTTTAAAAAAATAAATTAAAAGTTTCTTACAATAGCTAAGTTAGGTTAAAGGTGCTCCGAGGAACTTTCAGCTTTTGTTCATTCTTGCACCCCGTTTGGACAAAAGCCGTAGTGTTTTTTCCTACGCCATCTGTTGTTCCTGGGTGAGCATTCCCATGACAAAGGCATCAAGAAAAACTATATAAAAATAGCATTCTTTGCACTGATGATCTCGTTTGCTGTTACTTGTCATTCATGACCATCAGAGGAAAAATTAGACTGTTTCAGAATTATTTAAAAGTTTTTGTAGCACCTTTAAGTAGCCACTAGCCAAGTTTCCAGTTGCCCTGTCAAGAGATGCTTTTTCATGGATTCCATCACATCATGACTGTTTTTCTGCTTCTTTTCTTTTTTTCTTTCTTTTTTTGGTTTCCTTTTCTAGGTGATTTTGCTCATCATCTCCCACCGCTTCCTCCTCCCGTCTTCCATTCATGAGCAGCGTGGGCGAGTTTAACAGCGGCAGCCATGGATGACAAAGGCTCGGTGGGGAAGATTAGCGTATCTTCGGACTCAGTGTCCACCCTCAACAGTGAGGACTTTGTCCTTGTGTCCCGGCTGGGGGACGAAACACCCTCCTCCACTAATAACGGTAGTGATGACGAAAAGACAGGACTGAAGGTAAGGACGGTGGGCCGTAGGTATAGGTACTATGGACGGAAGCACAAGGGACTCAAGGGAGACTTTTGGAGCTATACTAAATACCATATAGTTTAGGTACTGGTCTGCTGGCATTTACAGTGATGACAACTTCATCCTTTCCTCAGATGATTCTTACTATGAATATCATGAGTGTACTCAGTAGAGAAACAGCAAAGGAATTCATGTTTTCATATCACCACTCTTATTTTTAAAGGTCACCTATTACTCAAAATGTGTGTCTATGTGTCCCCGCCCAGTGTGTCTAGATTCCCCAAGTATAAGAAAGAACAATTCTCACTATTTTTCTCCACCTCCACCTTTCTGAAAACCTCTGTTCCAAAACCCCCAGCAGAGTGGGCTTTTTGAAGGTGGGGCTTAAAAGCTCTTAAAACCGAGCACTTCAGACATAGGCTGAAAAGAGGAGATTTAGCAACGGCCCTGTGAGAAATATAAAGGGCTTTATCGACACAACATTTTCTAATAGAAACTAAAATTATAATTTAATTTAGACCTGAAAATTAGCATACTATGTGACCTTTTAAGTTGTAAATGTATTAGTGTATCTCAGGACCTACAGCATGATTGTTCCAAATGCAGGTTAAGGGGTCACAATCCATACATACTCCATTGTTAACAGGTTTGTGTTCATCACGCACATGTCAAGAGCTCTCGTCCCATCTCTTTGAACATGTTGTCTCTCACACTCTAACTCCATGTATGGCTAACCATTTCCTGTTCTTTTTTTCTACATTCTCACTCCACCTTCTTCTCACAGTTGGTCTCAGATTTGTGTGTTTTATCTGTGATTGTTCCCGATTACGATTGTCATTTTACATTCGCTAGTACTTATCGTAAGGAAGCCTTTACGTCCTTGTTGATGCGTGCCGTGCACATCACCAGAAATGTAGAGCACATTTTTTCCTGATATCTTTGTAGTGAATAACTAGTTATTGTCTCTAAAACCTGTGATTAATTCCATTTGCTTTTAAATGTTACTTTTGGAAAACATCAGTTAGTTAGTTCTGTTAGTATGCAGCATTGTGCTATCTTCCTAAAGTGCGCATGACTTCCAGTATGCCCTCTGCAATTCAATTCTGTGCCTCAGTGGGCACTCGGCCAGCAGATATTAGTTTCCAAACAGCGTGGCGATGCTACTGCGAGTGCTTTGAACTGGTTGTCAGGGAGAATAATGGCTTCTTGTGACTAGGGTGTGTCTACACAAAGAGGATGAAGACTGAGTAAAGAAACGTAGCTATCTGCTAGCAGCCACCATCCTGTGTGTGTCCCTACTGGGTTCAGGTTTCTCTCCTCTCTTCCTCTTCTCTCCTCATGCATTTTATCCACGCATCTTTCAGTTTACCAGTTATCACATTTGCTTTGATTGAATTTACTCAAGTAGCTGGCTTCCGTTTTCATGCTGTGTCCATTAGTTTATATAAAAATTACTGTTACCTGTGTGTGTGTGTGTGTGTGTGTGTGTGTGTGTGTGTGTGTGTGTGTGTGTGTGTGTGTGTGTGTGTGTGTGTTTCTTTGTGAGGGAAGGAGGGAATTGTCGACTTGATGTTGCAAAGATAGAAGGAATGGCACCAGGATCAAACAGATGTTGCACCCATTTAGTCAATAGGAAAAGGCCTCACTTGTTTTCCTGTAATTTGCTGTGCATGGAGATGAGAGAATGTTATTTAAAGGTACAGTGTGTAATAATGCTGTTACATAACGGTGTATTTTGGCCATGTCTAGTGGAGAAAAATCTACATTGCAATGCTCTATTTGCTACACTTGTTAATAATAATGGTATTATTCACCTATTCGCGTCATGTCTTTACAGAATATCAAGTGATGAGGTGAAGATGTATTTAGTTATTTATTCTGTAGTACTTATTCTTAAGTCTTCCAACAGGTGCATTTTCGACTGGTATGCATATACAATGTTATGTGTTTAGGTTTGTCCACTCTGTGCTAATGTAAAATCAACATGGCGGCCTGCTCCTATGTAGATATAATAATAATATAAGATAATACGATTTGAGGTGTGAGTTTTGTGCAGCCTAGCGGTGGTGGCTGTGTGCAGTGCTGTCAAACGGAATCAAAGTGTTACCCCACATACTTTCAGTCCTCCCAGTATGTAGCGGTGAAATCAATCACTCCATTCTTGATCATCTGGATGTCATGTATTGGTTTATTCGCCCCACCACAACACACACTTCTTTTGCACATTTCCCCTCCCAGTCAGCCCATCCGGTCAGACAGAAGTCAGTGTGTTCTAAACTTGTTGTTTGTTATACAGGTGATTTCTGAGGAAGGGGTCAGCTTTAAGGTCAGTCTCTTCTTCTCTCACTATCTTTCCTTTTCCTCCTCTTCTCTCCGTATCCCTCTTTCTTGCTTGTATCTGATCTATTTCTTCTCTCTCTCTCTCGTTCTGTGATGTGATTCCGTGGTGATTCTGTCTGTGATTAATTTGTGCTCTGTGTATTTTTGCCGGGCTGTTTGAGCGATGTTCCTAGCCTTATTGTAGCAGTGATATACTGTACGTTCTCACATATAGGCTTGTAGTTATACATGGCAGCTGCCCAGGCTTTTTTTGCACTACCTGTAAATCACAATGCCTGCCACAGTTGCGTAGTGAGGTTGTTTATGACGGGCGTGTGAACCTAAAAATAGATCTGATAGCCGCTTCATATCAGTCTTCAAACAATAATATTGTTGCTTTGTATGGCACTACAGTAGGATTTATGACATAGACCCTTTAGCTTTAGTATCCCTTGCTCTAGATAATTTCTTTAGTTAAAGGTGCACTACGCAGTTTCAGGGGAGGGTCATTTGTTACATTTGCAGATCATGCAGTGAGTTTACAATACATATTTTCTCTACATGTAATTCTTAGTTTTGAATAATTCTATTATAATGAATCAAAACTTAATTATGTGGAGGAACCTGGAGCCAAATGTAAGACTAGAATATGATCAAACAAAACTGTGGGCCCTGCTGCTGTAAACAACAAAAGTGAAAACAGTAGCCTAACTTCTAAGGTAGCTTTCTAACTTCAAACAGTACTCCATGGATCCAATTTTCCTGCGAGGAAAGTTTGTTTTTTCAGTTATAAGAATAAATCTTAAAATGTTGTACACCCGAAGTCACATAGTGCACCTTTAAACAGCGTTGATTAAATGAGCATATACCTTTTTAAGTCACACATATTATTTAAGGCTTTCTATAAAAAGAGAGCCTGCTTGGAAAATGTTACCTTAATATGCCATAATGCAAAAAGTTAGATACCACAAAGGCTGAAAAATCGTTACCTGTTGTCATCCCTTATTGCTGAATGCAGCAGCGCCCTCTGCAGCTGAAGGTTGCTTTCTCACCTAACCTCAGGCTGCTGCCACGACAGGGAGAATGGGGCCTTGTGGCGCCTCGTGGTTTATCCTGCCCCAAGCTTGCTTTCTGATTGCTATTAGTTATTTATTTATCAAGCAAACACACACACACACACACACACACACACACACACACACACACACACACACACACACACACACACACACACACACACACACACAGTTGTGTTGGCATGTCCCTTCTTGTGTATTTCAAACTCATGTCCCTACTAATCACTAATATGGGATGGAATGTGATATCTCTCACCGCAAACACAATACACGGCATCTTTCCCCTTTTTAAACACACTGAAATCTCTTGAAATGAAGTACTGGATCACTGCTTAAGGCAGGACCACTGCACCACTGCTATACACTGGAAGAGAAAAATATAATAAATGCAGTTTATTAAGATTCTACATCCTACAGATTAGACTAAATTATATGTAATTGTGATGACTGCAATAATTTTGTTTTGTAACAATTGTTGTTGTGTTTTATTATTGTTATTTTTTAAACTCAATGTTGTACTATTGATGCTTCCTTTTGCCCCTGCTTTCTGATGTGGTTGTGTTCATGTCTGTTTTCTATGTGTGTATTTGTTTTCCCCCCCCACTTCCTGTGTGTGCGTGTATACAGATTGTTGGCAATGGAAGTGAGCAGCAGCTGCAGAGGGAATTAGAGGATGTGCTCATGGACCCGTCGGTAGCTGACACTGGTCTAGGATCAGCCCCCAGAATGGACAGCCTGGGTGGGGGGGACCACTCTCCCCTCCCCACTACAGCGTCACCTGTAGCACCAGGCACTGACCCCCTCAGCTCACCACCACCACCCATACTGGACATGGTGCTTCCTGTTCAGACGGCACAGGAGAGCGAGCTGAATGAGAGGTCATACAGAGGTAATCCCCTTTAGTTTAGTTTAGTTTAGTTTAGTTTAGTTGTGCTGTATTGTTACGTCATCATCATCATATAATTGAGAAACTATTTCATGATACAGTTTACGGCAATGTATGGACGCATGAAATTGTGAATCCCGAAGTAAGATACTAAAAGCTTTTCGGAGGCGAGCCCAATAAAGTTTGGAACGCATAACCAGGGCTGTACGCTTATTTTTTAGGTGGTAGCACTGGTGCTAGCAAGCAAAAAAATTCAGTAGCACAAAAATAAATTTGGTAGCACACAAAGTATGATCGAAAACTTGCATAACCTTAACCCTTGCATTTCACTCTAATTACCTTTGATCATGTCATCTTGGTCTCATTTGAGATTCTCAATTAATATTATATCCTAGTGTGTGCAGTAATAATTTTGGAAAAATGAATAGGGGTGCACTGATTGCAATTTAGACAAAAGAATCTAACCTGCCAATTGCAATTTTTTGCTGATTCAGAATTATTATTATTATAATGTCCTTCTGTTAATTAAAACCAAACTATAAAACATTAAACATAGCCTATTAAATAAATAAGTATACATATTGGTACAATTTAGGATGAATTAAATAGGTTGTTGTGAATGTGTTGGGAGTAGCTTTTCAGTGGCTTATTTAAAACTTTGTTTAAATAGACTAGGCTACTGTTGTCTGCTCGCTGCAGCTGAAGGAGTTGCCTTTCAAGCTAGAAAAAAAGCGCTAACTTCCTGTTCTTACCGGCTTCAAAATAAAAGTCAACTGACGTTTGGCTAGTAATAGGCTTTTAATGAGAAGGCGCACAGGAAATGTTCTGTTTGTACACGCGCTAACTTAACTGCGGTAATGTGCCCGCTCTCAATCCGGTAATTACCGTAGGTGAAGTTTTTAAACCTAGAATCGCTGCACGTGCACAGAGCCCGAGGACACTTATCTTTCACCAGCCAAAGTGGAGGGTGGACTCAAGAACTTACTTGCGTAAGTCTACATTTACCCACATTTGGAGTGTTAATGTAGAGCACTCTGCAGTGTTGTGCTAGCCTGGCTCCGCCCGCCCGCCTACTTCCGGCCAAATTTCATTTTCCCTTCAGTAGTCAGTCTGGGTGTACAGCGCATTTCCCAGATTCTCCGGAGAATCTACGATCGACCAATCAGCGAACAGAGCGAGTGGCTTAGAACGCTCCAGTTTCAGTTGAATGCTGCGTTCCTTTATACTCGGAAGAAGGAGATTTCCGACTTGGAAGTTCCGAGTTCCGACCTGTCTGTGTTCCAGTGCATCTGCTCGCGAAAGTATGGACGCCTAAAACCTTTCTCGTCCAAATAACTAAACGTTAAACTCTAAGAAGTTACTGTTGCCAGGTACCGGTAGATTCATAGACTACAATATGTAGTGAAGTCGGAAATTTCCGAGTTCCCTGTCCAACTGGAAGGTACCATCAAAAGCCGGCTCATGACACATGTGATGACCAAACGTGATGCGATTGGTTGGCTAATCCAGAGTGGCACTGGGCAGATCCAATAGTTTTAAACTTCGACAGACACCCGCCTCCAAGTGAGTTAACGTTTGCCAATTACAGCACTTCCAGACCTTATGTACAAATGAAATGAAGTACGATGGTCTGGTTGGACCAGGCTAGTGTTGTGCATCTCTCCTCTGTGTTTCAAAGACAGCCTCTCCTCATTAGCAGCCTGTTGCACGAGTGCGAATGGACTTGTATTAATCATCGCACGTGATCAATTTCAGTAGCAAATGCGATCAAAACTGTTGCACTGTACAGCCCTGCCATAACAGAGAATGAACAAGACAAGGTTCAAGGTTTTTCATTAATGTCCCAAGAGGGCAAATTTGTTCACAGCAAAGGAGGTAGTAGCTAAAAACACACAACAATACAAGACAACAATGGACACAATACACAACAGTATGAACACAAACCTGCATTACTTACAATACAGACCAATATGACAACATAGAGATGATGCCAGCACAAGTGTGTTATATAATGAATAATCAATAATTACCTGGTAACAGAAGTTTTTCAATCTTCTTTTCATTTACTTGACACCATGATGCATTTTTTATTCATTTGTGTTGTGACTTAACCACCTGTCTCATCCCATTCTATTTCACTTATAATACACCTTGATTTAACCGTGCAGCAAGCTAGTCAGCTTGTGTCAAGAAAGGTTCCCGATAATCTTAATTTACAAGAATGGGAGTCATGGGGGCGCCCTTAGCTCAGTTGGTAGGGCGTCCCCCCCATGGGCCTCGGCCAGCAGCGGACCCGGGTTCGATTCCAGCCCGTGGTTGTTCTCTGCATGTCACTCCCCTCTCTGCCCCATTTCAACTCTGTCTCTACGCTATCAATAAAGCATAAAAATGCCAAAAAAATATCTTAAAAAAAAAAGAAAGAATGGGAGTCATTAAAGCCACTACGAGTAACATGGCACGTTGGCGACCCCTTTGGACAAAAGCGGTAGTATTTTTACGACGCCAGCTGTCGTGAAGCTGTTTTCTAGCTCGTGCCGGATGTGCAAGATTCAAATGATCAGGAAGCAATATAGTGCATGTGTCTTGAAAGTGTGAGGGCACCGGTCTCTTTTCGGCTCCGTGAGAGTGGTTAGTGACACAGCATCAACTAATGCCAGTCAGTGCTACACACACCTGATTGCAATGAGTTGATGCAGCAGTGTCACCTAACTACTCTCTTTCACAGAGCTGAAAGATTACGTGTCCTCACACAAAGCGAATGAACGAGAGACGGCAGTTAGTATGGATCACGATGAGGTAATGTGTTTATGTTGTTGTAAATAATGACTATTTCAGATGAATAATGGTCATCTGATGATGCTGGTGAGGCAAAGTAAACTTTGTTTTAGTAGGCTACCGCTCATTCATTTAGGAGTAAACAATGCAGTCTAGTTCTCTACCGTGAAATTGTGTATACGTTGCTTGGCAACGCCCTCCCACCCGCCTATCACTCTCCCTTAGCTTTTCTTCATTGCATTTTCTTTTTTTTCTTTGATGGTTCAGCCCCGTTATCAGTCATTATGACGACAAATAACTGTCTCAAACAAGGCTCCCGCTCCCCTTCCCTCACCTGGAGGGATAGGCTTCTCAAATCGCGTTGTTGCGCCACACTGAAATCTGCGACCAAAAATCGGACTGGGTGTGCGACCAGACCAAACGCAGTAATAAAAACTATATAAAAACGTCTTTCTTTGCACTGATGGTCTCGTTTGCTGTTAAAGGTAATTTATGATTATGAGAGGAAACATGAGGCTGTTTAAAATATATTTAAATGTTACTCGGAGCTGCTTTAAATAATCAAATCCTTTGCCATTTCTTTTCTTTTCTATTATTTTCTTTTCTGTCTCTCCTCTTCATTCACTCTCCCAATCCATTGTCCCTTTTTAGCAGATGAGTCCTCATCAGAGGGCAGTCCATGCAGTCCCATCCCAGACGAGGACAGCGTAGTGTTCAGCCAGCTGACATATTTGGGCTGTGCTTCGGTCAACGCCCCGCGCAGTGAGGTGGAGGCCCTGCGTATGATGAGTATCCTCAGAGGGCAGTGCCAAGTCCCCCTGGACGTCACACTGTCTGTGCCAGGCGTGTCCGAAGGCACCGTCAGGTAAGCGGGGAAAACATATTCAACATATTGATGCACACATGTAAAGGTGGAGTCAACAATTCTGGAGAAAAGCTTGTTGTCATATTAACTTTTTGTCAAAATCTGTGAATATCTTCTCATGATCTTCTACCTGTCAATACGGTGTGTGCCCTGGAAAAAAAATCTGTTGTTAATACACAAACTAATCTGTAAACTGTTATCTTCTTTCGTGTAACATCATCAGAGGTCCAACTCAGTGACTTGTAGCCATGCCCTTGTCTCTGGTCCCACGTCAAACAGGCTGGCTTCCGAGGGTGGTCTGTACAGGGGGCAGGTGGACGTGATATGCTCGACTGTTTGATCAGGGGCACCACACTAGCATGCAGCGCTGTCTGCCAGGCCCCACTTCTTCATTGAGGATTTGAACCGGCCGACCCCAGTTCGTAGCCAGTTCATAAGAGTCCATTGCCAGCGTGGGAGATCGTCTCCTGTGGCGCCATCTCCTGGATCCAGGATGTAGTGGTGGATGTTGGTTGGCCCAAGCTGCTTCCTGCTTCCAAGCTGTCGCCAACCATCCATCTTTGGACAGGTCCTCAGTGGTGGAACGGAGCATCTCTTGTGCCGCCTTGTTGTAGGGGTGGCGGGACATGAGTCTGTTCGGAGGAGCTGCTGTCTTTGTGGTGTTATGGAGGATGTGCCAATCGTGCTTCCGTGCTTTCCTTACCAGGGCGAGAGTGGCAGCCTCTCGCCGTAGGCCAGCCGGTGCGATTCCTGCAAAGACTGGCAGCAGGACGACAGGGGTAGGCTTCAGGCACCCAGTGATGATCCGGAGGGCGTTGTTAATAGCCACATCCACCTTTTTAGCGTGTGGACTTCTGCTCCAGACTGGGGCACAGTACTCTGCTGCTGAAAAGACCAGGGCTTGGGTTAATACTCGTAGTGTCTTAGCAGTGGCTCCCCAGGTTGTGCCAGCAAGCCAACGGATCAGCGCAACCCTTGATGTTGTCTTTGCCCGGACATCTTCGAGGTGTTGTTTGAAGGACAGTGTCCGATCCAGACGCACACCAAGGTATTTAGGGGCTTGCTGGGACTCCAGACGCTTGAGGTCAGCGTATACCTCCAGTTCCCTCTTGGCGTCTCTGTTGCAGAGATGGTATGCTGCTGTAACGGTCTTGCCGGTGCTGAGCTGTAGGCGCCACTTCCGTAGGTAGGCTACTAGGACGTCCATGTCTTGGTTGAGACCGTCTTCCAGTGCCTTCCATGTGGGTCTTCTCAGTATGATGGCAAGATCGTCCGCGTAGCCGTACTTTCTGGATGCTGTATCTGGTAGATCGTAGATGTAAATATTAAACAGTGTCGGAGAAAGGACCGACCCCTGTGGGACACCGTTCCTAAGTCTTCTTAGCCTGCTGTGCTGGCCATCACTGGCCTGTGGGACAAAACTGCGGTTAGACAGTATAGGTATTGTCCTCAGCAGCTTAAGGTGGAGTCTGCGGTGCCAGACGGTATCGTATGCAGCGGTCAAGTCCAGGTACACTACCCCAGCTTTCTCATTCTCCTGGAAGCTGTCCTCGATGTCTTGAGACAGTAATGTAACCTGGTCCACTGTGGACCTACCACGAAAAAAACGGCCTGATTCTGTGGAAGCAGTGGGTCAATCACTGGCTCAATGCGGCAGTGGATCATTCTTTCCAAGATCTTAAATGGAACACAGAGCAGCGATATGGGTCGGTATGCCTTGGGGTCTTCGGCGGGTTTGTTTGGCTTTGGCAGGGCGATTACAGAAGCACGGTGCCAGGTCTTGGGAAGCTTGCACCTCTGGTAGCAGGATGAGAAGAATGCACAAAGCCAGCTAGATGTTGTTGTGCTCTGGTGCATAACAAATTCTGGGTGGATGTTGTCACGGCCTGGAGCTTTGCCCGGCTTGAGCTTGCTCATGGCCTTACTGAGTTCGTCTGCTGTGAAATCTCCTGAGAGGTTGTAATCTGCACTTGCCGCCCTGGAGAGGGAAGTCACCTCCTGCGTTATCAGACGGGCAACATCTTTGTCTGCGTCTGGGAAGCGACCGTCCTTCTGGTGCTCGAACGCAATGGCATCTGCTGTGACTGGGCAGCTTGGGGGCTTTGTGTATCTGCCTGTTAGCTGGTTGATGGTTTGCCACGCCTTGTGACTAGAATGGGTAAAGTCAATTGACTCAACGACTTCAGTCCATTTGTCTCTACGCGTGGTGTCCAGTTTCTGGAGCAGTGCCGCTGCAGTCGCATCCACATCTTCCCTGGAGCTGGCCCTCTGGTGGGCCGCTCAGGAGGCGGCTGCACTCCTCGTCCCAGCCAGCGATGGAGTTCCTGTTGTAGCCGCATGGGATGGTCTTTTTTGCCGCTCCCAGGAGGACCCCACAGTAGGCTTCATAGGCGGCGTCCGCTGCATCAGGGTCTGGCAGACCAGCCATCCTTCTTTCCGTCTCCTGAGCAAATGCCTCCCAGTTGGCCTTTCGAAAGTTCCATCTTTTGACTGGTTTCCCTGGTACCGGTTGCAGCAATGATAAAACTTTAATGATAGACGGTCGTGGTGTGAGCGGGGGAACCTGTCTAGGACGCGTCTTTCCGGTTTCCGGCACACAGCGAAGGCCAGGTCCGGGTTGGTAGAGGTATGCCAGCGTGCAGAGAAGAAGCTTGGCGGCTCCTTGGGGTTGTACAGTAGCAGGGCATCAGTGTTGGAGGCCCATTCGCTCAGCGCCACTCTGTTCGGTGTTGTGTAGTTGTAACCCCAATCTATGTGTTGACAGTTGAAGTCACCTGCGTAGATGGCGGGGGCAGTTATGGACGGTAGTGACGTAGCAGACAGCTCTGATGGTGGGGGCTTGTATACGTTGATGACTGAAGTTTCCTGGATTTTAGTAACCAGCCACTCAATGTTGGAGCCTGGTGGGGATTGGCTACTGGCTGACCAGCTTAGTTCAGTCTTCACAAAGGTTGCCACTCCATGCTGCTTGTTGTGGATAGACCCAGCGAGATGGAAACCTGGCATCTTGAGTATGTTATTGTAAGTGCAGTGTGTCTCCTGCATCAGCCAGGTGGCGTACGATTTCGAGTTTGGCGGTGGTGAGGCCCTCGACATTGAGTTGGAGCACTGGCAGACCACGGTTTTCGACGGTCGGGATGACCGCACGTCCTGAGTGGGACGCTCCTCGGCATGCCAACTCTTTGTTTGGTTGGCGACATTCGTTTCACAAGTTGGTCTTGCACCATCTCTTGTTACTTACGGGGAAGGCCACGTGAAGTCTGTCGTCTTCTTCCCCTAAACTACCTAAACTGGTATGTAAACAAAGGGTACATAACAAAGGGGGTCCACCGTAGCTAGCAACATGCCTATTTACAGAGCCTAGGATGTGTATTAAAACTTGATTTTTTTCAGTTCACACACACACACACACACACACACACACACACACACACACACACACACACACACACACACACACACACACACACACACACACACACACACACACACACACACACACACAGTACAGACAGGTAATGGATCGTAAAGAGATATTCACTGATTTTGATAACATTTATTCTCCAACAGGAGACATCAAATGACAACATTTTTTACATGTTTTGTTCCAACAGGTTGCTCGACCCGGTTGCGAATACGGATATCGCCAACTACCCTATCTATAAGATTCTGTTCTGTGTGCGAGGACATGATGGCACGCCAGAGAGCGACTGCTTTGCCTTCACAGAGAGCCACTACAATGCCGAGATCTTCAGGATCCATGTGTTCCGCTGCCAAATCCAAGAAGCGGTGAGGATTCAGTCATTAGTTAACTATGTTTCCTGCACACACATTAAAAGGATAGATATATGTATGGTAAACAACATTCCAAACTTTGCCTGAAATTAATATGTGGCTTCATATTTAGAATAATTAAAGGAGGTGGATATCTTCTTTTCTTACAGCCTTTTCAGAGCATAAGTAATTTTTTTGTTTGTGCTGCTCACCAGTGAAAGACAAAGACACACAACAGTAAAAACAGACCAAACATAAATACAAAGCAATACAGAAGAACAGACTTGAAGATAATTAAATACTTAAAGATAATTAAATACTAAACGATTACACTAGATATGATTAGCAGGCTCCAGAACCTCATTTTAGCTTCAGATACACATTTATACAAAGTTTTGCCGAAATGGAGAACTTAAATACTTTGAACACATCCTTCAATAGAGACTCTCACGGACCAAAAAAAACCCCACAAAAACAAAAGCAATATTGGTGCAGTTCAGATTGTGAACTGAAGAGGGAGCTAAAGTTCCACCAATAAAAGCTCTGCTGTGTGTTTCACATGCCATTCTCTTTCTTTTTTTTCACACCTTTGTCTGTCTCTTCCACTCCAGACCAAATACCTGTGTACACACTCGCCAGCAGTATTCTGGTTGACCTTGAATTATCGATCTCCCCTAGCTTCTCCCTTTGGATTCATTGTCATTGTGGAAGCCTTCTCAGTCGTCCCCAAGGGATTATGTCATACACTGCAGGCTGCATTAGGATAAGAAGAAGTATATATATATATATATATATAATATATAATATTATATATATATATATATATATATATATATATATATATATATATATATATATATATATATATATATATATATATATATATATATATATATATATATTTTAAGATATTTGTATGCTTTATTGATTGTGCAGAGAGACAGAGGTGAAATGGGGCAGAGAGAGGGGAGTGACATGCAGAGAACGACCGCGGGCGGGAATCAAACCCGGGTCTGCTGCTGGGCCCGGCCCGGGGTGGGGGACGCCCTACCAACTGAGCTAAGCGTCCCCGAGAAGAAGTATCTTATGCTTATATGCCTCTGTTGCCTCTGTAACCTTTTGAACTGGCGAGTAAGGGAGGCTTTCGTCTCTCCATTACTGGACTGTGATTCTGGGCACACCACAGGTGGTACATTTTCCTGTAAACGTCTGTCTTTTCAATATGATATGAGGACATTTAACCTTTCACTACTCATTGAACATCCTACTTCTCTTAAGTTCTACTATGATTAATTACATCTTACTGGACAATTACAGGGACCACTACTCACAAATTATTTTTTGTATATCGTTAAGCAGAAATATAAAAGAAGACAGTAGGGGATCCACTCCTGAAAGTGGGTTAAAGTGCTTCTTGAGTGTTCAGTGACCTGATTTCTTATGGAAGCACTTTCCTTCAATGTCACTGAGAGCCCCCAGACAGACGCCACTTCACTCCCACATCTTCCTACTATGCAGCTTCCCAGACACCCACCCATAACACACACACACTAAAAAAACTAATGCACACACACAAGCGTGTGCAGATAATCCCCACTATAGTCTTTCACTAACTCTACATAGCAACATGAATTTCTAGTCTACGGCTCCCTGTTCCCGACAGTCTGGCCTCTTGCACGCGCCACTCTCTCTTCCTCCAAAACCCCCAGCAACAAACCAATCTACAATGCCTCCAGCTTTTATTTGCAGCCCTCTCATTTGACTGGAGTGAGTTCAGCCCATTGGTTGCCTCCTTCTCAATAAAAAAAAACACAGCTCTATATGCCTCACATTAGCTTCAAATCAACTGTAAAAAAAACTCCTCTTTAAACCACATTATTCATTCTTTAAGGTGTTTTAATTCTTTATTTAGAAATGTATATTTTCTGGATACCGTAGCCAGACCTTTAAAGATACATATTTATTTATTTAATTTTTGGATTGAATAGCCTTGACCAATAAAGCAATTTATCTTAACTTTAACCGACATAAACTTCACCATTCTGTACTGTGGTGACCCTGTGTGGCAGGGCCATCACAGCTAGACTTAAAACGATGTATCCTTACTCTTTATTTGTTTCAGCTGTCTTGTTTGCTGTTTGACCCACTTATTTAATGAGATTGGGAAGATCATGTGAAACATTTTTTTTTTAAATTGACCCATAATTTCAAAAATGCGACAATTTGGAAAAGAGAAATGAAAAACTTAAGGCAAGCTCTTATCCGTCTCTATTATTGAAGTTATTATTTTAAACTACTTTCAGGGATGCTTTTTTCTTTCTTCTGGAGAGTCTGTGTAATTTCTTCTTTAAACAGATTTGTGGATTTTGGATTGGAATGGAACTGTTTCATACATAAAGCAAAACCACCTCCTCGGTTGTTCTCCCCGCCTCCATTGTGCCAGACCTCCTAGTCAGACCCCAAGGCTAGGTTCTTAACAATTCCCAGTTTTTTCTGGTGTTGATTG
Organism: Hyperoplus lanceolatus; assembly: GCA_026929865.2. Lineage (NCBI taxonomy): Eukaryota > Metazoa > Chordata > Actinopteri > Uranoscopiformes > Ammodytidae > Hyperoplus > Hyperoplus lanceolatus. Next base: position 14,219,497 of record CM049412.1, on the reverse strand, counting down.
TGATACCGAAACCCTGCTGAGCCTCATATACCCAACACCTCTCTGTTGTGCTCATAGGAGTTTATTTGACATATCTCTTTTTTTCAGTTTTTGCATATAAGTACAAAAATTACCAGGGAAAGACCCCTCTGGATAAAACTCAGAGAAAAGGTTAAAACAATTATGAGTGGAATAAAGAGTTTGTATGTATTGTTGAGTAATTCACTGTTGGTCTGAACAAAAAAAAACCTTAATGAGAAAAAACAGAAAGGCCCAATGTTTTTTCTTGTTTTAAGAGAATATCAGCCTAAATCACTTGATAGGGATTAATTTTGAATGTCCATCACGGTGCACAACAACTATAAAGGCTATCTGTAAACTGGTCATTTTCGACTTTTGCATCGACAAGAAAATACAAAAATACTATTGTATTATTTTTTTACAAAATTTCAATACAGGGGGTGACCTCCCCCATCTCACTTTACTCATTCCCCATCTCTTACAACCAGCCCCCCCCCCCCCCACACACACACACACATTGTTTCTCAACAAATAAACCTCCTGCGATGCCCTAACATCCTTCTACTGTACCAAGAACATAACAAAGGCTTTGTGTAGCAGAGGTTAGAAGCTGCTTTATGCGCTGCCCTCCAAAAAAAAAAAAAAGAACATTGTTATTTATTGATAACAGCAGTTTCCCCCACTCCAGCCCTCAGTCACTCACCCCTCAAGCTTTGCTGTTTACCAGAATTAAAGATCCAAAACCACTGTGCTGGGGGCCTCTAGTTGGGGGAGCGCTCTGTTTTGTTATCACACACATATGTCTGTATAATAAACAATAATAAAAAATACCTTTTCTTGACTAAATGTAAAAGCTCACAAATCGTATAAGTCTTGTGAGTGGAAATGTACTTTTATTGAATGTAAATAAATCATTACCACCCAGTTTTCCACGCTTGGCAGTCTCTAGCTGCACCCCCCCCTATTCTCTTCTCCTCTCCTCTTTGGGGTTGGAGATTGAGCAGAACCCTGCAGTCTGTAGAAGGACCAAGTTGTCTCTGTTTAATGTTAATAGGAACAATTCCTCCACATTCCGATTCACAGGCAAATATGAATCAGTATGTTGATTAAAACACAAAAATGGTTAAAAGGCTGGATGGGTCTGCTGTGAGTAGAGTAGTAGGTCATTATGTAAGTTTTTTTTTTAGTGCCCCATAATATTACTAAATGGTCATAACAGTTCTGCAGAGGTTTGACTTTTTTAATCAATGGTAATGACTCCAGGCCTAAGTAATTACTTTGCCTGGTGCTCAAATTTTAGGCTTCCAAACTCCATTTTAACTTGATGCAGAAAAAACATGCTTACATGCTTCTTCAGTAAATGTTTTCTATTGGATTTCACTTAATGTAATGTCTGTGAATTTGGGTCAAAATAAATGTCAGTTTGTTGGGTAACATGCACTGATTACACTCAGCAGTCCACCAATTATTTTCTTTCCTGGAAATATCTACAAGTTGATTAATTTTGAAGCTCTTATTTGTCTTTTGAAGGGGAAGTAGCTAACACAAATAAATATATTGTGGGTCACATCGTAGCTCCCTTATATCACACACTTTAAAGGGGAGATATTATGGAAAACACAAGCTTTTCCAGTGTTTGTGCAGAATGTTGAGCTTTTTTGTGTCCTTACCAGCAAACAAAAGCTGACAAAAGACAAACCAGTCAGTTTCTTCTGGGCTGCTTATGTTAAAAAAAAATGGGTAAAGTAAAGTGACACTATTCTAAAAAGCTTTGAAATGTGATGTCACCATTTGAAGCTCATTAACATATTACACTCCCATGTGAAAGCTCCAAATGAGAAGCCAGAGACTCTGTAGCACTGCGTTCCAAATCACATACTTTTTCTTTTAACTACACTACGTACTAAAGCACATAATATTTGTTTCATTATGTCTAGAAATGTGAAGAATAAAGTCGAATACTCCAAATGCTATTGGAGTTAGTGGGACATTTATGTATTTTCAGCATACTACAATTGCGTTTTGGGGACATCCTAAATCTTTTTCTGGCATACTAAATAGTAGGGAAGTATGGGTATTGGAATGCAGAGTAGTTCATTGGTATATCAACACACCCCATAGATAACCACACTTGAGCCACAGACTTGCTATGCTAAGCAACAGATAGTAGAATCAAATTGCTCTGTCAGCTCTTCTTTACATCACCACCAGCCTTGAAGCACAACTGAGATTAATAAATTAATCATTAGCAGCCAGTGCCAACACCCATGTAGGCAGGTAGAGTTCATTAGCAGGGCGGTGCATGCACACCCATATAGACCTAGCCAATCGGAGCAGACTGGATTTTTCGGAAAGTGGGGCAGGTGCCAAAACTGAGTATTTCAGAGAGAGGACAAAAAAATGCTGGAAAAAGTTGATCAAGCATAGACAGTGTGACAAAACTAATGGGTTTCTTTTACAATAGAACATGAAACGCTTTTCTATAGACATCAGAAACACACATTTGATCCCCGAAAAATAGCATAATATGTCTCCTTTAACATTCATCACCTTATATAGTGTGTATGAGAAGAATTGTCCGTGTTGGAACATTTTGAGTGGATATTGTGTTCATACAGTATTGTGCTTAGTTTAGAGTGCTGCTTTGTCTGGATATTGAATTGTATTTGTGTTATTAGAGCTCCCTATTATGATGGCTTAATTGAGTGTTCATTACAGAGAGCTTTGTGTGTGTGTGCTGACTGCAGGTGAGCAGGATACTGTACAGCTTTGCTACAGCATTTCGGCGGTCGGCTAAGAAGGCCCTTCTGTCATCTCAGCACGCCGCTCCACTCACCCCCGACAGTGACTTGTTCACCTTCACAGTCAGCCTGGAAATCAGGGAGGATGATGGCAAGGGTACTTTCAGGTGAGACATACTGTTTATATTGACGCATTATGTATTTCAATGTTTAGAACACAGAACCGTAATCTATGATGCTTGTACAGTTTTGTAAATTTGTGAAAGATGTAAGTGTTTTGAACGGTAACCAAATTTGGTATTTGGAGACATTAGATAAATCCTTAAAAATCATCGTAAGGATTTGATTTGTAATGGTACCACCATTCTTACAAAAAAATGTGAAGAGCTTTGAATTTAAAATGTCCCCCAAAATGATATATGTCACGCATAAACACAGGTAGCCTGGCTCCGCCCGCCTACCTACTTTCGCCCAAATTTCATTTTCCCTTCAGTAGTCAGTCTGGTGGTGGGGCGTATTAGTGAGATTTTTACGAACAGATTTCTGAGTATCCAATCAGCGAACAGAAGAAGTGGCTGAGAACGATGAGGGTCGAAGTCGCGCTCCAGTTTCAGTTGAATGCTGCGTTCCCTTACGCTCGGAACTCGGAAACTTCCGACTTGTTAGTTCCGAGTTCCGACCTGTCTGTGTTCCAGTGCATCTGCTCGGGAAAGTATGGACGCCTACAACCTTTCACATCCAAATGACTAAACGTTAGGCTCTAGCAAGTTACCGTTGCCAGGTACTGGTAGATCCATAGACTACAATATGTAGTGAAGCCGGAAATTTCCGAGTTCCCTGAACGCACCGTCAACAGCCTGCTCACGACCAAACGATATGCGATTGGTTGGATAATCCAGAGTGGCACTGCGCAGATCCAATAGTTTTAAACGTCAACAGACACCCGCCTCCAAGTGAGTGAACGTTTGCCAATTACAGCACTTCCAGACCTTCTGTACAAATGAAATGAAGTAAGATGGTCTGGTAGCGCCAGGCTAAAACACAGGGACATGCAGTTCTACTATCTGGGATTAAGTATTGTTCATATTTACCACAATTTGCTAACCCAGTTACAAATGTTGCATCGCTAACTGACAACACGTTTCAGCTAACAAAATTCGAAAATTATGAATTGAACGTAACTGAAAAACTACATCTCAAATTTCTAAAGTACATCTTAAAAGTTAAAATGACAACCTGCAGTAATATGGTGTATGGGGAACTTGGGCGGTACCCTCTCTGTGTTACAGTTCAAAAAAGAATAATTGGATATTGGGGGAGACTGCTAGAAAGTAAAGACAGTAAACTTAGTAAAATCATGTACAATCAGCTGCACAGCCTGCATAGCAGCAGTGTGTATGCATCACCCTGGGTATCACAGGTGAAACAGATACTGGATGACTGCGGGTTGTCATACATCTGGATAACACAAAAATACAACAACATTAACTGGCTGAAAAGAACTGTTGAGCGGAGGTTAAAAGATCAATTCATTCAGAAATGGCAGAGCGAGCTTACAAGCATGACTTCCTGTGACTTATACATAGAATTTAAACAAGAGTTTAAACTAGAAAAATATCTGTTATATGAAAATCAAAAGTCCAGACAGGCCATCTGCAATTTTAGAACCAATAACACCCGCATACCTAAAGTCACAGCAAGATACAAAGGGCTGGAAAGAAATCAAAGATTTTGCAACCTCTGTGATTTTAATTGTGTTGGAGATGAATATCATGTACTTTTTGAGTGTAAAAATGTGGATGTAATGTATTTTAGAAAAAAGTACCTGCCAAATTATTATGTTTATTTTCCATCCAGGATCAAACTGATTTTGCTTTTGAGGGCAAGTAGGCCAAGGGTTATTGTTAAAACAGGTGCCTTTTTGAGAAATGTTTTGCCATTGTTTAAGTAATGTTTTTGTTTTGTTTTTGTTTTGTTTTTCCTTGCCGTGCACCATTGTTTTGTTTTGTAATGATTTCAGTTGAATTGTGTGCTCCATGCCATGTGCTATGGCCGTGAGCCGTAATAAATAAATGAAAATGAAATGAAATGATAAAAAAACATCACTAAAGAGGAAGTAAAGATTAACGTCAGATTTATCGTCATCAGCGAGTACACAACATAAGGTTCCTGTGTTTGCTCCATTCAACCCATCTTCCCTGACCTTTTTTCATTTAGATATTTTTGTTATTTTATTTACTGAGTCACTTCCTCGTGGTCACAAACAGTCGCAGATAAGCAGCTTATTTGGAAAAAACAACTCAAAATAAAAACAAACAGGGAAAAATGCCTGTGATTATTTTAAGGCCAAGCGCACATTTCCTCCTCATTAGCTCCTGGCTGATTATTTTTAGTGTCGTGACTTGCAAACAAACAGCTTCTCACATGCAAGCACACACAAGATTATACTGTATGTAACCATGTTTTCCCTGTGGAAATAATATATGGAACTATATATAGTGTATTAAGATAAGATAAGATAATCCTTTATTAGTCCCACAGTGGAGACATTTTCAGCATTACAGCAGCAACAGAGGATAGTGCAAATAACAAAAGCATCAGTAAAAATGCAAAATATAATAATGAAATATCTAATTAATGGGATATAAACAGGCCTTTTTATCCGTAGTCATAGGACCTAGATACAGTGTGGAACCACCACTCAGTCTGGATGACTAAGGCGCTCCATCTGGTACATGACGTCCCTACTCAGAAATAGAGTTGTTTTTGTGATCTGAGCACTGTATGAAATCATGGCATGTTCCAAATGTTTTCAATAGATTTCAAATTGATTAATGGATATATTATTTTCTTTACTAAATAATCCCTGTACGTACTATGGCGACGGTTTGGAGAATGTTGATTAATGTTCCTGTCTCAAACCTCTGCTCTCAGAACAGTGAAGAGAACCAGGACCAATGCATGATTGGAAATGGCTCTTATGCACACTTTTTATTATCATAAAAGGGTCTATTAATATTATTATGATCATGAACCACCATCTTTTTTTTTCTCTCCAAACCGGTTGATTTACGGATTAGTGATACATTTCATTGGTCTAGTTGTGCAGCAGAAGAAAACCTTATTGCTTTAATTGTGTGTGTGATAGTTTGGATCAAAAACAAAGGATTTTTCTTCTTCTTTTCCAGTCTAGTCTAGATATAATTAAACACCCTGTCAAGTCAGCTAAAAAATTACTTTAAAATGTTTAATATAAGGTTTAAAATGATAGTCAATCTGCTTCACATACAGTGATACACTGTCAGATGTATCACTGTATATGCTTCATCATTGAACCACGCTTTAGTCGCATTTATTCACCTCTTTTTTCTTCTATTGACAATCCTTCTGCTGTTTCACATATCCAGTGCTGTAGCAAAAGACAAGGACAAGCAGAGCTTCAAGCTGCGCGCGGGGATGGGCAAGAAAATTGTCATTTATGTCCAGCAGACCTCCAACAAGGAACTGGCTATTGAGAGGTAAAATAGAGCACGGACACAAGCACACAAGCACACAAGCACACAAGCACACACACACACACACACACACACACACACACACACACACACACACACACACACACACACACACACACTACTTGAATCTATAGTGCCATAGGATCACTGAATGATGATTTTCTTTCATATATATTATATCACACTACTTTCAGTGAGATGTATTCTACCAATACAACAACCGAGACAGCAGATACATCTCCAAATGTTATAAAAGCAGACAGAAAAAAATCCAGACTAAAATGTTTAGAACCAAGAAAATGGAGGATCTTAGTTACATTTGATGTCACTGGAATTGTCCGATAAAGGGGAAAGAAAAATGTTTGAAGAGACAATCTTTCACACCGACGGAGATGTCTCCATTTTGCTACAGTTGAGATGTGTCTGCTTAAGATACGTCCTGACATTCATTCAAGAAAGGGAATCACTCACGCTTCCATTGATAAACACATACCAGTGAACATCTCTCTCTTTACATCCGTGTGTGTCGGCCCTATGTCGCTTTCTTAAGTGTTCCGGCGCAGTGTGAAGGATTGTGATTGATGTGAGTCTGTCTGCAGAGTGCTCCTCTATTTTCCACGCTTTAATAAATCTGTTGAAATGTAAACATTCCATCACCTTTTTTTGCGCACTTCCAATTTCCACTGTGCTTTGTTATTGTTTGATGGACCCCAGAAAGAGGGGTAAGGATTGAAGTGCTGTGTTTAATATTCTCGTACGATCTGGTCTGTGTTAAAGGAATCAGTCCAGGAAGCTATTTGTGGTAACCGGTTTCTACTCTATAGGGAGATTTATATTCCACTGGTCTGGTTCACACTCTTTCTCTCTTCTTTTTTTTGTGTGAGTGTGTGTGTGTTTGTGATGTAACCCTTTTAATATAACCTTTTGATGTCCGTATTTATGTGCTTTCAGGTGTTTCGGTCTCCTGCTCAGCCCAGGGAAAAACGTGAAGAACAGCGACATGCACCTGCTAGACCTGGTGGGTGACTGTTTTTTTCATGTGTGTGTGTGTGTGTGTGTGTCACTGTGTGTTTGTGTGTGTGTGTATGTCATTGTGTGTTTGTGTGCGCTTGACAACTTCCAACTCCCAACTTGTGCCCCTTCAGGAGTCAATGGGAAAGAGCTCCGACGGGAAGTCTTACATCATCACGGGAAGTTGGAACCCCAACACGCCTCAGTTCCAGGCTGTGAATGAGGAAACGCCCAAAGGTAACAGCCAAAAAATTCAAATTAAAAACAGAATGATTTGCAGCAGTTGTTATTTCCTGGGTACATATTTTTTAATGGGCTGGTTGTTTGTTTGTTCACTTAAACTTATTGTCACTCTAGTATTCAACATAGTTCCAAGCGTAAAAAATCACTATTTGCTGGTGATGCAAATTCTAAAAAAAAAGGAGAAATTCATGGTAAAATAAAAACTACACTAAATAGGCATGGAAATTGTACTTTAATAAATTCTGTCCCTTTTTATTTATTTTTTTTTCCCCACTTAAATTTTTATTTCAAAATTCACATAGACAGTCCTCAGTCAAAAATAATACAGTAAACAAAAAACAAAACAGAAACCAAACAGAAAGTCTGGCTTGGGAGTTACATTTCTAGCAGTTCTTCTTTTTTCTTCTTGTCTTCATCTAAGTCCTTTGTTCCTGTCCATATTCCTCGTCGCCGGTTTTGGTTCTGAATATTGTCCATTTCTCCCACTTTTCTTCAAGCTGTGCTTGTTGTAGTCTTAGGCGGTGTGTCAGTTTCTCCATTACATAGATTTCTTCTACTATGCCTATCCATTCTTTCTTACAAGGAGGCTCCACTTTACCCCATTTCCTAGTAATAGCCTTCTTACTAGCTATCAGTAGTATTTTAATCAAATATTTATCTCTTACTCTTATACTCTCTTCGGTAAAATTGAAATTACAAAGGTATAGTACCATATAGCTCATTGGAATATCGTAACCTAATATCTTTTGTACAGTTTCATGTACAATTCCCCAAAACTTAAATACTTTATTACATTTCCAAAATATGTGTGAGTGGTCTGCAGCATCCTTTACTCCACACTCTCTCCAACATGGTAAATTTGTGTTATTATACTTGCTCTTGACCTTGGGCGTGATTAAAAAAACGGACCAGATTTTTCCAAGAGAACTCCCTCCATATCCGCGAATTAGTGGTTGTCTGATGTGTTTTCCACATGTCTTGCCAATCATCATCCGAAATTTTCGTATTAAACTCTGATTCCCATTTTTCCTTTATGTATTTAGTTGAATGTTTAGTTGTTGTCAATGTTTGATATAGAGCAGATATGATTCTTATATTCTTTCCTTTGTATGTATTCATTATAATTTGGGTCACACCATTCACTTCCGTGGAGGGGTCTATCTCGATTTCTTTTTTATAATAATCTTTTAGTTGTAGGTACCTGTAGAATTCCTGTTTATCCAAGCGATATTTATCTTTCACGTTTTGGAAACTCTCCAGTGCCCCATCCTTCTCTAAAGCAGGGCTCCAGACTAACCTATTTTACTCGGAGCACTGGCGCCCCTAACTCAGAATTTTTAGGGGCGCAAGCAGAAAATTTAGGGGCAAACATTAAATAGACCTGCAACGCATCTATTAAAATGTTTCCCAATTTTAACTATATTAGGCCTATTGATATTGTATTGCCAGCATATTTTGGACCACATTGACAACAGATGATACAGTTCATTGCGGTTTTGATTTTGCATCACCATGTGAAATTCTTCAGACATTTCTTCAGGAAGAGGATTTTATTTTTGTGCCCATTTTCACCACAACCACCTCTACATCCAAGCCCTCTGATTTGTCCTACTCTATCTCTGCTGACTCCCGGAAAATAGCCTAGTTATTGGCCCAAAAGTAACTAGTAGGAGCTAGGTGACATTATCAACTAATTTGCATTATAGCCTATGCTTTTCTGAAAGAGGCAAAATTAATAGAAAATGCTGACCAGGTAGTTTACAAATTAACTAGGCCTATTTACCATAGATAGTAAGCTATTTACATATTTACAAACTCACTTTACACACTTTTTTTGTTGCCATATTACTACAAGCTTAGCTTTTTTATAGATATGCAGTGGCCTATTGAATGTGGACATATCAAACAATTTTCGTGTTCACAAACATCCCCTGACACACGGTGCTGTCTGCTGGTTGCTGCAGGTGGCGGGGGCTTCTATCAGACTGCCCGTGTGACTGAGTGCAGTCAGCTGTGAGGAGTAGACAGCTCCGTTGCTACTCTGCTCTCGCGCGCGGTTAAAAAAGAAATCGCAAGATGTGTCTCTGGACTCTTGACAGCCTTATCGCTACAGCGGAAAAAGTCGCCAGTTGGCAACATGTTAACGAGGTGACGACAGCGGGACACTGAGATGAGAGTAGGTTACGTGATCCGCGCTGTTGATCGTTTAACTGATCACTCGCCGACTCTCTCTCTCTCTCTCTCTCTCTCCGTCTCTCTCAAAGCACTAATAATAATAATGATACAAATGTCGGCGAATTTTCCGTTCGCGCGCGTGCCCCTAGTTTTAAAAACTACTCGCACTGTCTCCAAAAATGGTCTCAAAATGCGAGCATTTGGTCGCAGTATAGAGCCCTGCTCTAAAGTACATCATGCCGTGACTCCCTTGTCTACCCACTGCTTGAATCCTTTATCATATTCAGATGGTTTAAAATTACTGTCAAATGCTACCCATCTAAGAACTTTTGTTTCTTTCTTAATCTTATAATTTGTAATAACTCTAAACCATAGTTCAAGAGTAAATGTTGTAATTGAATCTATATTGTTTTTAATCCTTTTGTATATTTCTTGATCTCCAATAAGGCTCTGGATGGGATATTTTACAAATTCTATTTCCATGTCTTTCCACTTAGCCCTGGCATACACCAGCATATAATATGCCTAAATTGGGCCGCGTAGAAGTACTCTTTCAGTTTTGGGAGACCCATACCTCCTTTATCTTTTGGTAACTGGAGAGTTTCGTACCTAACCAGTGTTGGGAACGTTACTTTAAAAAAGTAATTAGTTATAGTTACTCACTACTTGTTCCAAAAAGTAACTGAGTTAGTAACTGAATTACTTTATAATAGAAGTAATTAGTTACCAGGGAAAGTAACTATTTGCGTTAGCCTACTGTAAAAAAAAAGTTGCTATATGTCAAAAAAATTGATTTTTCTGAGCAGTTTTCACAAGTCAGTTGAAATGAGTAGAACAAACAGGCAGGCCTACTTGTAGGCTACATAACCTTCAATGTGTATTGCACATCAATAGACAGCAAGAGGTTTATCCTGCACTTCAAGTATTTTGTTCTCAACAAAAGTAGTAGAGGAAACTGCTGAATGTACCGTGCTGATCTGCTATATCACTGGATTCACTTCAGGGGTGTCGGCTAAAACCACTATAGTAGCCTAAATAATAAAACACTACTTAAGGCCAAAAACGTCAGACTATGAAGCATGAGACGATGAGAGGAGGAGTAAGGATTTATCCTATGTTTATTTCCTTCTTTAACATGCACAGCAGCATACAGATCCCAGGAAAAGAACAGTAGCAATATTCGGCTTGTGATGACACGCTAAACAGCTGTTTCAACCGGCGAATCGCGGCCGTTTAATAACGTGCATAAATTATAACTTATAGAGATGGGAAAACTCCATGCACTTACTCACAAGGGCGATGCAAACAAACTCAGGGAGGGCACGTTTCGACCGTGGATTGATAGGTAATTACTGCGGCAAAGTGCAGGCTCACACAACAGAGAGAAAAAGAAAAAGAAACTTCACTAAACAGGCGCTCCGGCTGACTGACGTGACGGCGCTAAATGACAGTTATAATGTCATCCACACTGAATAAAACACAACTTAAAACACACCGGTCTCCTCACTAGCAGTATGGAGCCAGGGGTGCGTTCGGATTACACAGTTTATTCAATCAATTCATAGTAACGCACCGCATTTAACGTTCAGTAACGATAACGGCGTTGTAACGACGGAAAAAGTAATTAGTTAGATTACCCCGTTACTGAAAAAAGAACGGCGTTACCTAACGCCGTTATTTTAAACGGCGTTATTCCCAACACTGTACCTAACCCTTGGTTTTTTGCCTCCCCAAATAAACCGAGATATTATCCTGTCCCAGGTCACAAATTGGGTTTGGGGGACTTCTACTGGTAGGGACTGGAATAAATAAAGAAGTCTTGGTTGTACATTCATTTTGATAATCTCAATTCTTGAATTAAGATCTAGTGGTAAAGTAGACCATCTTTCCGTGTCTTTTTGTATCTCTTGACTTATCTTATCATAATTGTCTTTATAAAGTTTAGATAATCCTTTTGTGATGGTAATTCCCAGATATTTAATTTTCTTTAGGTTCCAATTTAAGTGGAATGCTTCCTGAATCTCCTTTGGTGGGGTGTAGTTAAGTGTTAAAATTTGTGTTTTTGAAACATTTACTTTATATCCCGAAAGGTGTCCGTACATTTCCAGCAGTTTCATCAATACAGGTAGTGATTTATTCGGTTGTTCAAGGAAGGCTACGACGTCATCCGTGAAAAGTCCTATTTTATGTTCCTTGCCATTTACTATAACTCCCTTAAGCTCTTCATTTTGGCGTACTGCTTGTGCCAAAGGTTCGATAAAAAGTGCAAAAAGGGTGGGTGATAAACAACAGCCTTGCCGAGTTGATCTCTGTATACTAAATTTGTCAGTTAGGTTTCCATTTATTTTGATTCTAGCAGTGGGCTGGTAGTATAATGTCTTTATGCACTGTAATGACTTACTATTGAATCCAAATCGTTCTAATACTTTATATAAGAATTCCCAATTTACCAAATCGAATGCCTTTTCTGCATCAATACTTACTAATATAGTACTTTGTTTTTTCTTTTGTGCTTGATCTACAATATGCAAGGCCCTTCTAATGTTATCATGTGTTTGACGTCCTTTAATGAATCCTGTTTGATCTTCCTCTATCAGTTCTGTTATAAAAGTATTCAATCGTTTGGAGATAATTGTTGTATATATTTTGTAATCTACATTAAATAATGAGATTGGTCTATAGTTCTGACAGTGTTCCTTGTCCCTTCCTGGTTTTGGTATGATGGTTATAATGGCTTCAGCCCATGATGGAGGTATTTTATTGTTATGAAGAGTCCAATTAAAAGAAGCCAAAAGTAGTGGTGTCAGCTCTTCCCCGAACATCCTATACCACTCTGCTGGGTAACCGTCACTACCTGGGGATTTATTATTTTTTAGTGTCTTTATTGCATCTTTCACTTCTTCTATAGTAATATTGGTGGTTAATGTCTCATTATGTATACTACTAATTGATGGAAAATCCAAAGAATTTAAAAATAGCTTCCTTTCCTCCTCACATTCAGATGTGGGTTGTGTATATAGTTCCTAGTAGTATCCACAAAAAATGTTCTCTATCTTCCGGTTTATCTGTTAATTCACTTGTATGTGGATCTCTGATTTTGTGTATACTACTAAGTGCTTGTTGTTTACGTATACGTTTCGCCAGCAATTTAGTCGCCTTTGAGCCTGCTTCGTAATAATTTTGTTTAAAGAATTTGTTCCTTTTTTCAACCTCGTCTAATAATATGTCATTTATCTTTTTTTTACTTCCTTGATTTGTTGATATCCCTTTGAATCTTCTGTTCTTTGATATCCCTGTTCTAATTCCCTCAGTTTCTCAGTATGCATTCTATATGACTCCAATTGAATTTGTTTTGCATGCGCAGTTTCCGCTATCAATTTCCCCCTTATCACCACCTTCATGGCATCCCATAATATTGTTGGGTCTACTGCTCCATTGTTATTTTCCTCTATGTACCTTTTTATTTCTGCTTTTACCTTCTCTTTTCGTTGTTCATTGTTCAATATTCCTACATTCAATCTCCATACAGTATTTCGTTTCCTGTTACTTAAACATATTTTTAAATAGAGTGGATTATGGTCAGACACGTCTGCCCCTCCTATTTCACATTCCGTCACTCTGTGTTTATCCCCTGTATTCAGTAGAAAATAGTCTATCCTTGAATGAACTTTATGTGCAGCTGAATAGTGCGTAAAGTCTTTTTCCAAAGGATGCAGACTTCGCCATATATCTGTCATCCCCATCTCCTTTAGTGACATATTGACAGATCTTGTTAAAGGCATTTTAGTTCTCTTGAGACTTGTTGTATCCATATTGTGATTCATGACAACGTTTAAATCGCCCCCACAAATAAGGATTCCTTCTGTTTCTACTGCTATGACGTCAAAAAGGGACTTGAACAAGTATTTGTCACTTTCTGGGTGTGCATATACATTTACCAGTGTGATTGGTTCATTTTCTATTCTTCCTTTTACTATTATATACCTTCCTTCTATGTCTTTGATTTCCTTTTCGGAATGAAATTGTGTTGTGTTTGGTATTAATGTGGCAACTCCCCTCCTGCGTCCCTCTTCATATGTACTATAGTATAAGCTCCTGTAGCCGTATCTTTTCAGTTTTTCATGTTCTAATCTAGACAGATGTGTCTCTTGTAGGAATATAATTTGTGCTTTCTCCTTTTTCAATTTTCTCATCACCCTTTCTCTTTTCATCGGTACATTTAACCCATTTACATTCAGCGACATTATTTTTATGTTATTATTCATTTACTGCTCTCTGAAAATATTCTCCCAAACCGTTACAAACTACATAAACATGAACATATAATAACTGAACACAAACAAAATACCTCCCGGACTTCCAAACATGGGGTATTCTTTTACTCCTCCCCGCGTCCCCATTGGTGGGTGAAGGGGATATCCTCATCTCTAATAAGGGCGGCCCCTCCCTAGACCTAGGTACGCGCCCAGCTTTTGGGGTACCACAGCGCCTACACATGTCCAACTCAAATACCTCGACCTCTCCTAGTCGGTTCTTAATATGTTATGTAAATTAAAGAAGTCCGAAAATGTTCAGATACTCACACTGTGGATCTATTCTTCTGTCAGTCTTTTTTCTTTTAGTTTGTTTATCCACTTAGTTCCATACAGTGTTTATTAATTAGTCTTTTTATTCCAGTCTGTTGTTATGCTCCTTTCCTATCCCATTTTTTAAGCAGAACTTATTAGGATTTCCACTGATAGTTTTGCAGCTTATCTCTTGCTCGTTGCGCCGGGTCGGCTCCCCGGTCTTTCCCGCTCACTCGCTGCCACTCTGCCGCTCCTCGCATCCTTCCCTCGGCCACGGCTCCGGTGTCTCCGCCTGGCACGTCCGCAGTGTAGCCTCTTTCCTTCATGTCCCGCGCTGCTTCAATGGCACTGTCATACATCTTCACTCCGTTGTTCCAGTGTATTCGCATTTTGGCGAGCGGCGTCTGGAAACGAATTCCCTTCTCCCTCAGTACTCTTTTAATGCCCGCGTATGCCCTTCGTTTCTGAACAATTTATGTAGGATAGTCATGATCAAAGAAGATTTGTTTGCCTCCTACTTGTAGCTTTTTTTGCCAGGCTCTCTTCAAAATCATTTCCTTCGTCTCGAACTGTAGAAAGTTGGCAATAATTGACCTGGGCGCAGCGTTCGGGGTCGGTTTCTGGGCTAGGGTTCGGTGGGCTCGCTGGATCTGGAGGTTGGTCCCCTCCGGGAGCTCAAGTTCGGCCTTTAGAAGCTGCTCCAAGTATATGGCTGCCGAGCTCCCCTCCGTGTCTTCTGGTAGCCCAAATATTCTGATGTTGTTTCTCCTTGATCTCCCCTCGAGATCGGTTATTTTCTCTTGCATTCGGCGTGTTTGCCCCATCAGCTCCGACAGCGCGGCACTGGCCTCCATTTTCCACTCTTCGACTTCTCCAATTCGCTCCTGAGCCTCGCTGATGTTCACCTGTTGTGCCTTTAGCTCGGTGTTGTAGGCCTACTCCTTTAGCTGACGGTCTATTTCTTGCCGGAGGTTGGTGATTTCCTCCTTCATCTCTCTCTTCAGCTCGTCTTTAAATGTGGTCAGCTCATGGCGTAGTTCTTGTTTGAGTTCCTTGATGTCCTTGCTGATAGTAGCAAGGCCGACTCTTAGCGTCTCCGTGCTGTCCATTTTCTCGGTTGTCTCTTCTTCGTGTTCGCTAACCTCGTGTTTGCTAGCCTCGTATTCGGAGATTTCTTCCATTACAGGTTGCTCTTCTGCTTTTTTTTGGTTTTTGTTGCTTTTCTGACTTATTTTCTTTTTGACCCACTCATACTCATACTCATACTATATAGTTTTATTTGTCGAGTTATGTCTGAATAGTGGGAATATTTTACCGACTCTGGAGAGCTAGATAACTATGCGTCTACTCTCTCTGCCATCTTCCCGGAAGTCGTCCCTTTTTAGTTTTATGGTGGATAGAACACAGTCGTTACAATGTTTGCTTGGATTGCATTTTCAAGCTGGAAAATTGATAAAGAAGCAAAGACAGATAAACCAAATGGCCGCAGACACTGACTGTGTTATCCCCTAAATCACACAGTGCTAGGTTTTGGTTAAAACATGCATCTTTAAAATCCCTGTAAACCCAAATCCACAAAATCCTTCTAACTATGTCATTTGGGGAATAAGTTGATGGTTCTTATGACACAATAAGTATTTTGAACCAATAACCGCAATTCTCTGCCCGAACGTTCTATAAAAACAATTTTTGTGGCCATGGAGACCGTTTGATAAGGCCGCGCCCACACAGTCCTGTCAAACGGTCTAGACCAGGGCTATTCAATAGGTGGCCCACGGGCCAGGTCCGGCCCGCGAATGAATATTTACTGGCCCCCACCTTGACTACCTACCGACCCAAAAAAAAAAAAATTTTTTTTTTTTTTAAAGTGGTGCACAATTAATGTACTAGCACGCGCGATGTGTGCTTTTGCATGGTCATAACTGCGCGAAAGGCCATGATCTGCAGTAAATAAATGTGCACAGTGTCTCCAAGCGTTTCTCTATCAGCTGCTCTGTGTATGCAGCTTTGTGCGGGCGATTGTACCGCAGTGTAAGTGTATGGTCCATTATTTGTATTTAGTGTGTCTGCATAATATTGCACCAGTAGAACTTTGCTTTGTATTGTCTGCATGTTTGCACAAAATGTGTACCTTCACATAGCAAACAAAATTGCACAATTGTAAAGTCAGTGTCTGTAGTTTTTTTGTATTCAAATAAGCAGTTTATTTCTTTACTGTGCATTGGCATCTTTGAGCAAAATACAGCCAAAACACATTTTTTGGGGGGAAACACTGTAGTGTAAGGTCAACACCTTACACTACAGCTTGCACTTAGAGTTGCCTACATTTATTTCTATGTTTTTTGATAAGCTGTTGCACTCTTAGTAAACCTAGGCCTACCTGTTGCACTTAGAGTATATTTATTTCTATGTATTTTGATAAACTGTTGAAGAGTTAACCTATTGGGTTTTCCTAAACTGATAAGATTGTTAAACACTTAAACAACAGGCAGCCTATACATAGGAATTATTTTTGATAAGCTGGTGAACTCTATTTGATAAAATAAAGACAATATATGCACTCCTATATCGTTGTAGTGTTTTACAGTATATGCAGCTATTGATGTGATGCTCATCAATTTTAGGCATTTTTTTCCGGCCCCTCATTTTGGATAATTTCCACCAACCGGCCCCCATTCAAAACTAATTGAATAACCCTGGTCTAGACAGTCAAAAAGCAACTTAGTTATAAAACTAAGTTTTATAATATCTATAAAAATTTATTTCAATTGGATTTTTGTAAAAATGTAATGAGACACATAACTTTGTTATCATATATTGGTTTTTGACTATTAAAGACAAGGTTATCTGAGGCTTTGATGGCAGTGAACACAGAAGTGATACATTCACTGGGGATAACATTTATGGTGATTTTTTTTGCTGTCTTCTCTAGATAAATTCATGTACATGACGACAGCAGTGGACCTGGTGATCACCGAAGTGGAGGAGCCGGTCCGTTTCCTGCTGGAGACCAGGGTCAGAGTGTGCGCCCCCAATGACCGGCTCTTTTGGCCGTTCAGCAAGCGCAACTACACCGAGACCTTCTACCTTAAACTACGACAGGTCTGTTGATATGTGCGATCAGTTTGTTAAAACTCTGTAGTTTTGTAATTCCTAAAAACTAAGACACTTTTTCATGTGTTTTTTCTGATGTCTTCTCCGTGGCTCCATGTCTCCTTCAGATGGAGCGTAAGGAACGTAAGAGTCCGGCCTCTGACACACTGTATGAGGTGTTGAGTCTGGAGAGTGAGACAGAGAGAGAGAGACGGAAGACCACAGCCAGTCCGGGCATCCTGTCCACTGGGCCTGGTGGCACTGTTCCTTCACCTCCTGAGGATGATGAAGAAGAAGGTGATTGGATGCCCTCTGTGGTTGTCTTGCTTCGTCACTTATATTATGACATCTATCTATCTATCTATCTATCTATCTATCTATCTATCTATCTATCTATCTATCTATCTATCTATCTATCTATCTATCAAGCAAGAAACGTCTGTCTGTGTGTCTGTCTGTCTGTGTGTGTGTGTGTCTGTGGCTCGCATATCTCTCTGAGTTTTAGTCAGATCGGCATGAGCTTCTGGATATTGCTTGCGCACAGCACGAAGGTGTGCATCCTTCTTTGTGAAGTTTTTAGAAGTACAAAGGTGTGCAGCCTTCATCCTTCATTGTGAAGTTTTTAGAAGTACGTGCGCACACTGAAGGCCACAGTGAGAACGGAGCATGAAGTAATCTCAGAATAAACCCCGCCTCCCTCTGAAGAGCAGGACACACACAGGAGTCCGCACACAGCCCATGCACACAGCCTACTCTTACTTCCTCAACAACTCCTCACTCCTCACCTGCTCCACCTGTCCGTTTTAGTGGTAAAGACTGCACTTTACGCTATTTTCACTGTAATAATACAGCAGGGGCTCGGATGCTTCCACAAAATGTTTTATATCTGCCCAAGTCCCACACACACACAGCTGACTGCTACTGTGTGTGGGACACGTCAACTAAACCGAAAGCCGGAGTGCAAGTCTCCCCCCCCAACACGCACACACACAGCTGACTGCTACTGACACGTTAACATTAATTAACAGCACGGTCTCGGATGCTTCCACAAAATGTTTTATATCTATTTAAAAGCTAAACCGAAAGCCCGTGCGCGCACACAAGTCTCGCCCCACAAACACACACACACACACACACACGCACAGCTGACTACTGATACGTTAACGTTAATTGACAGTTATCCAAACTCTGTCTTATCTTTCAACAGTAATGGTAATGGGGTTGACCATGTTGTCATGGCGTGCAGCATAGACTACTTTTATACACAGTGTAGCCATTTAAGCTACTACATAGGCAACTGATTGTAAGTTTGAGTGCATTGTGCAGTATGGATGGCAGTTTGCAGGGTATCAGATTGTGTAGGTAACACCTGTACAGCTCGATTCTTCTTTATGCTTCAACACTTAATTAATTACCACATTTTGTGTTTCATTTCACTTAACAAATCACATGGAATTAGTTTGTGGTTATCTTTACTGTTACACAATACACTAAGGAATGTTGCCCTACTCTATTGCCAACTTCTACAAAGTAAGTTACTGATAATAACCTTCAACAATGTAAAATTAGCCATCAATGATAGCAGCCAAATGTACTGTCTAATATCTTTATTTGTTTACCTGCTAACTACGGGCACTGCACTAGTTTTATTAATGGCACACAAAACAGAAGGATGTGTTATTCAAAGTCAAATTCTTGACATATCAAAGGGTATTTATATATATATATATATAAATTAATCTAATTAATTACAGGCTCTGTGATTAATTAATATAAATTAATCGCATACTTTTATGACACTTTTATACCTGTTTATAAACAGCTGTATAGCCTGCTACAGTTTGTTTCTCTCTCTCTCTCTCTCTCTCTCTCTCTCTCTCTCTCGTAACTTCTGTCTCCACAACAGACAGTGCTGCACTTCCACAGATGCCTATGCCGATTCATTCACCATCGTCGTACTCATAGGCAAAAATATTGACACACACACACATAGGGTGTCCGTTTACGCGGGAGACGAGACAGCTAGCAGTGTCCGTTTACGCGGGAGACGAGACAGCTAGCAAACAAAATTGAGACACACGGAGGAAAATTGAGAGATACTGTTTTGAACCTATATTGTTGCACCCACTAAATCAAAAATCAATATAAATCAATAATGCACAGACACTGCGGAGAATAAAGTAAGATGTCTTCTTACCTTCATGCTTATTTGCCCAAAGCATCCCATAAACCGTCCATAGAGCCCTCGGCCACACCCTTTCCTCTGCTTCTCTCTTTACTTTTCTTCCTTTCACCCGTGCGGGCTGTGTATGCAAGCCATAATGCAAGCTACAGGTGCAGCTCGGTGCAGCTCACCGAGCTGCGCACCACTTTTGCACCGGGTCAAAGGGCATTATAGAAGTGCGATTAATCTGCGTTAATTTTTTTAATTAAAAAAATTAACGCAGATTAATATATATATATAAGAAAATGTTGTAAACACATGGAACCAGAAAATACTTTCGCCTAAATAACTTTTTGACCCACTTATTGTGTTTGATCATGTGAGACACAAACGACCTCAAAGCTTCGCCAGAAAGATCAAATAAATAATAATTTGCTTGGACTCTGGAACGCTAAACCATTGTGGTGTCCTTGGTCAGCACTGACCTCAATCAGAAGTGTGCACCTCCAGAACACAACAATACAAGTCAAAGTATTACTGCCCAGCAGCGTAATGAAACACGGCTGACCAGCACACAACCCACAACTGAATTATGTTTCTTGCCTTCAGATATTTTTTGTTGAACATTTACTGCCCTGCCTCGATGACTCATAATTTATATTAAAAAAAATTTGCGTCTATCATGTGGGGCTGTATCAGATCCCGTGGTAGAGCAGACACTGTTACTGAACTGTTTGTACTGTATCCCCGCAGAGTACTAAGCTATCAGTGCTGTGTGTGTGTGTGTGTGTGTGTGTGTGTGTGTGTGTGTGTCTTTTGTATTTTCCTGTAAATGGGAGAGAGATTTCAATGAGAATAAAAGGCAGAGAGATCCTACATAAGGTACTATTATGTAACTGACAGTGTAGTCTTTGGTTTCCTTTTGGTAAAGTTTGATCTTATTCTTGGACCGCTTGTCCATTGCTTGTTGTTGTTGTTGTTGTTGTTGTTGTTGTTGTTGTTGTTGTTGTATTTCAAGATACAAAAGTACATATAAATAGTACAGTTTTTCCACTGATACTATGAAAAGTAGAAATGAAAGACCCAAGAAGAAGAAGAGGTTGAACTCTTTTCTCAATCTATCTTTTAAGCTCTGGTGAAGTGTATATGATTTTCAGTCATTAAAGGGCTAATCTAACATTTAAAAAGGAAAATGACAATAATAATGTATCTAATTTATTTTACTTTGTGTGTCCAGATAATGATGAGCCGTTACTCAGCGGCTCAGGTGACGTTTCCAAGGAGTGTGCAGAGAAGATCCTGGAGACCTGGGGAGATTTATTAACCAAGTGGTGAGGAGGCTTTGTTCCCTTGTTCACTTTGTCCTTAGTACTTCTGTTGCCGTTTGCAATTAAAGTGCACTTACATAGACACCTACACACACACACACACGCACGCTCCAAACAAATAATTTTTGCAGGGGTTTAGCAGAGGAACTGTAGTATGTGGAGGAAAGAGCAGCAGGCAGGCATGAGTTTGTGATAAGCAGCTCATTAAGATGGCTTCCCCTCTCCCATTACTGCATTTGGTTTTAATCAAAAGCTTGTGATGAAGTGAATAGAACTGCCTGAACTTTAATAAGCTGTGAGTTAAGCTCTACACACACACACACACATACACGGAAAAACACACAACAAACCTCTCCCTTGCGATGTAGCGCTTGGAGAGTCCAGAGGGGCAAATTGCAGAAAGCCCCTCACAATCTCTTACCCCTAAGGACAAGGCTTGGCATTACATACGTCAGACACACACACACACACGCACGCACGCACGCATGCACGCGCGCATGAGCACGGGTACACACACACAGGCACACACACATGCACACACACACTGACAGAGTATACCTTTGTTTCCCTCCTTAGCCCCAAAAGAAAATGCCATGTATTGCATAACCTGACACTTTGAACAAATAAACCAAACAAACTCAGAAAATAGAGAGGAATGAATTAAGTAAAGAGTGGAGAAAAGTCAGTCAGGCGTTAGTGAGTAGGTGGGTGCAGCTGTGGCCTCCCAAGTTTACACTCTTCTTCCGTCTGTCTCAATCACTTACAAGAGGGCAGATGCCAGAGTTAGTTTTATGCTGCTTACACTACTACAGTGTTAATCACTCTGAGTCTTTCCCAAACAGCTTTTAAGATTTAAATGTGTTGACAAAGAAGGCAATACAATTTGCCTCTGTTTATTGTTGCTACAATTATCTATTGGCTGAGTGTCTTCTATTGTTTATTGTTTTTCCCATTCGGCTAAAAATAGTGCATGAGGAAAATTAAGTAGGGTACGCATGTGAGAAAATGAAAACATTTGAGTAATAAAGCAGAGTGTACGTTGTACTTATATTGCAAATTCTGAAATATTGACATTTGAGACCTTGATTGATTGTCTCCTCTTTGAGTGTCGATAGTGGACCTTTGAAAAGACTGCACCAACACTAGTGGGGGCTGTTATTGCATCTACGGTGCCCACCATCTCTACCATTGTGTCCTTGAGCAAGGCACTTAACCCCAAAACTGCTCCAGGGGTGCTGTGCTATGGCTGACCCTGCGCTCTGACCCCATCCTAAATGCAGTACCTTTAGAGGGGATATGCGAAAAGACTAATTTCAATGTGCCTCGTGTAAATTGACTAATAAAAATAACCCAACTAACTTAACTTAACAACTCCTCCGCATTGTCATGCTCTTGACCCATCATCAAGATAATGATTGTCCTTCTTTAGATGATTAGAAAATGAGAATGTCTTTGATAAACTACCTTCGTTCTCCTCTCTTTCTCCCAGGCACTTGAACCTATCGGTGCGTCCTAGGCAGCTGCCGGCTCTGGTGCGTAGTGGCATTCCAGAGGCTCTCCGTGGGGAAGTGTGGCAGCTTCTGGCAGGCTGCCATAACAATGACCACCAAGTCGAGGAGTACCGCACTCTAATTACAAAGGTAAGACTAGGCATGTGCCAGTATGATTTTCTGACAGTATGATAACCTTATGCAAAAATACCACAGTTTCACAGTATAGCGGTATTGAGATTACAGCCCTCAAATGTGTTATTTTGAACATATTTTTTAAATTTTTTAAACAACACATTGAATATTCTAAACATTAATAACCTTGTATGATAAAATAATAAAATAAATAATTGAATTATCCTCAATAAAGATGTCCTTTAAGTGAGCAACTCAACAAGGTATTTAGAGACATGCTCACCTTCTACACAATTCTCTTAATAAAAGTTGGTTGTGATGCAGGAATATTCTGAACATTAATAAACTTCTATGTTAACATCCTGTGTGTTCTAGTACCTTAGAACGGTACGACAGAGATAATGGTCGTATTGAAACCTTGACTTTTCCATATATACTTTGAAACCGGCTAGGTAAGACCACACAAAAGTATTGTTTAGATGGGCCAGGACAGGACACACTGAATTCCCCGTGATTCCCCACATGCTGGTTGCCCCAAGTGATTGTGTAAACAAGTTTAAAACTGTAGTTCTGTGAAGGTACACCTCAGGGACTACTGATGACCCTGTTTCATAACAAAGCCGCGGTTTCATAAGTTGCATGTGCTTTCGAACTTGTGACGGTTACTAACTATCACTTGCCCTGTAAGATCAGGCCGATTGATAACATATTATGCAAGGGAAAAGGTTATACACAATTTGTTCAAGAGGACATATTCCATGTGCCTTCAAAACTAATATTCCTTCACTTGTTTCTAATAACAATACCCACAAAGTTCGTAAAAAAGAAACAAAATATCTGAAAGTAAGGAATCCGATTTAAGGAGGTTAGCTATGATTTTGAGCTGTAACAATAATTTTAAAAAAGAAGGTAGAAATATGAACATGATTTCAAAATGTTCTGTATACAATGCTTGGTCTAGGATCTGAAATTATTCTGATTGTTGTTTGTTCAGTTGTAATGATTTTGACAGGCTTATTTTAAATATAAAGTTTGTAGTTGCGACTTGTTGTTGCCTTTCTGTACGTTTGTTCAGAGGTGACAGCTAGCTTTTTAATTTCAATTTGCAATAGCAATAATCAGTGTAGGCATGTGTGTGTGTGTGTGTGTGTGTGTGTGTGTGTGTGTGTGTGTGTGTGTGCGCTTGTGTGACCGTGTGAGTGTGCGCGTGCATGTGTGTGAAAAGTAGTGACTTAAGTCCTGCTGTGGATGGTTAGACCCCCCCCCTGTGTACCGAGAACAATGTGTTAGTCTATGTCCTTTTTTTTCCGGGGCTGCGAATCTGTCCACTCTTCTTATGTAAGGCAACATCCCCGGGCAGCAAGCTGGGTCCCAGGTGGTGACAAGATGTTGGTCTTGCCCTTCCTTCCCTTCTACTCTCTTCTCCCACTCTCATTTTCTTCCCCCTCCCCTCCATCCCTTTCTCTTTTGCTCTTTTCCTATCTCTGCCTTTTAATTTATTTTGCCTCTCTACATATCTGGCATGGGATGATGGTGAATTTGGATGCTGGAAATTGATTTAAAAAAAAAAAGGAAGAAACTCATATAGTTGTATGCCAAAATAATGTAGGAGCCCCGCTGTTTTTATGAATGGAATTTCAACCTTTGGACAGACAACAATAACAGTGGATCACAATGCCACTTGCATTGATAGTCACTAGACAGAAAGTTTAATAGGAATTTATTGCAGAAGCACTGAAGTATTACAGCTTGTACGTCAGCCAACAAACAGAGAAGTGTGGAGAACACGTGCAGCTATATCTGACTCTGACCGACAATTTGCCTTTTATTGTTTAGTCTCCTTTGAGCAAGTATGGGCAAGGTAGCCAAGAACACTTCTCCTAACAGTCTTGTTAAAGAATTGTTTTGCGAAGAGTATTGAAATGTGTTGCATAATGGGCTTTGAATATTAATAGTGGATTCAGCAATTTTGGAGAATGTTGACAAAATCACTTTTTGTCAAAATCAGTTCAAATCACCTCACGATCTGCTACCTGCCGTACTGTGTGTGCGGCGCCGAAACAACAATCCAGTGTTAAATCACAGCCTAGGCTCTGTAAACGGGTATGTGAACAAAGGGTATGTAAACAGTATGGCGCTTTTCCACTGCATGGTATCAGCTCAACTCGACTCGACTCAACTATACTTTTTTTGGTATCGCCTCGCTCTAGGTTCCAGGGGGCCCACTGTAGCTAGCAATCTGACCGTTAACAGAGCTTATAGACAAGGGGGGTTGGAAAAAATTGTGTCATGTAAATATCGCGATTCCTTTCTTCTGCGATTCTGGATCGATTCATGATTTGCAAAAAACAATAAAAAATAAATATATGTAATATGTACATAGATTTAAAAAAAGTAAACTGACTTCCCCTTTAAGAGAATTGCTCTTTTATGTTGTGAAGATAATTGAAATGTGTTGCGTAATGGCACTTTGAATATTAAACGCCTTAATTAGGAAATCATTTGTATTCACATTCATAGTTTTTGGTGGTACTAATTGAAGCTCATGTTCTCCTGTACTAATTCCTTCCCCATACCATACATACATAGATGTACCAGCTCCTAATAAGTTTTTTGTGTGATTCCTGTATTCGGCCTGGGCTTGTGTGCATCTCTTTGTGCTGTATTGCACTTCTCGCACATTATGTCCCAGTCCCAGCCCTCTTTTGTATCCGAACTCTGAATGTAGAGCATTGACGGAATTGGAAACATGGCTTTAGGTCTCATTTGACCTGGTCCGCCCCCTGGATCCCTAATGAATACACCCCGACATGAGGGTCCCTCCCGCCAAGTACTCAAAGTACAAGTCTAACTTTGAATGCTGACTAATTAACGCTCCACAAGTAACCAATTAATTAATTAAGCCGCTGTAGCCATGGCCCACATTTTTTAATTTGCTCAATGGATTATAGTGCGTATAAGCCAGTCACTGACCGCTACTCAGCCTGGCAAACAAAGTATTTTTGGGGCAGCAGACAGGTCTGGGCGCTCGCTGATTAGAATCAGGAGGATTTTATGAAATACAACGTGACATATTGGCAGGCAACACCTCTTTATTGTACGAATTTGTTACCATATTGCAGCATAAGGGTCAACCCATTTTTATAAATGTTATCTGTTTCTTTATGTACCAGCAAAGCCTTATGGATAATATAATACTGTACTGTATGTACCTTTTGTGTTCATTATAGACAGTTTTTTTGTAAACAGCAGGTCAGTGTTGTCTTTTAAAACACAATTTAATATTGACAGTTTGTGAAAGAGTTAGCTAGTTGCAACAATCTTTTAATGTTCTTCTTAGCTCCTGCCTGTGGTGTTGTATGATATTGCATTACAGCTTGAAATTAAAGCTGTGTCAAGCCTGAGGGGAATATAATGATATAAATGTCTCCTGAGGTGTGTGTATTTGAGCATAAAACACTCACACACATCATGGATGTATCCACAGACCTGCTGCGCCAGCCTCCAGTGGAGTGCAAAAACAAGCACTTGTAACTACGTGTCTGTCTGCCTACCTGTCTACCTGTCTGACCCACTTAATGACCAAAACTGTCTGCCGCTGTCTATCTGTCTTACTAATCATTTGTACTTGTTTACACTTGACTCTGACTCTGATTTCCACATCAAACCTGCTTGTGCTCCTGTCATCCTGTGTGTGTCTCCCCACCTCTCTCTGTCCTGTGGCTTATTTGTGTTTTGTCACACCGTCTGCTCTCTAGCTTTCTTGTCAGCCGGATGTGTCTGCTTCTTTCTTTCTTTTCCTGTGTGACTATTTGACTGCCCGCCTGCCTGTCTGTCTACTTGTCTGTCTCTCTGTCTGTCTGTCTGCCTGTCTGACCCAATAGGCTTATGTGTGCATTGCCGTTCTGACTTCGGTTTGGCAGAAATGGAAACTGTTTCAATTGAAGTCAGTTTCCCAGTTTAAGAAATAAGCAGCAAACACCAGAAGGTTTGGAAAGTCAGGTGAAAGTGTTTAGTCATTGTTGCTCTTGCATAAGAACAGGCTTTATTTTGTGTTATCTTTTCACCCAATAATGTGTTCATACATCTCTTGATTATGCTTTTTCTTTCTGTTGCAGCTCGGGGTAAACCTCACTATTTTTTCAGATATAAACAATAGCGTATCAGTTAGTAATTTTTCCATTCCTTCCAGACATTTGACTTTTTAATAATAACCTAAGATAACAACCTAAGACATCAGCTGAGCAGTTCTTTATTTTTTATATTTATATAACAACAGAATAGAATTGTCAGCATTATGAGACACCACTGCCAGCGTGGGTTTAATATGAACAGTTTTGAGCTTTTTATCATATTATAATTGTATTCATCGGCTTTGTTCCTGGCCTCAAAATGCTTTTACAGCAGTTAAAGCGGCTACGAGTAACATTTAAATATCTTTTAAACAGCCTCATGTTTCCTCTGATAATCATAAATGACCTTTAACAGCAAACGAGACCATCAGTGCAAAGAAAGACGTTTTTAAATAGTTTTTATTACTGCTTTTGGTCTGGTCGCACACCCAGTCCGATTTTCGGTTCGCTCGTGCAAGCTCTATGGTCACATATCCGTATTGGTCGCAGATTTCAGTGTGGCGCAGCAACGTGAATTGAGAAGCCTATCCCTCCAGGTGAGGGAAAGGGAGCGGGAGCCTTGTTTGAGACAGTTATTTGTCTTCATAATGACTGATAACGGGGCTGAACCAGCAAAGAAAAAAAAGAAAAAGCAATGAAGAAAAGCTAAAAGGGAGAGTGATATAGGCTACGGGGGGACGAGGGCGTTGCCAAGCAACGTGTATACAATTTCACGAGAGTGAAACTAGACTGCAGTGTTTACTCCTAAATGAATGAGCGGTTGGTACTAACACAAAGTTTGCTTTGCTTCACCATCATCAGATAACCATTATCTGAAATAGTCATTATTTACATCAACAACACAAACACATTACCTCATCGTGATCCATACTAACTGCCGTCTATCGTTCATTTGCTTTCTGTGAGGAGTCGGACACATAATGTTTCAGCTCCGTGAGAGAGAGTAGTTAGGTGACACTGCTGCATCAACTCATTGCAATCAGGTGTGTGTGGCAGTGACTGGCATTAGTTCATGCAATGTCAAAACCACTCTCACGGAGCCGAAAAGAGTCCTCACACTTTCAACACACGGACATGCACTATATTGCTCCCTTCTAAGTTCACACTCACGTGCCTGGCATGAGCTAGAAAACAGCTTTGCGACAGCGGACGTCGTAAAAATACTACCGCTTTTGTCCAAAGGGGACGCCAACGTGCCATGTTACTCGTAGTGGCTTTAAGGGCTATTGTGTTTATTGCAGGTATGTCTCTTCCTCTTTCTTATCTTTGATGAACACTGCGCTTCATTTGACTCCCGTCCTTTGTCCTTTTCTCCCATTCCTCATGCTCTTCTTCCAAGCCCTTCTCGTGGTATACTGTCATCTATTTTTAGCCCCTCGTGTAGTTGGCAGAGGAGGTGCGTGAAGGCACGGGAGTGTGTCTGGATTGCGGGTGGGGGGAGAAAGGTGCAGGTTGGTGTGAGTGTGTGTGTGTGTGTGTGTGTATCAGTGGCTGTGTGGGTGTGTCTGGGTTCTCCATCACGCTACACCAAATTTCTCTGCACGAGACTAATCTGCAGTCTTAGGATATTCATTAAGGATGACGATGTAGACCATACAGCTCTGTTACCCAGTGATGTTACCAATTTTGGATTTTGGAGTAATTAAAGGGAATCTTCACATCATATGACCCTTAAAATATATTGTTTCGTGATTATTCTAAAACATCGTGAAGGCTGACATTGATTTCCTGTGGCTCACCTGCTTAAGAAAATGTAATGAATACTAGTGCTCCTTAACTGAGACATGTCCAGTCCTTCACAGCCTTGAAATAAAAGGCTGGCTGTGTCAATGTTGAAAAATGTCTGGTGAGGTCATGCTACCTGGGTTTAGCTGACTGTTTCAAAGCAACTCTCCATCTTAGTGGAGGTACAGCATCTGCTGATGCATGCAAAATCAGATGCAGGTGCATATCGGTTTAGGGCCAAGTAGACAGAAAAACACTTAAAAACAAACACATGCATACACGGACAATCTGCAACATGAACAGTATGAATATAATCGTTCGTTAAGATATAGCTTGTGCTAACAGTACTGTAGATTTTTCAGTATCCATACAGTTGTAGTCCCTCCCGAGACTTATGCACACAAAGTGTTATATCTGCTGGTTTACATAGTAAAAGGCCCTAGTTCTGTGTATATGACCAATTGTGATGTTTCGAAAATATTAGTTTAATGAATATTGTTATTATCATTGTCAATGTCACCAGCGTGACTTTTCTGCAAAAATTAGACAAGTCAGGAAAAGGTCACGAGATCACAAGATTCCACATGATACTCCACCCGTTGTCCTCAAGTTCTGTTAAGAATGCCTCGTCTATCCAGTTAGGTATTACAAACAAGACGTTACAGTTGAACACAAAAAAAAATGCCATGATGTAATAGTAACAGGAGGTCAAGTAAGATGTATCACTTAAAAGGGGACCAATTGGGCTTTTCTGTCTTTCCTGACTTATTGCAATGTGACGGATGGTTATGTTAATCGTTGCCAAAGTGTCAAATAATGATGTACGCGTATTTGGATTAGTGGCTAAACTGCTTTATTCACTAAGACATGGATATTCAGTTGGAAAACACCATGTTATGTACAAAGGCGGTGCTGTTCCTACGATGTTTAGCATCACGACATGTTTGTATTTCATCCCAACTTCCAGAACTTTTGCTTGACGACTATTGCATTGGGGCATTTAAGCTCTCCTTCCCCTGCAGTTTGCGCCTAGAAAGCAGACCCAGGGCTGTACGCTTATTTTTTTAGGTGGTAGCACTGGTGCTAGCAAGCAAAAAAATTCAGTAGCACAAAAATAAATTTGGTAGCACACAAAGTATGATCGAAAACTTGCAGAACCTTAACCCTTGCATTTCGCTCTAATTACCTTTGAGCATGTCATCTTGGTCTCATTTGACATTCTCAATTAATATTATATCCTAGTGTGTGCAGTAATAATTATGGAAAAATGAATAGGGGTGCACTGATAGAAAAAATAATCTAACCTGCCAATTGCAATTTTTTGCTGATTCAGAATTATTATTATTATAATGTCCTTCTGTTAATTAAAACCAAACTTTAAAACATTAAACATAGCTTATTAAATAAAGTATACATATTGGTACAATTTAGGATACATTAAATAAGTTGTTGTGAATGTGTTGGGAGTTGCTTTTCAGTGGCTTATTTAAAACTTTGTTTAAATAGACTAGGCTACTGTTGACTGCTCGCTGCAGCTGAAGGAGTTGCCTTTCAAGCTAGAAAAAAGCGCTAACTTCCTGTTCTTACCGGCTTCAAAATAAAAGTCAACTCACGTTTGGCTAGTAACAGGCTTTTAATGTGAAGGCGCACAGGAAATGTTTGTACACGCGCTAACTTAACTGCGGTAATGTGCCGTCTCCTTCCGGTAATTACCGTAGGTGAGGTTTTTATACCTAGAATCGCTGCATGAGCACAGATCCCGAGGACACATCTTTCACCAGCCAAAGTGGAGGGTGGACTCAATAACTTACTTTCTAAGACTCATTTACCCACAGTGTTAATGTAGAGCACTCTAAGCAGTGTTGTGCAGCGCTCCTCTGTGTTTCAAAGACAGCCTCTCCTCACGAGTGCGAATGGATTTGTATTCATCATCACACGTGATCAATTTCAGTAGCAAATGCTATCAAAACTGTCGCACTGTACAGCCCTGAGACCCACTTGCTAATTGCATAATTACTTTCTGTGTAAGTGAACCGGCTGCAAATTACACACAGCTATGAGTGCAAATTGAATTATTTGCGCTGTGCTTTCATGTGTTCAACTCTATCTCTCAGTCTGTTAGGCTTGTATGTGGCGGCAGTTTATTATAAGTAGATTACAAATATAAAAATGACTTCATCAGGAACAACTGATTCAGGTGATATTCAGAGTACCGGCATTGGGAACCAGGTACAAATGCAATGCCTTAGAATTGATAAGTATACATTAGAATTGAAGAAAATAATAATGCATCCAACTTAATGGACTCTTTCAATTTAAGTCGACCAGTTATATAACCGCCTTTTAACACAGTTGAGCCAAGTTCTGTATGTGCATTTTATGTATAGAAGCAGATTTTACAAGCTCATTTTACCTTTGTACAATATTAAGCAAATACTATAAAGAATGCTTGAACAAGCCAGGATGCTCAAAGCTATAGGGGGGAGCCACTGTGCTGCACTGTGTATGGCTTTTGGTTTACAATAAGAGGAATAGTATAGGAATGCTTCCTGTAAACTGCAGCCAGTCATGCTGTTATCGTTTCACAACAAACCAATACAATCACTTGTCTGTGCTGTAAGAAAGACAACGTCTAGATTTGTGCCGCTCAGAGTTTTTCCGGGATGAGGTTAGAAGCTGCAGAGACCTTAACAGCCAGCAGTAGATTTTCTTTTTACAAGAGCTGGGTTGACAATGAAACTTTCCTAATCTTAACAGTTGTTGTTGAACAGTTGAATCTCGGGGTGATTATGAGAAACGCTGGCAAGAAAAGGAGGGAGGGGTGGGACTGGGATGGAGAGAGGGATGGAGGGAGGGAGGGAGGGAGGGAGGGAAGGAGGGAGGGTGGGGGAAGGAGGCAGCCTCGTGCCCTTGCAGTTTCTCATTGGTGGGAGCCACGGGGAGGGGGAGGGGTTTCATATCCGCTGTTTCTGTAGAGAGAGTGGCAGAGGGAGCGAGGAAAAGAGTAAAGGACAGACAGCAAAGGAGGATAAATGAACACGGGGGGTTCTCCCTGCATCTGTATTTACCACCTACCTCATTTCCACTCCAGACATATTTGCTGTACTTCTGGATAGAAATAATAGCTGAGGTGTGTTTGGATGCCGGCACACTGCCTTCATCTGTCTGCTGGGATCTTTACTGTGGAGGACCTGATCGTAACTGAGACAAGAAGAGCAAGCGGACATGGAATAGTGTTGAAGAGAGAGGGTGAATGAGACGGAAGGAACTAGAGGAAGAAAAAGAAGGACAGACCAGCCTCCTCTCAGTTTATATAATCAGCATTTAAACACTATAATGTCTTTAGGTCCGAAGCTGTGTCTGTGACTCTGTGGGCTCCAGACAGATAAGGGAGAGCTTCAAAGTCTGTGCTTTCTGCAGCTGCAGCAGATGTTGAAGACATCTCTGACTTTATAGGGAGCGGAGGCATTTCAAGCATAGATTGGACTGGAATTCCTTTAAACAAAGTCACATTCCATTTTGTGCCTTCAGCCTGGGAGTTAGCTTTAGTGGGGGAAGCAAAAAAGACATATTTTTGCGTGTTAATCTGTTTTTGCCTTGATGGTTTTATATCTTTTTGGAAAAAGCACAACTGCCAAATGAACCCAAGACCAACCCAGGAAGCTTTGTCACCGTGCTCCATCCTTTCCATCCCTCCTGCCTTTGAAATGGCAAATGACGGCAGTCTCGTTGTCGAACCGCAGCATGGAGCTTTTCGTTAGGACTTATACAGTACAGCTACTGTCAGAACCGGCCAGCTACCTGACAAAATTGTGCCCCTCAGACAAGTATTCCTGCCCAAGATGATGAATTCCTCCCTGGATCCACTGAACCAGAGCTCTGCTGACCTGTCAAACGTATCAGCCCCCTTTTGCCTGCTTGAGATAGGCTATTCCCAAATTTTCACCACCTGCCTCCTCGAAGTCTCCGTCATAGTACTTCTCACCGTTCTCATTATTTCCGGTAACCTGGTGGTGATATTTGTCTTTCACTGTGCCCCCTTGCTTAGCCAGCACACCACCAGTGCTTTCATCCAGACTATGGCCTACGCTGATCTGCTGGTGGGGGTCAGCTGCCTGTTCCCCTCCCTGTCCCTCCTCCATCACCTGCAGGGCCTCGACCCCAAACTCACCTGCCAGGTGTTCGGGTACATGGTGTCCGTGTTGAAATCCGTTTCAATGGTCTCGTTAGCGTGTGTTAGCGTGGACCGCTACATCGCCATCACACGACCTCTGACTTATGC
Source organism: Hyperoplus lanceolatus (assembly GCA_026929865.2). Classification (NCBI taxonomy): domain Eukaryota; kingdom Metazoa; phylum Chordata; class Actinopteri; order Uranoscopiformes; family Ammodytidae; genus Hyperoplus; species Hyperoplus lanceolatus. Next base: position 14,186,894 of record CM049412.1, on the reverse strand, counting down.
ATCTCTAGTAACGCCTTGTCGAGTGCGCTGCTGCATCTTTTTGATATGGTTGTACTCTGCCCTGGTGTTTCTGCCATCTTTCCTTGGCTGGGGGAAACCTGGCTACCACGGCGACGTAGTGGAGTGGTGCGCAATTGAGTGGAGGACCCGTCCAGCTTTCACCACCTTTATCGTTGCACTGCTGTACGCCCCGGCAGCCCTCACCGTCTGCTTCACCTACGCCAACATCTTCAAGATCTGCAGACAGCACACCCGGGAGATCAGCCAACGCCACGCACGCTACCGACCACAGCAGCTGCAGGGCCCTGGGTTGACAGTTGGACCTGTGGTCAAGGACAACAGTGCAGTAATGGGGCAGTTGCCCCAATTGTCCCAACCACAACAATCCCAATCACACTATCAGCAACCCACATCAGCATACCCAGACAAGCGTTACGCCATGGTACTGTTTCGCATTACAAGCGTGTTTTATATCCTCTGGTTGCCCTACATCCTCTACTTTTTGTTGGAGAGCGCAGGAATCTACCACCACCCGGCGGCCTCATTTCTTACCACGTGGCTGGCCATCAGCAACAGCTTCTGTAACTGTCTCATCTACAGCCTCTCCAACTCTGCCTTCAGGAAGGGCCTCAAACGCCTTTGCTCCTTCTGTTTACAGCGCAGTGGTGGCGGCGACGGTAGCTTTGGTGTTGGGAACAACAAAAAGGCTTTCATTGGTTCTGTTGAAAAAGGATGTGCAGGGTATGGATACGGTCATGGGGAAATAGGAATTGGCACAACATGTCACGTGTGAAGGGCACAGACAGAAGAAACACTTGTGCCAAGTTGGCATTTTAACTTTTGAAAAGATGCCTGATGTGGTTTCTGTAAAATGTCTCCTCTTTTAAGCTGAAATATGCTTTAAAGAGAAGGAAGGGAGTGTTGATATGCCACTGCTGTTATTGTCGCTTTTGGAGGTTACTCTGGCGTCCTCTCTGCACACGCCACACTGGCAAAGACAGAGACAGAGAGAAGGGGGTCGAGAGCAAAGCACTGAAGGAGGAAAAGACGAATTAGCTCCGAAAGGTGATTTTAAAATGACCAAGGAAACCCAGCAGACTGTACTGTATATGGACATGGGTGAAAGATGGAAGAGTGAGAAACATGTCTCCAGTCAAGTGAACTCTTTCGAGGTTGAACATTTTCTTATTATAATCCTTCTTTGATGGGAAGTGAATACTTAATTTATTCTGCCAAAACAACAAAAGGTTAAAAGAACAGTGTCCTGAAACGCTGTATGTGAAACACAGTAACCTTTGTTTGACTATATTATCGGCAATGATTTGAAAGCAAAAAGTAAAAATCTAATGTAGTGTAATTTAGTTATGTAGTGCCGTGTTGAACTGCAAATAGCAACCACTTACGTTCTTGCGTGCTGATGCAAAAGTGTATTGTGTATTTGTTGCGGCTCTTGTTGTTGGCTGATTGATTGCGTTAAGCGATTATACAAGAAATGGAAAGAGATGATGTAGACCTAGAGACCCTGTACATCAGTAGGTTGTTTGCATTGACAGAACTGACTGTCGCACCAAGACATCTATCCATCAACTTTGATATTTCGATTATTTATTTTGCTTTTCTTGTACATGACAACATGTTAATGTAATGTATATTTAAGTCAGTCCTGGTCTTACACATTGAGCCTGCTGTTTGTTACTTATGATATGAGATGCTACCCAACTCTGGTGACTGGCAAAAAGCAAACCTAATTTCCAGTGAATTTCTCTTTTATGAACTATTTCAATCTTCGACAGTTTCATTTGAGGCAAGTAAGACCAAGAAAGGATGTATTTTTATACTTATTGCATACTTAATTGTTGGTACATCATTGCGCTGATTTAGCTAAAGGCTATTAATTGAAGGTATAAAAAAAAAGTTAAGCATTTTGATGAATGACCCTTGAACTGTGATTCTTGCCTCTTGTTTTTGGGATTGGCGAAGAGGCATAAAGAAAAAAGGTGTGAATGTGTGGATGTATGGAAATTCTTGCAAAAAAAATAACTTTTTTTTTACCAACTCTTGGTGTATTCTGTATTGTCACTGCATTTTGCTGCTATTTGGTGATTACACACACATACCAACACAGGAGGATCACATAGACAAATAGCCCATTCAGGCTGCCAGCAGGCTAATCTTTGTGTGGCACCATGAAGAGGAACTAACCCTTCAACTCCCTAGGAATTGTTGTATTTTTGTTTGTTTGTTTGTTTGTGTGTGTGTGTGTGTGTGTGTGTGTGTTTTGTGTGTATGTCTATGTGCATGTACGTGTTTCCATCATCTTGTCCCCTTATCTGTGTTTGGGGAATATTCACTCTGAAATTGATATTTAGGACGAACCAATCAAGACAAATAACAGCCAGAATAAATCCAAGTGTACACACTCAATTTCTCATGTCTTTAACTCTAAACTTGTGAACAATTATCTGTATTTTGAACGGAGACTCATGTCCCAGTTTATTTAAGTGAAGATAAGCCAGCGTTTTCTATTCTACCAAAGAAAGTTCAACTGATATTCTTTTATTATCATTTTTCTAAATATTTAGTATACGAAGATTTGAAAATGAGAGCAGGGTTTTTATTTTATTTTATTTTTTTACACAAAAGTCTGTGTTGGCTCAGTGATGCCTTATGTGCATGATTATGACTGTTTGTCAGTATACATTAGTATATTGTTGCCTTGATATACAAATTAAAATGTGCCGTCTTTCAATTAGGGAGGGCCCAATTTATATACATGCGACTGTTTTAAGAGGGAGCTGCACAGACCTGAAATTGTGTGTGTGCAGAGATTAGAACGTAAATTATCCAGCCTTGATTCAACATTCAGTATCAAGCAAATCTAAATCACATTTGTTGGGTAAAATAATTAAACCATGTGGCTGTAAAGTCAACTACCGTATTTTCCGCACTATAAGCCGCACTGGACTATAAGCCGCAGGTGTTATAATGTTTAATTACCATATGTAAGAGTTCATGCACAGAGGGGATTGTCGGGAAAGAGATGGCTGCTTGAGGAAGCTCCCATTTATTAACATTTCAACAAACAAGTTGCATATTTGCACAACGTATTCAAGTGTTACCATTTAGTGCAATAGTAGCTACTAGGAATGGGCACGAGTGTTAAACTTTTTTCTATTTTTAGAACGCAACGCATATGTCTGCAGAACAACGGTTCACCGCAATAAAGCGCTCAATGCTTATTGTCAAACTGTCAAAGTTGCCATATGATATTAAGGATTTTTTTCCACAAGTTTAAAACACATTTTCCTCACTGAAAGTAATTAAATAGACAGGCCACAATTTAAACCGATCGAGTAGGTCTGCGGAAGGGAGAAAAAAAGAGGAAAAAAAGCATGGGCTGTAGTTGTAACAAAAAAAATAGCCAAAGTCACCATTTAAAATAAGAAGGACAGCAAATAATATAAAATGATTGTCCTACAATTTAAATACATATAAATAACTCACCAAAGTAGTGTAGGCCTATATCCAACCGCGTAACACTCACTCCATGTCCGTGAATAATTACCGCAACTAATTCCTCATTAACGGAACGTTACACCGATCGGTGCAGTGGATAACACAGGCTGCACTGCGGTGGCACGGAGGTGGCAGTTATTTGCAGTTGCTGTTTGACACAACGCTCAGTTTATTGCACTTGCATCAAAATATTTAATTTTGTTAAACTTTATTTTATCCGTTTTGTGCCGTTTTGTACACGTATATAACATTTTAAAATAGGGGCGGCCCGCCGGCTTAAAGGCTACAGGCACTAAAAAAAAAATAATAATAAACAATTTTCTTCATCCACCAATCGAGTTCATTTGAAACGAGGACTGCTCGATTACTAACGCCCATCCCTAGTAGCTACAGAACATATAGCCTACTGTGTTGTGTAATAACAGGGTCGAAAAATGGGGAAAAAGTTGCGGCTTATAGTCCGAAAAGCACGGTACTCAAAATCCATCATTGTGACTCTTCTGTTAAACTAAAAACACACAGTATTAAACACGAATCAGAACTGCATTTATTCTTGCGTGCAAAGGCATGTATGGGTGTGTCTATGTGTTTGTCTGTGTGTGAGTAGGATGCAACCATTGACTGAATTGGACTGTTAACGGTGTTCTAGCAAGGGTGCTAACAGAGTTATCACCTTTTACATTGCTTTATTTGCTGCACATCTTTTCCCTCTAGTATACTGTATTTTGTCAGTGTTTGTGAGTACGATGTGAAATAGTGGTAGATGGATTCACACGCTGTCTTTAAATATTTTCGCTGTCATTCTTGAATCATTGCCAAATATTGTAATCATTCCTATTTGTACCTTCTTTCGTTCAGGAACGGCGTGTACAGAATTGGCATATTGAATGTCTGATTGTCAAACTACAGAAATGTATTTTTGTAAAACTACGTAGCTTCTGACCACTCTCTTGTGAAATGATAAATGTCTCCACCTAAGTGTTGTAGCATGCTTATTGAAATTATTGGATGCTGTGTCTCTATTAAGATGCACTTTATCTCACTGGGGCAGTCCACTACTAAAAATACATCATTTCCCACGGCAGTTAACGGTACAATTGAAATGTTTAAGATTAAGGGCAAAGTGTCTTGGGAAATTATTATGCCAAAACAGTCTCACATTAGCGTTCACACACACACACACACACACACCCACACACACATTCCCTTTTTCCTGTGGGAAACCAATCAGCTCTCATGTTCTCAAGGGAACAACACTCTGGTGGTGGCTGACTGGAGGTACAGTGCCATGTTGGGAAGGATTACAGAGAACAAGAATGACCAGGGCTGAACTGAGGAAGCCATTTAAGGGGCAATGCAGACTTCTGCTATGAGAGAGGAGAATAATTATTGATGGGCAGGGCTAGCATAATGATTTGATTCATTCTTCAGAATTGATTTATGAGCAACAATAAGCCAAAAACAGGAAAGTCATCTGTGGGTGGGTAAATAGGTAATATCAAGTGGCTTTATTGTGTTTCAAGAGATCTTATATTATAAAATTAAACATGAGAGAGTCGCCGCTGCTTTAGGTGCCACTACCTGGACTGGTACTTTCCAAATGTGTATCTTTAATTTTAATACAACAAGAATATTAGAGTTCTTAAGAGTAGAGATTATACAGCACAGTACAGCCTCACTCTTGTTGCGCACTTTAACACTCACACACAGACAAACACACACACACACACACACACACACAAACAAACACACACTATGGTATTTTCTTATCTGCATCTGTATTAAGAGTTTCTTTGTGTTTTCGTAAAGGCTCAAAATAGGCCACACTAAACCCCCACTAATGGCTGACTCGTGACACAGCTTTTCTTAGGAACAGGTTTTTAGCACATTAAGACAAGACTGTCAACCGTTACAAACTTGCTCTTGTCTTGTCCACACCAAACACTGGAAATTGCTCTGCGCGAACAATGGGGTATTTGTGATATTTCATATTTAGAAAAAGAAGCCATTATCATCCTAGATCATGACATATTTCATAGGATAGGGGTGTTGAATTTGTGATGAGGTTTTGTAAGATGTTCTGCTTTTTTTTATAGATGAAAAATGTTGGGATAATGCAAATGGTGAAACATGTTTAATTTTGCTGTTGTGAAAGTGAGTCCTCTGTGACAAAAAAAACCTATTTCTCATTATATGATGCTTTGTAGGTGCTAAGCCTATATCGTATTATTATAAGGTGTACATGTTGTGTGTATCTGTACTGAGCAAATAAATGTCACGTTATCTCAATGAAGTCAAGCTCTTGTGCACTAATTCCTACTTTACTACAAATACTGTACCTTACCATACTGTGTCTACTGTGTGTGTATTGTCTGTTTCTCTACCGTTCCACAGGTCAAATGCCAACAGTAATGACCACTGAAGTACTTTAACACACATGCAATAATACTGACAAACATTACAAAGTTCTTGACAAAAGAAAAGAAAGCCGTTCTTATAGTTATGTTAAGTGAAATGTATGATTTGGCAGTACTGCTGGCCTATCATTTTAATAGCTAGCTGTACTCTCAAACATAATTCTCCATAATTTGCCAAATTGTGAATTCTTCTGTGTTAGTTGTTACAGATAAAGATACATTGTTGCTGTGTTAATGTGCTCTAAACTGGACTGTAATCCAGCAGCACCATATTTGTGCAAGCAGTTGTTCAGCTGAATTGACTAGCTGGCTAAATTTCAGTAGATGTTATTAGAAAATTATACCGTCCTTAAGAGAATGCAGGCCATTGAATTTCTGGCAGTGCATGTAGCGTGTGGTGGTGTCATTACAAATTTACATTACTTCTTCCTCTGCATGTTATCTCCATCCAGATCAGATACATATTTTGCCTGCTCTCTGTATACCGGTGCACAAAAAGTAGGGCATGAGACAGCATTAAGAATTAATGATAGATGATGCTAACGTTGGGAAACGGCGCAGTGGGTAGCCTGAGCATGTGCTCTGTCAATTACAGATTATTGTTAAGGAATGACTTGAGTAGTATTGACTTAATTTAAAAGAAGGAATCAAAATTGCTATTGCTATTTTTGGTATGGAGATTAAAGCATTTGTCAAGGCTGTTACTAATTATTTACAAAGCACTTAAAGGTGGAGTCAGCGATTCTGGAGAAAATCACTTTTTTTTCTCCAAATCAGTGAATATCTCCTCACAATCCAAACACTGTCAGTACAGTGTGTGAGCTGAAGTTTACAGAGCCTAGGCTGTGTATTAACACCAGATTTATTTTTCAGCAAACACACAGTACGGACAGGTAGCGGATCGTGAGGAGATATTCACTGATTTTGACAAAGTTATTTTGTCAACAAGCGTTCTCAAGACAAGCTGACTCAACCTTTAAATTGCAGTCACGTCCACGGTTTCTTCTTGGATTTCAGATTGAATTGATTGAAATAATGAAAATGCAGGTCTCCGGCTTTTTGTTTAGGTTGGGGTGTAAGGTTTATATCAAGTTTAATAAATGTCTCCCAGTCTTGCCTTGGCATCTCAGCAGGGTCCTTTACGAGCACAGAAAGAATAACAGAATGACACATCAGCTATTGTGTTGAGTCAGAGAAAATCAGGGACATAAACAATGGAGGGCTAGCTGCTAGGCCTTCCCACGGAAGCCCTACTCCGGTACTTTATTCCTAGCTTTAGATACACACACGCACGCACGCACGCACGCACGCACACACACACACACACACACACACACACACACACACACACACACTGTAGATTTGCCTTTGACTTTTTACTTCTTTATTAAAGAAGAACATGTTTTGTCCCTTGACTTCCTTTCAGTTTGCATATACTGTTTAACTTCCCGAAACTGCTTCATAATCAGTTGTAACTGACTCAATTTAAACTGCCCATAGATCTTTGTGAAGCAGCATATCCCTTTAAAGTCACCTACATGTGTTAAAGCAGTACAGTAATATTTATGTTATCAGTATTGTACTCTTACGTAGCGATACGCGATCCTTAGCATTGGTCTTTTTTCTTTATCGCTTAAACCCGCTCTCACACTTCCTCCTACTACCATGAGACACTGGATATGTTTTCTCTGCCCTCTCACGCTACCCTCATTCCAACCCGTGCTTTAACTGAATAGACAGACGGTCAGAGAGGAAGTTAATTGGCCATTATGTCGGAGGTCTTTGTACATGGCTCTCAGCACTTGAGATTAGCATGGCTAAGTGGTGCTTGTATAAACATGGATCCTTATCATTGTGTAATGGGCCCTTCACACCGGACTCAGTGACTCCACCCTTAAGCTCATCAGTACCACTGGCCTCTGCTGTGAATGAACAGACTTATCGAGTTCCTGACTGCCTGTGTACGCCTTTCAGTTGCCTTCATTGCTCAATGTTAAAGTTAGCAAAATAAATAGAGATTCAGATAGTGTGAGCATACTGTATACTCACTTATAGAATAGAAGTTGTAGCATTTCCCCAGTATCCATGCTTGATACATTACAGAAAAGACACATTTATTATCAAAATAGATGTCAAAATACTGGTTGATTACGCATGCACACACACACACACACACACACACACACACACACACACACACACACACACACACACACACACACACACACACACACACACACACACACACACACAGAGTAACTGTGTCATACAGTGTGCGGTGGAAGTTGTGGAATGGACTTAAAAAGAAAAAAGCCTTCTGTTGCTAGTCTCTGATCCCCATTAGCTCACTTTAGTTAGAGCATTCCTTTCTTCCTGCATTTTGTGTTCTACTTGCATTATTTTCGTTTCACTCTCTTCCTCTGTGGAAGTTGGAACACAAACCTTGGAAAAAGGAGGGAGCGAGGGTCGTGATTGGTACACTAACAGAGAGACCGGGAAGTTATATTTAGCTACAAAGAGAACAAGGGATAATTTAAAAAAAAAAGCACTGGTGATTAATATTAAAGGATGTTTCGAGGTACATGGCTTTAACTTACTCTTCTTTGACCATGAGTGGTTTTGACAGTAGGGATATTATGCCCCAGCAGGGATAAATGGTAAACTTTAATCCTGCAAAAGAGCCGTTGAGCAAGGCACTGAATAACTCAACTCGTCCTTTCTGACATTCCAATGTGTAATGGACACAATCACCATCAGTATCGCATGAATTTTCTCATTTAACATGAACTTTTCTGAGGCATTATGGTTAGTTACTGCTTACTGAATGGAACTCTCTTGGCTCCTGCTGACTGTCTCATTATCAACTGATGGTGTGAGAGCACAGTCACACGGCTACAAAGAATGCCATACCCCATTCTGACTTCAAAGGTAAATAAGTGCCCCAACTTTTTTGTTATTACATCACCAGCACCCAGTCCCTAGCTTCAGAGCCACTTCCCCTCCAAATAATGTATGAAGATATATTTAAATGTATATTTGATTTGTCGTGTAATGGCCAGGGCGTCTTAGAGTAACATTACTTATTTAGAGTCTGTTTGCCCCCCTTAATACACTGATCATCAATAATTTAACCAAGGGTGATTAATCTTTGCTAGTTAAGACTCCAATCTGGATTGTATGCTGGTGTGTGTGTGTGTGTGTGTGTGTGTGTGTGTGTGTGTGTGTGTGTGTGTGTGTGTGTGTGTGTGTGTGTGTGTGTGTGTGTGTGTGTGTGTGTGTGTGTGTGTGTGTGTGCGCGCACACCTGTGAAACTAATGACATTCACATCAGCAATAGCAGTACTTTGTGCTTAGTTATATTCAGATAAGTCAGCTACGGCAGTAACTTTGTACACATCATACAGTACCTGCGTACCATCAGCATGTTAGCATTGTCACTTCTTGCTGACATTAGCATTTAGCATTTCAAAGCATCACTGTGCCTAAGTACAGTCTAGCATGGTTGAACACTCTTGTTGTAGTTGTGTTCTTTTCCCCTCCAGTAACACCATTCAGCCCAAATGAGATTACACACATGTTTACAGGAGGACAGAGTGCACACGCACAGCAAACAATAATAAATCCCCCGAGTTTTGGTGTTGATAGCTCTATACATACTTCTACTGCTCTCCATTTTAGCCATCCATTTGAGATGATGTTTTTTTTATGTCATTTGCGGTGTGTTGATGAAAGCTAAACACCATCTCATTATCCTACTGTACCGCGTTTCAGTCTTTGGTTATTTTTCCATTAAACAACCCCTCTATTGACATCACCCTGACATACGCCAGTGTTGCAGGGTTTTTACTTTTTTAGAACAGAGGGAGATTTTTTTGTGTAATTTGTCACAATAAAATAGTTTTCAACAAGTAACTGGCAATGAACCTAACTGTATTAGTTCCACAATTTGTTATGGCAGAATTGCAATTGTTATATTTGCTTAACAGAAAACTCATAGTGTAAATTAAAAATGATGTCTTGAATCGTTCTATTTCTCTGTATTTGTATTGTTAGTGGTATGCATCTTAGACTAGGGCAACACAAGAGTTTGCTCTTCATGTTCAAAATTGATTTAAATTTGGAACCGAAACGGCAGCCACTGGGAGAGATGTACAGCGTGTACTGGAGAAGAGAACACTCTGTGCCACCACCAGTAATTCATTCTGCCCGTTCCTATAAATCTTAACAATGTGATCACTGGCCACTGCTGGGCCTCTATGGAAATGTTTTTCCCCCAGTAGTGTCTACTTAAGCATCTTGTAGATTCACTCCCTGATCTTTTTGCCTGCTCTCTCTCCGCCCCTCCCTTCTCCTGTCTCATTGGTAGGAGTCTCCTCAGGACAGCGCCATCACCAGGGACATTAACAGGACATTCCCGGCTCATGACTACTTCAAAGACACTGGAGGAGATGGACAAGACTCCCTCTACAAGATCTGCAAGGTGGGACCCACACACACAACCCCCCCCACACACACACACACACACACACACACACACACACACACACACACACACACACACACACACACACACACAGACACGTGCAAGACAATGTTTCAATTATTTAGTCAGCACAGGGCATTACAGAGCCAGTCAAAAATGAAAAATAAAAACTGCTCAGTGCAGCAAAGCTTCAGAAAAACAGCTACAGGGGACTGTATGCCATAAGATATGTAACCCTTTTGTAGGCCACTGCAGATCAGCTGCAGATCAGCTGCAGTTATACATCTGCAGCTTGTATTCCCGTCTGCATTAAGAATTTAATTTAAATGCAAAATATATATTTATTTCTATCTTTACTGTAATTTGTCACAGTGTTTCATCTGTATTACACAGTTGCTTTGCAACCTTTTGTAGGAAGGTATTTTGTGGAATGTTCATGAAGTTAGCATTGAGAGAATCTACACAATGCACTAACATGAAAGCAAACAAACAGTATTTGATTACAGTGAAGAACTGGCTAATTAACACCATACCACCTCTGTTATATACAACCTCAGGATTAATACCATACTCTACTGTTTTTGCAACTTTAACTGAAGACATTTGATCATCCTTCAGAGAAAAAAAAAAGGTTTTTGCAACATTGGTGTTAGTGTTTGAACCCAATTGAAAGGCATGTGAAACAGAGTGTTGTTTCCCTGCAATACAGTGTAATTACTGTTTAAATGACTTGTTTTACAATACAGTAGGTTTGCAGACCTGTAGTGAGAGCTGTCAGAGCTAAACCCAAATGATCATTAATTAACTCAACTGCCTCTGTGCTTTTGGGTGGTTCAGCGAGTTCGTAACAGCCACCGCCTGTCTAGAAAAGCTACATCGTAAGTTTCAGATCGAACGAAAACACACACACTCACACACACACATGCACGCACACAGACACACACACACTCACACACACACTAGACTCCACTGTAATCAGTCCTGCTGCGACACTGACATGTGACACAGCGGCATACACAAACACACACAGACACACATGCACAAATGGTCTGGCTGCAGTTAGTTCAAAGTTTCTTTTAGTTATTTTTTTATTTTATGCATTATGTATAACTCAGGTGAGGGCATCCATCTCTTTCCCAGACAAATAACCTCCTCAGGTGTGTTTTGAATAATTCAGTTGGCCCTCCCTTTCCTCTCTGTGTGGATTGATCCACACTTTTTCCATTTAACTTGAACTCATTATTTGTGTTTGTAGCTCAGTAGGCCACTACAGGCCTTGTCTAAACTCCCCCCTCTACCCCCTTCATTATTACTCCATTTCCCCTATAACAACTTCTTTGTCCAACCATTTCCTTTCCAATTCTTTGTCATTTTCCTTTCCTCTCCATCTTTTCAATGTTTTCTCACTATCATTTTTCCCTTTTCTCTCCATCCCTCACTCCAGGTTTTCTACATTTTCCAATACCAGTAATCTTAATAAAAAAAGTAATAAAAATAACCAGACATTTCTTAAGACAGCTTTTACAGCATAACTAAAGCTCTTTAACTAAATATTTACTGTACTTTGACAGATATGATGGTGGGTAGACAATGGTAGTCTTTATTTTTTATTTCTCAACTTCTCTTGTTTAATAGAAACAGGTGTTAAGCTTCCAGGGAACTGAAGCTTGAGCCATATTGGCGTCTTTCTCTCTACCTGTCAAATACAAGTTCAACTTTTACGGATACTAAACTCTCCTCGGAGCTTGTCTGCCAACTACCAAGGAAATTGTTTAAATTACGCACAATTATTTATTTATTTATTTATTTTTTGCCTAGTTTCCACTATCAGCCCTCCATCTCTCTCACTCATTACATTATATCATTGTGTACATCCTTTGTGAGAATCATGACTATAATTTAATGTTGTTTTTCAGTTGCATGGTTATAGCAACATACAAAGTACGTTCTGATCATTTCTCATTCCCTCACCAATGTTTGAATTGACTGTGAAAGCTATTTGCTAACTGTGTTCCTCCTCTCCTTCAGGCGTACTCTGTTTACGATGAGGAGATTGGCTACTGCCAGGGACAGTCCTTCCTGGCTGCTGTGCTGCTGCTGCACGTGAGTTCACATTATCAGCAGGGACCCACACACAGATCCCAAGTATTCAAACAAACCTCGAGAGCAGAGAGGGAGACTGTTTTGTTTTGATTTGACATGGGTATCTTTTTGGTATTTTTTGCAATGTCGAAGGGATTGGCCCTGCTTGTTTTCAATGTCTTTAATCCTTCGGCCACATTGGATTAAGTGTTGGATTCGATATGCATGATGTACTGTTGCTCAATAAAATAAGAACATTTCAGATACAAGAGGGGCATCTGTGGAATACTGACATTTTGTCTTTTTATAAATTATGTATAATATGCTTGTGTTGCAACTGCCACCTCTGGACTATATTGCAGTTCAGGCACATGTCAACGCTTCCACCTAGTGGACAAACCATGTCAATGTCTTCTCTTAGATGAGGGGAGAGACGTGTGCAAATTATATCACTATTGAGACATAGAACAAGTTCAGATAGCTTATTAATTGGGGGAAGTCGTGAGGTAAAATTATTGTTATTTTAGTCTTATATTAAATATGTATAATTAGGATATAACTTGGCATGAGGTATTAAACTAAAATAATAACTTGTTCTTCAGATGCCAGAGGAGCAAGCTTTCAGTGTGCTGGTCAAGATCATGTTTGATTACGGGCTCAGGGACCTTTTCAAGCAGAACTTTGAAGATCTGCATTGCAAGTTCTTCCAACTGGAGAGACTCATGCAGGTATGTGTGTGTGTGTGTGTGTTGCAATCGTAGATCCAAAGATTTTTTTTTCTTCTAGATAGTCACCATAGCAGTGGTCATCTGAAACATTATCAGACTATAATGTGTGTTAGTTGGCGTAAACAACTGACCAGAACTACATTTTTCCTTCTTATTGTTTTCCTTTTTTCTTCATTAAATCTTTTCATTTCTCTGTCTGTGAATTCTCTCTTTCTTTCCGAAACAGGAATATTTACCAGACCTGTACAACCATTTCCTGAATGTGGGTCTGGAGGCTCACATGTACGCCTCCCAGTGGTTCCTCACCCTCTTCACCGCCAAGTTCCCTCTTTACATGGTCTTCCATATCATCGACCTGCTACTGTGTGAGGTTGGTAGTAATAAAAAAAAAAACACTAAACACAAAGACATAACGCAATTCAAACTGGGCTGCAATTCACACATACCTTCAAATAACCAAATTTTACTTTTTGCTCTCAACCATTTAAGTTCATAAGATGTTGCTTTTTATGTACACACAATCCAAAGACTAACCATTTTTTCTACACGTAAACAATGACAAAGAAATTAAAAAATAAAAACATTAGTAGGGGAAGGTGGGGTGATTTTATTTTGTTAAAACCCCTTGTTTCTAAAAACGTGGAGAAATTGAATTACCACATATTTAGAATACCATCCATTTACTCATCCTGTAGAGGAACACAAGAATAAGATATCACATTTAGCTCAAAAACTTGTTTTCCTTTCAATAAAATTTCTATGATCAATTTTTGATTTTTTTAACAATATAGACACGTTTGAAAACATTTGACAATGTTTTAGTGCTTTTATTACACTTTGAGTCTATATAGTTACCAATGTCAACCCTAAATTCTGCATCATCCTATTATCCAAAATTCTGGGGATGGGTATTTGTCGCAAAAATATAGTAAAATGTATTTATAAACACATTTATGACAGTTTCACTGCAAAGTCTGTACATATCATTGTAGGTAAACAATGAGTAAAATAACAATAACCAAAATAAAGAGTAAACCCATACATCCACATAAACACAGATAGTAGTGCAGAGGTAAGTAAGTAGTGCAGAGGTTAATGGGGAGGAAACACCAGGGTGTACATATGGGTTTTGAGCCTTGATTTAAAGCAGAAATGTAGGGGGAATCACATTTGTCAGGTGGCGTTGGTTCCACAAGCACGGAGCAACTAGTGCAAGTACATTTCTGAGGTTGTGCCAGTGCTGGCTGTATCGCTGGTCACCAAAGAAAGTGATAGTCTACAGTAGCTCAGGAGGAGTGACATCTCAATTCCACTTAACGACACCACTGATGAGAGTTCAGATGGCCAGAAAGATGATGATGGTGATTTGTCATTGTGACAATGCGCACAAATCACCCCACTCGTGGGGTGATTTGTCGACAAGACAACTTTTTTTCCGAGCTATATTTCTTAAACAGTTTATTCCAGATCCAAAGTTTTTATTGCCAGGGATGCACAACATCCTGAAATATATGTACATATTTGAGTTGGAGACATAACTGTCAAGGCCTCACTTTAAAATCACTTTGAGTAAAGTTCACAAATCACCCCACCTTCCCCTACTTAAAGCTGGGGTATGTGATTTCTGATTGGTCAAAATGAGCATGAGCTGTACACTTTGACCAATCAGAGCGAGGCTCCGATTCTCTGTTCTTATTGGCTGTTGGGACTGTCCATTCACTTTGACACGACTTTGTTGGTGTAGAGTGTGTCAGGGAGGGACCAAAGAGAACAAGTGGAGCGGTTGAGGTATTTGGATTTGAATCTCTATCCCAGCTGCCATTTTCTCCCCAAATCCTCCACCCCAGCTTTAATGGAACCCTTTTTCTATGACACTCCAAACTGTTTCCAACTTGAAAGACTCAGAGAGCTTAGGAGAAAGAATGTAGGACCCAAATACAGAGAAGAGAAACCTGCCTCAAATCAGACACCACCTCAGACTGAAGGTGAAGATGGATCCCTCATCAGCATGGTGGTCCAAGCCAAGACTACTGGAGTGTCTCTGGATGTGTTTAAGTTGGAGAGCTAAATCCCCACAACCTTCTGTAGTTTCTCAAGTTCTGTCTGCAAGAAAGAATAGGGGACACATGCACTTTTGAAAAAGACAAAAAAAAACAGTAAAGGAAGTAGCACTAAAATAATGAGTCTGCATATAGTTTGCACTGTTTTTTGCACACACCAAACAATGCACACACCTACAGTTAAATCCATATGTTATGGTAATTTATTTGAACCAACAGTGAGTGAATTCCTCAACACACCATAAATCTAAAAAAATGTGTCTGTTATTTTTCAGGGCATCAGTGTGATCTTCAATGTAGCTTTGGCACTTCTGAAGGTAATGTAGCCCACACACATACAGTATACTGTATGTGTATACCTGCATACTAGTGCATGTAACTTTGTGTAAATGGCCACCTAATGTACTTTCCCCTTCTATATCCTTCTTTTACCTCAGACATCAAAAGACGATCTGATTGCAACAGACTTTGAGGGTGCTCTCAAATTCTTTCGTGTCCCGGTCCCAAAGAGGTACCGGTCTGAGGAAAACGCAAAGAAGCTGATGGAGCTGGCCTGTAGCATGAAGGTAAGTTTAGAGTGCAGACAATTATTCTGAGTCTCAGTTCACTATAAGCACACACTCTGTGTTCTTTTCAAAAGGTTCTTAGTAACCTGGCTGTATGAATGTTGAATGTCTCTGTATTTGGTCAAATGAGTGGTCTTCAAAAGGATTTTTTTAACTCAAAAAGTAATTGATGTTTCATTTTGGAAAACCAATAAAACAAAAGTATGTTCATTAGATCCCGGAGTTAAGATGTATTGTAATGGACTGAAGGAATGGATAAAAAACTATTTGAAGTCACGCAGTGTTACATAAATACCACTAGGGGACGCTTTTGAACTTGAAATTCAGTTTAACAGATGCAATGCACACACACAGACGCACACCTCTTGTTTGTCTCATAAACACACACAGGCACCACACACACACACACACACACACACACACACACACACACACACCTACACCTACACCTGTGTCCTGACCTGTTTTCGACAGCCTGGCCCAGTTTGGGGGGCCTGACTGTGAAGGTAACTTTGGGCAGTGATATTTATTAGCACAAACTCTGTGAAGGGGAAAGCATGCAGATAATTGTTTTTGTTTCCAGTTAGGCAGGCGAGCAGAAGAGAGAGAGAGAGAGAGAGAGAGAGATACAATAAGCGTATCCAACAGAAACAAAATTCAGCGGAACAACTAATTAACAGGACTGGGTTGATATTTCAGTATTTATCTAAAAGGCATTCCTGGGCTGATGAGGCCTCTCATATGGGAGGCAAAACCGCTATAAAGGCACACTTATATATTTTTGCCTTTGAGTTTGACTTGTGTATATGCTTTGTGACCATTTAAATAGAATACCTTAAAGGGGAAGTAAGTAAGCGATATTTTTTTGTTAATATATGTGTTAAATCACTCTATGTTCATAACACAGGTCTCCCAGTCATTCAGCTTTGCATTAATTGCCAGTTACAATTTTGAGTATCCCGCTCGTTTTATCCAATCAGGAGACAGAGCACTATAAAGAGCCGGGTCTCTGTGCCCGTGAACAATGACTCGCTGCTCTCCGTCGAGGTACTGTCTGAAGAAGATGGCCGCACGTTCATGTGGTGGTAATGTAGGGGTGAGCGAGGGGACTGCTAACTGCAGTCACTGACAGGAAGTTAGCTAAAAGGACCATTTCACTTACTGCTCCTTTAATGTAGTTACCATCATGGAAACCTACTGACCCACCTTTGTACTACATGCTGCTATAAGAAGTTATTTCCGGCATAATTTTTGGGAAGAGAAAATCATTTTAAAACGCACTATGGCAAATTGACTTCAGTGAGTATTGTAATGTTGTAGCTGGAAAATGAGATCAGAGACTAGGTAGGCTGATCTGAAGCAATGGATAACACTATAGGAGGGATAAACTGACCAGATTACAGATGTCCTCATTGACTGATGATATGCAGTTATCTGGAGCACAAATCTTTCTGGGTTAGCAGGTGCTCTAAATGTATTGCCCCATTTTAGCCCCAGATTTGCCAGGTGTCTCGGATATCTCATATAGATTTTTTGATTATTACATTGGAATGACCTAACCTGGGGGGACGTATTTCATGATAATTTTGGTGGATGGTGGAATAAGCAAAATCTAAAAGCAGAACAACGATTATAGTGATCGTAACACAAGAACAGGAGGCACGAAGAGGGGGTATCTATATTTTAACTACAGTACGGAAATTGTAATGAGAACTATTGTATGTCTACAAATGATGTCTGTACTTGAGAGGCAGGGGTTTGTCTGTGTTCCTAATTGCTTGTCTGAGAAGTTACACCTGGAGACCCAGCTGTCTGTCAAGGCTGCCAGAGAACGCAGAAAAAAAGAATGAGACATGCCCTGGATGGATGACCCCTTGTACCTTTTCTTCCTGATGTCTCTCCTATTTACAGACACACACACACACAAACACACACACACACACACACACACACACACTCACACACACACACACACATACACATACACACACACACACACACACACACACACACACACACACACACACACACACACACACACACACACACACACACACACACACACACACACACACACTCGCGCGCACAGAGACACACTTAGAGCAGGACAGCATATGGGTCATGCTGTCCCAGTTCTGCCACCATCATTAGGTGATGAGTGCTGGGAGATTTGAGATCATCAGGTATACGAGAAGCGTAATACTAAAGCTCAGATTGCACCATACACATGCAGGCATGTACGCAAAGACAACAGTGCATTGATGTTTCAGACGCAATTGGTCTAGATGCATGAATTAGTTTGGAAACAATATTTGTCCTCTCTGTTATGCTGAAAATCAGGAACATAGTGCTCATTGTATGGTAGCTGTCAAAGCCAAATGTAAGGCGCTGGCTGGGCAGTGAAAGGCCTGTTGATGATACTGCTGTGTGTGTGTGTGTGTGTGTGTGTGTGTGTGTGTGTGTGTGTGTGTGTGTGTGTGTGTGTGTGTGTGTGTGTGTGTGTGTGTGTGTGTGTGTGTGTGTGTGTGTGTGTGTGTGTGTGTGTGTGTGTCTAGGCATGAATGTTACTTGTAAGTTTGTGTTAAATGGAACACTGTTTCACTGAGTATACTATACTGTGTATACTAAATATTGTGTTTCACTTTCCTTAAGAAAACACACAGAAAAGCGAGCTACATAAGTGTGAAACGCGTAAAATACAATGTAACTTTATTAGAAAGGACAATATTTGCTCAATCAGCCATTTCAGTTCTTCAGGGAACATTCTGTCCCATTAATGTGCTTGTTCGCTGTTACGGCCTCATTTCTAAATGCTATGATTTTTTATTTCTGCATATTGAAGCAGTTTCCGGCATCAATGTCAACACTTTAAAAAAAAACTTGTACTGTAGACTGTGTGAACAGTGATACACTAGTAGCAAACTAGGCCTGTAATCCCTTCATATGTTCTGAAACATATTGTTCAAATGCTGGACTGAACACCACAGTCAAGAAAATAAATATAAATCTTGGGTCGTTGTTTACATAGGATTGAGAAAGATGCTCCTCTGGCAGCCACCTTTAGCGCACAAGCTCAAAAAACCTACCAGTACTGTGCTAGTTTATATATACAGTATATATTTGTATTGTGTGTATCATTGCAGTAGTTATTAGTGCAATTCTTGGTATGTGTGATACAGTTAAAGATGTAATTTTGTTTCTGCTCTTGCCGGCCAACAGATCAGCCAGAAGAAGCTGAAGAAATTTGAGAAGGAGTACCACACCATAAGAGAGCAGCAGGAGCAACAGGAGGCACCTATTGAGCGATATGAGGTAAACATGAGCACATCTCAAGCAAAAAAACAACAACCAAAAAACAATATTTATACTGTAAATAGCGCCAATTTCTCAATACATTTAAAATACACTTCATATTATTCTTCTTTAAATCAAACATGTAACTAGTATCCAAAGTATTACATTTGATCTCATCTCACAACACTGCAGCTCTTCGATATAGAGTATGTACTATTGTGTTACTACAAGATAGGTTTAAAAAGAAGCACCATTTTCTGACACCGAACAGAATAAATCTCTCTTTATACTGTAGACCTTGACAGCCCTTGTCCAGGGAAGGAAAAACTACATGGCACCAAACAAGCTATTAATTGTGCAGTCATCTCAAGGGTATGGGTTGGCTGCATACGGTACAAGATCATCAATTACAGTGACTGAACTTCTGCGTTGTTTGCTCTTTAAAAAAAATGCTTTGAACAAGCAAACACCATTTTTAGATTTTCAAAAAGAGCTAGTCTGAGGTGTTAGTGTTCTTGCCTTACATGAGGATTTTCACACACTCAAACATTAAGACACAACTTGATAACATTGACTACAGGTAGATACAGTATTGTGATGAATATAAATCATTTCATCTTTCAACAGACCAATGAGTTTACATCTGAGTTACTGACATTCATCCTATTTGAGCAAACACAGCAGGGTTTCAGAAATGACTTATTATCATTTGACTTTTTTTCTTCTTTTTTCCCCCAGCATAAACACATGTCATATTGGAATATTTTATTTGAAACATGCAAATGGAAATTGATTAGTTGAATTAATTAACCATGAAAACAAACAAAATACCCTACTCTTTAAATTTAAACGTAGCCCTGCTTTTCCAATATTTTTTTTGTTGTAGTAAGAACTCTCCGCATTTTGTAACATCATCCCCTTAACTCTTCTGCTTGTCATCACTGGGAATTTGTTCTTCAGTTTGCTGTCAGTTGCTGTTAATGATGTACAACCAGTTTATACCCTGTTAAACATTACAGACAACTGAAGCTTTCACCTGATCGCAGTCGACTTTTACACCCACACAAATTGTGTTGCATTACTGAACCAGGAACACAATGCTTACCCATTCATTTGCAACTCTTTTATGATAAACTCCTTTTTCCTGCTCTGCTATCTCTTTCACTTTCCTCTTCCTCTTTCATGCTCCTCTCACTTCTCTTCGTTCATATGCCCCTCTGTTTTGCTGAACACACTGTTTTTCTTGTTTCATTATTTGTTATTTTGTCTTTTTCTGTCTCGCTCTCTTCTTTTTCTCTCTCTTTTCTTTCTTTTCTCATCTCTCTCTCTCTTCCCCCACTCCGCCCGTCCAGAGGGAGAACCGTCGCTTGCAGGAGGCTAACATGCGTCTGGAGCAGGAGAATGACGACCTGGCACATGAACTAGTCAGCAGCAAGATAGCCCTGCGCAAAGACCTCGACAACGTGAGCCAAAGAGAAAGAATATGTTTATATAATATGATTGTGTGTGTGTGTGTGAATATGTTCACTAAAATGTCACTTGTCACTCACCAGAAGCAACTGTGAAGTATACAGTGTGTGGCAACAATTGTGAAATAACTGAAATATCATGATGAGGCAAAAGAGGCATTCTTGATTAACACAGCCTTCAAATGTGTGTGTGTGTGTGTGTGTGTGTGTGTGTGTGTGTGTGTGTGTGTGTGTGTGTGTGTGTGTGTGTGTGTGTGTGTGTGTGTGTGTGTGTGTGTGTGTGTGTGTGTGTGTGTGTGTGTGTGTGTGTGTGTGTGTGTGTGTGTGTGTGTGTGGCAGGGGTATGGCATGCATGTTTTTAGCATTTTTTGAGATGGAGAGAAAACTAACTGGAAAGTAGTGCAAATCTGACTTTCAACTACCTTACCAACATTGTGTTATTTTCTTGTGTGTGTATGTGTTTCATGTGTGTGTTAGGCTGAGGAGAAAGCAGACATACTGAATAAAGAGTTGCTGCTGACCAAACAGAAACTAGTGGATTCTGAAGACGAGAAGAGACGACTGGAGGAAGAGTCTGCACAGGTTAGAGCCACTCTTCTGCCTTACGTCTATACTTTAGACATATCAGTCCAGCTTTTCTTCATTTAAAAAATTTATTTAAAAAAAAAGGGTCGCTCCATCATACATAATTTCTGTAGAGACACGTACCCTGTGTTCTAATACCCATACGTTCTGCTATTTAGTATGGTAGAAAAAAATATTTAGGATGTCCCGATTCTTGTGGTCAGATTTAGTATGCTTGAAAATACCCGAATGTCTACTACATCCGTTTAAATCAGCATGCTATTTCGGCGATTCTGACCCACAATCCAGTGCGCACCGAAAGTGATGTCACATGGACGGAGCCTCCGTATGAAAACAACCGGGGATGCGACGGATATAAAAGCAAGATCAAGGCGCAATCTTATGCTGAAATAGATTAGTCAAAAAATCCCAGTTGTATGCCTACTGCATGCTAACTAGATTATATTTATGGTCAGATGTAGTATGTGGAAAAGAAAAAGGAAAGAGTATGCGATTTGGAACGCAGCCCTACTCTTCAAAGTCAAATGTCAAAGGATAGCACTTCCTCTTTCAGGTTGATTTTCTCTAGTTCAATGAAGTGTCCTTTCGAGACAGAGGACAGACCTGCTTCACTCGGTGCCCATGTGTGTTTACCACTGTCCTCCAAATGTCTCCTGTCTTCCTGAGTGTGTAGTTGTAGCTGTGAGTGATTTATGTGCTTTCCTAGGGGTTGTATAGAATGTGCAACCTTGCCCTATAGCTTCAGGTCTACCATTACCATTGTCTGTCTTCTTCTTCACTTGTCACGGCAGACACACAGTCTCTAGGGGCCCTGGAGACCTTCTGTCCTTGGTCTCTGCCCTCCAATAGCCTACCTGTTTTTGTGTGTGTGTGTGTGTGTGTGTGTGTGTGTGTGTGTGTGTGTGTGTGTGTGTGTGTGTCTGTCTGTCTGTCTGTCTTTCCACAGTTGAAGGAGATGTGCAGACGAGAGCTTGACAAGTCTGAATCTGAGATAAAGAAGAACGGCTCCATCATTGGAGAATATAAGCAGGTATGTACCGCGTATCTGAAAATTGCTTTAGAATGGATTGTGTGTACAGTAATCATTTAGTCCTACAGCCTTGTTAATACCTTTTGCATACACAGAACCACAGCATTGTGTTTCAATCAAATTACCGAGTGTTGGAGTACACTGTGGCAGACTCACCCCAGTTTCCTTTAACCTATTTTTTGAACACTTAAAATTAGTGATTTTTCCAACATCATAACCTCACATATTTCCACAAACATTGATCAAATCTTACTGATTTTCCTTCATAAATCTATTGCAAAGTGTTATATATCTTATATGTTAAATATCTTGAAAAGTGTTTGTGTTCGTACCGCTCCTATGAAATACAATATGTTCTCTCTGCTGTAAGTTACCATACAATAAAAATACTATGAGCCACTGTTGTAATGATAGTTATCCATATTTGTAGGGCAAAAAAAAGAGTGCTCCTCACAAAACCAGGCATTAAAAAACAAACTGTGTCCGAATTCAGATGGCAAACTATAAAAAAAACATGTCAATAAATTATATTAAAATTAATAAGATAAATTAATGATGAAATAAGTATGACAATGACCAACTACAGGCATGTCCATATATAGCTAAATGGCCTGAAATATAGCAAGCAGGTAGTCAGGCCTTTAAGAACCTTAAAATGAACATGATTAACAATCAAATCAATCCTTAAACCTTGGAGCTAGTATGAAGACACAGAAATAGGTGTTGACTTGTCAGACCTCTCAGTTGATGCAGCCTGGTTTTTTTTCCAGCAGCAGGAAGTCAACTTGACGCAAATTATTTCAGTTGAAAATATCTGCATAGCAGCAAGTAATGTCCTGAAGGGTTGGTACTTTATTAGTCAGAGCACACAATTAATGAATGAGGGATTTATTTATTTTTTGCAATACACTGCTTCCACTGAGAATCATCTCTTATTCTGATCCTTTCATATTGTAAGTAGGCCAAGCCAAGCATGTGGATTGAATGGATATGATTTGTCAGATTTCTGTTTGTGTGGCTTCTAGTTTTGTTTTTCTCATACCAAAACTCAGGATGCTTTTGGAGTGAGCCATTGAGCACCTCTCTTCCACGTATCTTTTCTTATTTGTCTTTTCAGAAGTTATGAATATTTGAAAATAAAATGATTGCTATCTTTGTTTTAAATGACTCATCTAGTTTGTAAAGCATAAACATCTATTCTAACAAACTGCCCCTAAGCTGAACACAGGGTCTTTTGATGACTGAGCCTGTGAGCACCTTTTGAGTTTTTCCGCTTCTCCGAATTCCGCTAAAAGTGATTTTTTTTTCATCCGTTCAGATCTCATCCTGTCATTAAATGCTTAATATAAACCTTCCCAGTTCAAGTACCATTACCATCATCAGCACAAAGACATTATGCAACAATCCAGCCCCCTGTCTCTCCCTGTTTGGGCCCAGACAGAAATAGCAGGACTCATTTAGAAACAGACCTCAACCTCACCTGGAGTCTAAAAATATTGACAGCGGATCTGAAAAAATAATGACAGGAGCTATCATAAAGCAGAGGGGATTTGATGGATATGTGCGTGTGTGTGCCTGTGTGTGTATTATGGGTGAAAGCATCCTTCAAGTGTCCATCATGCAGCGGAGAACTGTGCTGAGCCGAGCTAAGTGTGAATATGGGGCTTTGACAAAAAATAGTTATTTTTGTGACAGGGAGGAAGGGAGTGATCGATGGAGAGAGAGAGAGAGGGAGAAAATGAACACACGTCTCCAGCAGAAGAGAGAGAGGGGAAGAGGGAGGACAGCAGCATTCAGTCCTGTGGGATTGACATGTCGAGGACTGCCCCAAAATAGCCTGAGTTGTTTTTTCAACCCAAATAACTCAAATTATTCTTCAAATAGCATTTTTTTCCTCTTTCAGTGGCTGTGAATGCCACGTTTTTTTTTTGAGGGATTAGAGCCAAAAAAATAGAAAAGCTTTGTGTGCTAATTGCCCCTCCAGCCCACGAGGACAGAGAGATGTCTGTTAATGGTGAAGCTAAAAACAGTGTGGAGTGGTGTGTTGTAATCCCTACTCCTGTATGAGCAGAGCTAGTGTATATGCACTCAGAGTAAGCAGCTACGTGCCAGGTACAGCAGGACACATGTGCCTGTGTCTCTGAGGCCCTGTTAGCATTAGATTCGGATCTACTTACAGTTTAAAAATAGTTTTTTAAAATAGTTTGACCCTGGACAAAACATTTTTATTTTCCCACATTAAGCTTCTAGTTCTAAGCGCTATACATCAATGTGTTTAAGCAATTCAAATTTGAAGTGCTTACAATAAGCCCATTGTACGCAGGCTACTGTAAGCGTGCATGCATTATTGACCAAGAAAACAAAAATTGCCCAAGGCGGTAAAGATACAGCAGGACCACATGAATTATTGAGTGAATATATTTAGAGCAAATGAGGCCAAGTTTGTTCAGTAAAACTTCAAAAATGGCCAATTGAGCATGAACTTATCAGTAGATCGCAACAAGCACTTTCTAGTGTGTGATACAACAGTGTCGAATCACATCCCAGCAGAACACACTGTCTTCTCCACAATTTCCCTATTTGGCCCATTTAATAAAAAAAGCTATAATGCGTAACTTTTTCATATAAATGATTGTCGGTTACATTCAAGCCATCGCCAAACGAGTCGACACAAAGATGAGTATGCCTATCAGCTCACAGGCCTACTCACAGAATGCCATGGAGTTGCACTAGTTAGAAAAAGGGAGAGGTGGGGGGAGTAAAATGGCAAGGGATAAGTGACCAGTAGTGATGAGGGTTAAGAAGAGAGACAGGAAAATAAATGACAGTTTAGAGCAAATGAAGGAGAGGATGTACAGGCCGGAGAGACACGTAGGAGGAGAGAGATGGATGTCTGCACAGATACATGTATGGATTGATCTGTGAAGGAGGAGGAAGAGATTTACAGTGTTAGGCCACAGGGACCGAGAGAGAGAGAGAGAGAGAGAGAGATATGCAGAGAACAGGAGCAGATAGAGAGATAGACCATCTGTCTACAGAGAGGTGGGATGACTGGATGTTACCGTTAGGATGACTCATGTCACATCGATCTCTCTGTTTGTGTGTGTGTGTTAGTATACCTCATCATGTTTGTACCTGTTAGGTTATAGGTTTTTATATATATATATATATATGATATATGTATATATATATATATATATATATATATATATATATATATATATATATATATATATATATATATATGTATATATATATATATATATATATATATATATATATATATTATATATATATATATATATATGATATATGTATATATATATATATATATATATATATATATATATATATATATATATATATATATATATATATATATATATATATATATATATATATATATATATATATATATATATATATATATATATATATATATATATATATGTATATATATATATGATATATGTATATATATATATATATATATATATATGTATATATATATATTATGTATATATATTATATATATATATATATATATATATATATATATATATATATATATATATATATATATATATATATATATATATATATATATATATATATATATATATATATATATATATATATATAGAGATGGGGGTAGGGTAGAGATTGGTTATTTACAGTTAGTTATTTGTATAGCACCTTTCTTAACACTGTTACAAAGGACTTAAGCTGAACCTATTTCCAGTAAGAAGACAGGCATGCTGACACAGACCTAAGCACAGCAACATTAGAATATAATAAAAAAGAACAGAAATAAAGTATGAAAACAGAAGAAATAAAAGCACAGAAACTGTGAATATAAAATAAAATCAGAGATAACATAAGTAAATACAGAATAAATATAACCACCAAGTTTTCCAAACATTTTCCAAATTCTTTCACAAATGAAAAATGGTTGTATATGTGAGGGCTGCACATGCATACTCATGTGTGCACTGTACATCCGGTGAGTCCTGATGGAATAACAGGACCTTATGACACTCACTAATGGACTTAGAGTAAGAGGATGAAGTCTGGGCCACGGACAGCGATTTACCCATAGACATAATAAAGGATAGACGCCGCGCTGGCCGCTACTGCCTATAGGCGCTGACGAGCCGTGGGGCCGCCATCTTGAACCGGTCACACGTTCCACTCAGTGTAGTCTGTTTGGCAGGTGCAATGAACTGTCAGCGCATGTAATTAATCATATCTCATTAAATACCAAACTGATTTTCACGCGGTTTTCTTTGCTGCAAATATCATACATGTAGCTAAGATACAGGGCACAAGTTTCGACGTGTTTTAATATTCATAGTGGGCTTAACAGTCATAGAAGATTCTGATATGATATAAGTAACCAGACGTCTGAGATCAAAACGAGGAACATCCCCCGAAAAGGGGGAAAACGGAGACATTTCCAGTTTGACTAGCAATCTGATTGAAAAACCTAAGGAGGTGTCAACAAAACGGGAACAGGTAGTTGTTTCTGTTTAGCCAGGGACAGGCAACCAACAATGGGGAAGTCTGGTCACCTTTATGATATGTGATGTAGGCTATGATAGGTATTTTGCAAATCACACACTTTAGACTAAATATGATAGAGGAGCAGAAACAGATAGGGGCAGTAAAGTCAGCTATTTTAATAAGTTAACAATATATGATTAGGCTATATATAAATATATTTATTCATTTACAGTGACGAGCATAAAGACAATCACAGGGATAACATAAACAGAGAACAGAAATAAAATAGGATAAAATATATTAATTTAAGTAGGCCTATACAAAATACAAAACAAGAGCAAAAATAAAATACTAAATGAACAATGAATTCAGCTAAAACAATCAGATGTGTAAAATTCAGAAATCATAGATTCAAAATAAAGGTAAATAGAGAGGTAATTGTGATGGGTGATTTTAACGTTGACTGGCTTTCTGGTGCCTCTGAACCTTTCAAAGAAATCTGTTGCAGCGTTAATCTTACACAATTAATAATTGAGCCTACAAGACCTAATCTAAAAAACCCAGCAAAATCAACTTTAATCGATTTAATCCTATCAAATAAAATAAATAAAATAAAATAGTCTCAGCTGTTGTTTTTGATCTTGGGATTAGTGATCACTGCCCAGTGGCCTGAATCAGAAGTATTCATTTAAAAAGATCTCAACCTAAAATCATTATTAAACGTAATTTTAAAAATTTTAATGAACAAGCCTTTTTAAGTGATCTCCGTCATAGTGACATTCAACTCACTACGGAAATTTTGGATGTTGAGTTAGCCTTAGACTATTTCATCAATACTTTCACCTCAATTATAAACAAGCATGCACCCCTTAAAAAGCATAGAGTAAAAAATAGATCAAACCCCTGGATTACAAGTGAACTGTCTGATTTATTTTCCGAAAGAAATAAAGCATGGTCTGTAGCTAGACGCTCTGGAGATAATACCAATTGGACAATTTTTAGACAATTTAGGAATAAGTGCACAGCCATGGTCAGGAAAGCCAAATCCGAATATTACCTTGAAATAATCTCAAACTGCTACTCTAACCCTGCACTATTTTGGAAAGGTGTGAACTATAATAAAAACAATTCTAGCACAATTCCCACTCAGATCAAATTAAATGGTCACACTCTCAATGATCAAAAAGAGATTGGCTTAGCTTTTACATGGGAGAGGACAACTTGGATCCGTTTTCAATCAAGCTTTCGACACATATAATATCAAAACAAATTACCCATATTTTTAATCTTTCCATCTCCTCTGGAATAGTTCCTAAAATTTGGAAAATAGCTCATGTAATTCCTTTATATAAAGGTGGTGACAAAAATAATCTTAATAACTACAGGCCAATTTCCAAACTCCCATGCCTGGCAAAAATTCTAGAATCACTTATTAATAATCAGTTAAAAACATTTCTAACTAGTGCTTCCATTTTGAGCCCATTCCAATCTGGCTTTAGGGCAGGCCACAGTACTGTCTCTGCTGTGACTTTGGTTGTAGACAACATTGTTACAGCATTAGACAAGAAAAAGCACTGTGCAGCACTTTTTATTGATCTTTCAAAGGCCTTTGATACTGTTGACCACCATTTGCTTTTACAGAGGCTGCATGACATTGGCTTTGATCAGTCTGCATGTAGCTGGTTTAGGGATTATCTCTCTGATAGACAGCAGTCAGTTAAACTCGGAAGATACCAATCTGTGTTCTTAACTGTTACAAATGGTGTCCCACAGGGCTCAATTTTAGGTCCAGTTCTTTTCACAATTTATATAAATAACATTGTTTCATCGCTAAAAAACTGTCATGCCCATCTATACGCTGACGACACAGTACTGTATTGCATTTCCGATTCGGTGCACCAATCTATTCAGAACCTACAAAGCTCTTTTAACACCCTGCAGGACTGTCTAGTGGACCTCAGGCTGGTTCTAAATACAGACAAAACCAAATATATGTGTTTCTCCAGAGCAAGAACTACAACTTTTAATGATTTTAATATTTTTACAAAGAATGGATTTTTAATTGAAAGAGTCACAGAGTACAAATATCTCTGCATCTGGTTAGATGATAAACTCACTTTTAATTTCCATATAAAAAATCTTGTTTGTCGACTACGACAAAAAATTGGCTATTTTTATAGGAACAAAACCACCTTCCCTTTATTTAGTAGGAAAAGGATTATTGAGGCAGTTTTTATGTCTGTCCTTGATTACGGTGATGTGGTTTACCGGCATGCATCTCATTCATGTCTTAAACTCCTAGACTCTGTTTTTCACTCTGCTTTAAGGTTCATCACAGGAGATGCTTATGACACACACCATTGTCTTTTATATGAAAAGGTTGGGTGGTACTCCCTTAAAGAGAGACGTGATGCACATTGGCATATTTTTATTTACAAAGCCTTGACCGGGAAGCTTCTTCGTTATTTAACAGAAATGTTGCAAATTTCAGATGGGCTTTATCAGACCCGCTCCACTGACATGCTCATGCTTTATGTCCCATAAGCCCGGTCTGAGCTGGGAAAGACAGCTTTTAGCTTCAGTGCCCCCGACTCCTGGAACAACTTACAGCAACAAATTAAACTAAATACCTTCATATCCTTTAATCAATTTAAACAAACTATCTTAAATCTGCCAAACTCTACCTTTAACTGTTTTAATTAGGCTATATTGTACTTTCACCCATTTCATTTTAATTGCTGCCACTCTTCACCACTATGTAAATGTTTCAATTGTTTTTTTCTCTCTTCACCTGTTGTTGTGTATTTGATGTATTTGCATTGAATATTTTGTATGTATTGTTGTTTTTCCTTGGAATTTATTTGAACTCGACATCATTGTAAATGAGGGTCACCCCTCAATTGGTCTCTCGAGGATAAATAAAGTTAAATAAAAATAAATAAAAAATAAACCAAGAGTAGGAAGAGCAGTCATTTTTAAGTTGCTCTGCAGAGCATTCCATGAATTAGGGGCACTACATGAAAAGGCAGTTATTCCTAAACTGGAGTTAGCTCGGGGCAATTTAGGAGTAGTCGAGCATGGTACATATGAAGGGTGGATGTTTCCCATGAAGGCATTAAATATAAATAAAAACCAGTGTATATAATATCTCATTAAAAGAGAAGGACAACATGAGTGTTCATGTAAAAATATGTTTTATTTCTCTAATTTAAAACACATGCTTGTTAGGCAATTGCCTCTTAAAAGAGGACGGGATTATTTAAAAGCAAAGTCTTCTTGGTTGTCCAATGTTCCATACTAGGGGGGAATACCAAATTCAGTCTAGTCTCGAGTTGGTTCCTCAGACACAGACAGGAAATCAATGCATGCCTTGCAGTGCGGTACATTTAAAAACACATTCAATACAAAACCACAGCAATCAAAAGTATTAAATTAAGGGAAAATCAAACAACAACAGCAAACAATAATACTCAAATGCATAAAATAAAGTTAACCATCCTTACAATCGCATTTTACTTAGAAATTCAAGTGAGGCGAGTTTGGCAATGTGGTGCAGCCTTAATTTGTGAAAGACAGACACAACCAATGACAACAAGTCGGAATGGTGGTTGTCAATGCCAAACTGTCTCCTCAATATGTTCCCCAAGCAGAAATACATCCTCCGTTTCAATCTCCTCCCGGACGAAGTGTGTGACTCGGACGTCTGGTTACTTATATCATATCAGAATCTTCTATGACTGTTAAGCCCACTATGAATATTAAAACACGTCGAAACTTGTGCCCTGTATCTTAGCTACATGTATGATCTTTGCAGCAAAGAAAACCGCGTGAAAATCAGTTTGGTATTTAAGGAGATATGATTAATTACATGCGCTGACAGTTCATTGCACCTGCCAAACAGACTACACTGAGTGGAACGTGTGACCGGTCCAAGATGGCGCCCGCATTTCTCGCGCTCAACGCCTAATGCGGCGTCTATCCTTTATTATGTCTATAGAGCTGTTAATTAATGGGAGTCTATGGAAAGTAATCTACTATTTTCTGGTCCTAGTCATTAAATGCCTTGGATTACATATACGTTTTGTATGGGTCTAAATGATCATTTTTCATGTGAAGAGTTTGACGGTATGTTGTATGATTATTCGTCTAACGGCTTTTGAAAAAATGTTACGAGAACAAATACAAGTCTTGTCGCCTCTGTGACGTCACCTCAACACATTCCCTCCACTTCTCGACTGACAGTGCTAATGCTAATGATAATGGCTGGCGTGGACAACGCCAACAATCTCCCCAGTCGAGAAACTGAAACTCTCCACATGTCCACTTGTGTAGTGGTTTTCGCCACGCTGAAGACTTTTGTCTTGTCATTGAAAGAAGGCGGTAAAGTGCATTAAAGACACAGCCATGTTTCTGAGCTAAGCAGGTGCGAGTGGTGGTGACGTATATCATAAGTGTCAAGAGCAGCGAAGAGCTGTAGTCCACAAAAGCGCTCTGCACAAAACCTGACCATATCCAGCTTCTACTCGCTAAATTGTTCCATTCTTTGCATGAAAAAATACCATCTAAATCCATACGAAACATATGTGTAATCGAAGGCATTTCATGACATGCTTTCCATTGACTACTGTTGTAATTTTTCGAGCCGAGAGGTCCCATGTCCCGGAAGTGAGACACTTCCGCTTAACAGCTCTATGGATTTACCCAAACAGAGGAGGGAGGGGGAGAAACAAGGGTTGTGTTCAGGAGGGTTGGAAATCACAATTTAATTTAAAAAAAAAAAACTTTCTCTAATGGCGCGGACACAGATTTAGTTTTAAATGTTTTACGGCACATTTGTGTTCCCATGGCTCTTGTGTAACAAAAATACTGCAAGGAAATGGAGGGCAATGGATTTTTTTATTCTTCCCCAGTTTTAGGCTTTTATTACACAGATGGACTGATGTAGACGTGTAAAAGAAAAACACCCAACCTTAGTAGATGAATGTAGTGAAGCTCATTAATATGAATAGCTGAAAGAATTGGAGGGTATTATATTTGTGTGCAGTATTGTGACATCCTCGTTACTGTTGTGACTGAACAAGCTTCTCTGAACAACTGTCCCCGTCTCCACACAGATCTGCTCCCAGCTGAGTGAACGTCTGGAGAAACAACAGACAGCCAACAAAGGAGAACTGGAGAAAATCCGGGTGAATTTTACACTCAAACGCAGACACACACACACACACACACACACACACCTCGAATCTCTCGCTGTGTGTATCAAACACACGCTGCAGATTAACAGAAGGGACTTATAAGTGGAGCATAATTACGGAGCTGTGCTGTAAGCGACAAATGTCTGAATGAATATATGCGTGTGTGTGTGTGTGTTTGTGTCTCTCTCTCTCTCTCTCTTTTGCGCTACTAATTG
The DNA here is from genome assembly GCA_026929865.2 of Hyperoplus lanceolatus. Classification (NCBI taxonomy): domain Eukaryota; kingdom Metazoa; phylum Chordata; class Actinopteri; order Uranoscopiformes; family Ammodytidae; genus Hyperoplus; species Hyperoplus lanceolatus. Next base: position 14,154,752 of record CM049412.1, on the reverse strand, counting down.
AAGAATTCATTATATAACTACAGCTTTAAGTATTCTGGATGACTGCCGGAGACAGTAATACATTATCCTTGGCTATTACATTGCTGGTTGATAGTTTATACCCAACACAGACCTTAAATGATAGTTAGAAAGCATGTTTACTAACACTCTGCAACAGTATTTTGATCTAAAGGGTTTAGAAAACTAGCTTTGCAGCTGTGTTTTGGAACTATGTTGCCATCGTATTGTCTCCACTGGCAGTGACATCAAAGCTTTTTGGAGGAAGACAGAGGAGTTAGGCCAAAGAAACCAGGGCCAGACATTCCACTTCTTCCTGCACGTGCAACACTGGGCCCGTGTGCAGTTTGTTAAGACCGTAGCTGGGAGAGAGGCCATTTTGGCAGGACGGCCCAAGGACTCACAAAAGGACAAACAAAAAGGGGTTTATCACACCTAGGACAAGTTCTGCAAAGGATATAGAAGGGTTTCTGTGTGTGTGTGTGTGTGTGTGTGTGTGTGTGTGTGTGTGTGTGTGTGTGTGTGTGTGTGTGTGTGTGTGTGTGTGTGTGTGTGTGTGTGTGTGTGTGTGTGTGTGTGTGTGTGTGTGTGTGTGTGTGTGTGTGTGTGTGTGTGTTTTAATGCTCTCATCCACTTTCTGCAGTGGTGAGCCTTGAACCGTTACGCATAATTACTGCTTAGCTTCAAACTCAGTTGACTAAATCCAAATGAAATGTAATATTCTTATGAAATATTCATTTTCGAGGGAATTTTTTACAAGCAAGTCCAACACAGTCAACTGTTAAAGCATACAATCTTCTTGACTATATGAACTGCAAAGCTGTGGACAAAACGCTGCTTGTTATTACTGCACTAGTCTATCAAATGAATGAATCAACAGTGGAGTACTATGAACAAGTCAAACGTATCTGAATGGAGTGTTGTCTAGCTGCGCAGTCAGTGTGGCTCCGTCCCCAGTTATATTCCGTTGCTGCTTGCACAAAATTATCTGTGCCCAATATTAGCTCCTTGCATACAATAGCACCCAAAAGGAGCCCTTTGACTAGAGGGCTAAGCGGTGTGCCGAAGAGGTAAGGCAGGGTTGGCTTGTGTGGCTGCTACGCTAATGAGCTGCCACGCTTCAGTAACAAAACACAACACGACCTCATTCTCAAAACGTAGAAATATATTTTCTACAAAGTGATAGAATAGGGGCACACCGAGGAATGACACGGCTGTAGATACTCGCATTTAGTTTTAGACATTAGCTGTTTGGTTTGACAATTTTTAGTGTGTTGACATCTTCTGCTTGTCCATTTCATTCTTGGTATTTGTGTAACATTTTCAAAGCTTCTGCACACTGACAATAGTCTTTAAAGGAATACAGTAGTTCAACATTATACAAAAAATGCATTGCACAGTTACAGGAACGATTTCTGTAGCCTTTTCTTAGTGAGGCAAAAAGCCTAAAAATGTTGAACTATTCCTTAATTTTTTTTCAAAAATAGCATCAATCTTGTCTCCACTGCAATGATTTCTTTTTATGGACTTTCTAGGTTAACAAATACATTTTATTTTTATTTTCTGACTCGCTTGTCTTATTGCTGCAGAGCTCGGGATCTGAAATGGAGATAAAAATCAATCTAAAAATTTGTGTTCTAAAATTAGCGATTTGTGCTCTCGATAGAATAATTCAAGCGCACCGATAACTTAATTCCTTCTCTCAATTTAATTTGAGCGCAGACTGTCTCACGCCAAAATCAAGATTACATCCATGGGCACAAATTAAGTCATCCCTGCAACCAAATCATACCATTGAGAGCACAAATTACTTATTAGAGAGCACATATTTATTTCAGTCTCTAAAATCAACATTACCTTCTAACTCTCACTAAACAACAGCTGGGGTTACAAGAGAAGTCAGTTCTATACACGTATGTATTTGGTTCTGAAATGACCAAACGTGACATCTTTATACCCTCTTCCTCAGGTATAAAGATGTCAGTTGTCACCTTGTTTTTTTATTTCTCTCTTAACCTTTTTTCTCTCGTTCTTCCGGTCCGTCCCTCTATAGTCCAAAGTGGAAGGCTGTGAGAAGTGCAGCAGTCTCTTCAACAAAGAGGGCCGCGTGCGTTCGGCTGTGAGCACTCTGCCGGCCGGAGGCTCCGAGGAGACGGATGAGGAGAAGGAGGATCTCAAGAGTCAGCTCAGAGAGATGGAGCTGGAGCTGGCCCAGACCAAACTGCAGCTGGTGGAGGCCGAGTGCAAAATACAGGTACGCTAAACCGGTAGCGCTACGGCAAGCAAAAGGGTTCAAGAAATGATTACATTTAGGAGGCAGCAGGAGGACACAATTAAACTGCTTGTACAGTACATATTTTCACCTGAAGAAGGGCACATTTTTCAAAAAGGAGTATTACACAGAACAATCCCAAGGTGTTTTCGAGGTGAAATGAGAATGCCTTGTTTAGCGAATGCATCCTTCTAATTTGGTTAATAAGATATATATAAATAATACTTTTTAAAAATACAACAAAACAAAACGTAAAAATACAAATCTTAGCATTGTGGAATAATAAAACTTTTATAAGAAAGAATACTAAGATGATGAATTCACGTGAAAGAGCCAATCATGACCGAACCATAGAACTTGAATTATACCACAGTAGTTCTGCTCCTGGTCATCTGGCTGATGTAGAAGAAGCCAATAGACAAACAGAGCGTGAGTCGCAGTGAGTCTGCTGCACTGCTGGCCTTTGTTGCAGTGACACATTCCACACTGCTCTGACAGCCTTTAAGAACATATTAAAGTCAGTTTTAATAAGGAGGTTATATTTGGCTCGTTTGAGGGGGCCTAAAAGGGCTAAGACGTGAATTGAGACTTTGTTAGTCTTTATGATTTAATCGGCAGATGTTTTGTTTCGCAGCAATTAAATGGGAGCTGGTAATTATACTCTCATCTTTACTTAATCAACCTTTGACAAGTGCTACAAATAAAGACTCGGCTATATCAACTTAATGATTGATGAAGTTTCTGTGATCAACAGTGTATGAAGCAGCATTAGGGTCTAATAGAATTCTTAAAGAGCCATCCCAACAGTGGACGAGCTTTTGAAACAGTTGAAATATTAGAAAAAAAATTCTGTGCGCACAGTTGCTGTTCTTTAAGTCAGTTCAGAAATAACTGGTGAGAATAAGTAAAATACGAGCTATTTAGTTTTCTTAGAGAACGATGAGGTTGAAGAAAAACAGAGCAGACAGACCAGAAGATGGACAGTGAACTATTCATGGAAAGAGCTTTCGAGGGGTTAGCGCTGTAAGGAGTTTATTGGGAACCATGTCAAAGTAGAAAAGATGAGGATTTCATGTGATTTACCACGTCTCTTTAAGAGTCCGCCAGGAGGCTGCTGATATGGGAAAGACAAAATGGTAAAACAAAAAAAAAAAAGATACTAGAGAATGTATACACAGTAAACACAGAGGCTCATACGCTCCGGCCAAAATCTGCCTCATTCTCATATTTACTGGCAGACATGGTGATTTAGTTCCTTGTAGGATGGCCTACCCTAGTGGAAGAGGGGCCGACCATTAACCATAAGGTCGCTGGTTCGATTCCCCAGCACCGGTCATGAGGGTGTTACTTGTCATCATTGTGGTTGCTGGTATTACATCTATGGTGCCCACCATCTCTAACATTGTGTCCTTGAGCAAGACACTTAACCCCAAACTGCTCCAGGGGCGCTGTACTATGGCTGACCCTGCGCTCTTACCCCCACCGAAGTGTGGTAACTGAAGAGAGGATATGCGAAAAGACGAATTTCAATGTGCCTCGTGTAAATAGACTTAATAAAGATAACCTAAACTAACCTAACTTAACTTCTCTTTTTTTCCTCTCTTCAATCAGGACCTGGAGCACCACCTGGGTTTAGCCTTTAACGAGGTGCAGGCCGCCAAGAAGACCTGGTTCAACCGAACGCTCAGCTCCATCAAGACAGCCACAGGGGCCCAGGGCAAGGAGACCACCTAACCCCATAACCCCCCATCATCCTCTTGTACTGTCTGGACGAACGCTGACGCCTAACTTAACCCTATACCAGGCCATAACTTTAACTTTAACTTGAACATTGATCGTTAAAAAAAACAAAAACAGGATGACCATTGCTTCAAGACTCTGTTAGTTACTGTTTTCTCTTGTCGTGTTTTTTCCCTTCCCTCATGGTCTACTAAGCCCCCCCAACCCCGTCCCCCCACACTCTCCGACCCCGAATGAATCCAGCCAATGCGCTGATGAGAAGGGGTTGAAAAACAATAATAAGATGAAGTGCAATGGTACCACTGTCCCCCATGGAAACATTATGCTTCCACCGTTTCACCAGAAAGAATAGCGTTTAAAAGAAAAAACGCTTTCATTTATCTCTTGTCTTTGTACTGCTGATATTATTAAACCAGAAAGGAAGGTTGGACATTTTGAACTGTGACTGTCCTAACGGGATAGAGAAGATAAACACTCCGTCCTTCCTCACTGTTCTGCGTGCTCCCCTTCTAAAACTACTTGCAAAAAAAAAAAACACCAGTCCCATGTAAAAAAAAGAAGAGAAAAAAAATCAGATTTAGGTACGAGAGCTAATAGATGCCTTTTCAAAAAAAAATATGAGCTTTTTCTAATTTACGTTGAACAGTACCTTTCTTTTTCTATGTATGTACCATTGAATGTGCTAATGTAAAGAGGGGGTGTGTGTGTGTGTGTGTGTGTGTGTGTGTGTGTGTGTGTGTGTGTGTGTGTGTGTGTGTGTGTGTGTGTGTGTGTGTGTGTGTGTGTGTGTGTGTGTGTGTGTGTGTGTGAAGTGTGAAGTGTGCATGTTTTTTTTTTGTTTTATGTTTGCTGCGAGGTGTTTGTGTCCGCAAGTTTGTGTGTGTGTGTGTGGGAGACTTAAAAAGAAAAAAACGTGTTTGAATGAGTAAATAATTGACTGAAATAAGTTGAAATGTGTGTATATAAAAGAAAGAGGGAGAGAGAGCGTGTGGAAGTCCAAGGGAAAGAAAAAAGCACTAAAGTTATGAATGTTTTGCATGCGTGTAAGGAAAGATTTTTTTTTTCCTGGTCGTCCAGTTTTCCTTTAATGTTCAAAATGTGTATATGAATGATGCTAAAGAATTTTGCTGACAGAGCCTTGATCCGAAGGTTAATAATACAGATGATATTAGTGGATGGCCATATATATATCATTTAACAAACTTAGAGCAATGTTATCACATCAAATTTCAGACATAAAACATGCTTGAGGTTTGTTTGCTTTGGATGTTCCAGCACAAAGACACTAAACAAACTCCAAACCATGCAAACCTCTGCTTGTATTATACAGTATGTGTATGTATGTTTGAACCCTGGGGCGCAAAGTCGAAATGGAAAACACACACACACACACACACGCAAGCAAGCAGATAGTTCTTTGGACCCACCTTAGGTTAACCAGCCCCCCTCTTCTAGTCAAGTCAATTTTATGTATTCACCTCCACACTCTCTGTGACCTTTGACCTAGACTGGCAGAGGGTCATGCTGGTTTAAACAGGGTGGCAGGCAGGTGCGGTTATTTTTTACTTTTCTACGTTCAGTCAGACTTTGGGGGATCCCTATTAAAGCAACACAAACACAGAACGATATACTTTTTCATCTTATATCAAGGCAGGCACAGGACAAACACTCAGTGGCCACTTTGGGAAAAAGGCTCTTGGTGCTATGGTCACCTTTATAATGTTTGGTTAGGAAAACGAAAAGCAAAATGGCCGGAAAGTAACAATGTTTTAAGATAACAGGGTGGCGGTTTGAAAGAGCAGCACATTTTACCAGCAGTAGAGCAGATGCAACAGATTATCTATAGCACAGGTGTTACACAGCTTCCTAAAGAAAATTTACAGGAATTGATACATTTTATTGAAACAGCGTGGAGCAGAAATCCCTGTCAAGCATTTGGGGAAACTGCAACATCTATCAATGTGTTTGCAAGGGGAAAAAAAGCAGCCATTTTGAAGTGGCCACTGAGAGTATAGTCCCACCCTGGTGTGAATGTAGGGGCAGAAAGGTCACACTCATAAAGACAAAGTCATTTGCCAGAAGTGGAACTCCCAGGATCAGTATCACATGAGTTACACACCAGCAGTCTAAATTAGCCCACTGGGGATCAGGGGGTTAAACAGTGCTTATGTGCTTGCTTGTGTGTGTGTGTGTGTGTGTGTGTGTGTGTGTTTTTCACATTTAGCTGAGAATAAAAGTGGGCTCAACAATTTTCCAATTTACTATTCATGCTTTACTAGTATTAGACTGGAAAAGTAAAATAAATAAATAAATAAGCAATGTTGGGTTTGCCAACCTAAAGTGAACAGTTACTGTAAATTGCACCTAACTTGAAGGACGAATCCGATTGGCTGGATCTATTTGTGATGTCAGAGGAAAAGTTCAGATGAGGTTAAAAGAAAGAAAGAAATGTCCACTCCTCTGAAAGGCACTGTCTGGGTTGTATATAACAAATGTTAAAATGAAATGAATATTGAGGTGTTTTGTTTATGATTTTTCTACTCTGCAACTCCTAACTATTGTTGCCTACTTGTTACCTACCTACCTGCTGCCGTGCTACAGTTTAATCCACCACAATGTTTTATCTTTGTAATGTTGATTTTTGCCTCCGAGCTTCTCAGTCAGACTGCTGTTTGGTTAATGAAATGCCAAAACGTAGTGTTATCATCCGACAACACAACCGTTATCCACGTGTGGAAATTGTAATAGTGATGCATTGTGTATACTTCATCAATTTCAATATAAAGATATCGACACAAGAATATACATGCCTCTTTCTTTTTTTAATCTCTTTTCTCTGTTTTATTAAATTATTGTAAATTGAAAATCTGGTCTGCTGGTCACAACTTAAGACATTTAAGACGTGCCCATGGGTAACAATCACTGGCACTTCCACTAATTTTTTCAAACATATTAGAGATTAAACAAAAGAAAACACATTTTATATATATTGACAAAGTAATTGCTTAATAAAAATAACAGCTTTACTTGAGCATAGTACTGTTTGCATTTTTTTCAACATGATACAATGTTTAAGTTGCGGAACCATAACCAAAACTTAACAGTACTTCCTGATCCCTTCCTACTTTAATTTCACAAAAGAAGACAAAGTTCTGAAATATCAAATATTGTCAACATACAAGGTCTGTCTATCTATCCATCCATCTATTAAAGTTTCATGTTGTAGGCATAGGCTATTTGTTTCGTAAAAGTTCTGTCTTCCAGCTTAATTAACATATTATGATGCCTCATTGTCAAGAAATTGGACAATCATTGCCTCAACTAACTAGTGGAAATCAACATTTTGACCCTGCTTACCTCATATCAACACCTCCCCTCGACCACATTTGAGAAGAATGGGAGTACTGCGTATTGTTTTTGATGCTCCTCGCCCATTTCAAGATGTCACCTGAAATTCTAAATATACTCCAGGTATTTATAGTTATCTTGCATATTTATCTGTCTCCCGAGTTCAGACGCGGCCTCTATAAATATCTTAGCCTCTCAATAACAATGCATCTGAAAAGAAGAAACAGTTAATAAAATAAAAATAGGCCCTGTGCCGTTATTATAATGAGACTTATCTCACTCACCTCTTGGGAACACTTTTACTGGACATCTGAGAGAGCTCTGAACGTGAAAATAAACCCATTTTTCTCCCTCACACCAATTATGTCTAGTGAAAACAGCCTCTATATTTGTCAGCCGCCTGAACGAGCCATTTCCTTGGAGCTGCTTTTTCCCCACTGACTTTGGCTCCAGTTCCATATCTCTCGTCCTTTCCCCCCCTTAGAGCGCATCCCTCACAACATATGGCTGCGTTGTTATCTGTGTCAGGGATGAGCTATTTTCTGCCGTGGCCCCTGTGTATAAAATGTGCTAGGGTGAACTGATTGTGCTCGAGGTCTCACCATATATCATTTGGAGTGTTTATAACTCAGTGCAGTGGCCATAAAATTATCACCTTTAGTGATGATGGGCCGTGGAGATCTTGGCTCTGCGTGTGTGCTGCCTGCCGCCTTTGTTGCAGATCGCAAAGCAGCAGGCATGACGAGATTGGAAACCCGGTATACCTGCAGCCGGCTGGAGGTAACAAGCGTCAGCATTATGCAATCAGCCTGATCCCCAACTACACCCACACACACACACCCACACACACACACACACACTCTCCTCTTTCTGTCCTGCATTACTGAGCTATAAATACAACCAGCAAGGCAGCAACAAGAGTAAAATGCAAAAGTAGGAATGCTGACGGGACAGGCATCTTCGGTTGCTGCTGTGCTCAGACGTAAGCAGCAGGTCAGGGATGAACATGTGTGTGTGTGTGTGTGTGTGTGTGTGTGTGTGTGTGTGTGTGTGTGTGTGTGCGTGTGTGTGTGTGCGTGTGTGCGTGTGTGCGTGTGTGCGTGTGTGTGTGTGTGTGTGTGTGTGTGTGTTGGAGGTGCCACTGTGGAACTATTCTGAACCCAGAACCTCCCAACCACCTTCTGAACTCCTTGTCACCTGATCTGCTGACTGCAAACACATTGACACTCATCTGAACTCTTTTGGCTGCCAGCAACTTTGACACGTTTGACAACAGTGAAAAGTAATTCATAAGCACATGCCGTAGGAACACCTCTGAGGTACACTTTGAAGTGCACAGTTTTTGCATTGATTTCATAAAACAATATTGAGGATGTGCCCATATGTACATTCAAAAAGTGTTTGTTTTTCATTTCCACCTACTTTCCATAGTGAAGAGATCCATTCATGATGCAGTTATTTTCTGAGATTGTTTAACTTGTAAAAGAGCATGTATTCTTACTCCTTTATCTGCAAGCTTGAGATCTCCAAATTTGGTAATACAAGGCTTTTTCTCAAAACAAGACAGAATGCATCAATGATTTAACATTGATGTGACCATTTCTTTTTTTAGCTTATTTTTGCCAGGAAACAAGGAGGGAGAGGGGATGACGTTCAAAAAAGGCTTGGATCAAAGCAGGGACGTTTCAGTAATGTGACATGTGCTGAAACCATTAGGATAGTAGAACAGATACACTCTGATGGGCTCCATCTATTTCCATTATTGTTTCATCAATTATTTTCACGATAAATCTTTCAATCTTCTGTTCTGTCTTTGTCAGTAAATGTGTTTAGTATAGTTATGAAAGCCCAACTTGACATTTTCAAATGTTGATTTTTGTCTGACCAATAGCCAAAAACTCGATAAAAGTTTACTCTCATAGAGGAAAGAAAAAAAATAGTCAGACTTTGAAAAGCTCGTGAATGCCCTGGTTGGAATCTTTTTTTAAAACATGTCAAACGCAGGGTGCAAAGACAAGTTGAAGCAGTCAGATACAGATAAAAATCAGTTATTAAGAAAGAAAATTGCAAATTTAAATTTGTTGTAAAGTAATTAAGGTAGGAGTCATTGGCTACTATTTCAAACTGCACCTAAGGGTGGAGCAAGATTAGCCTACACTATGATCTACTAGATTGTTATGATTAATAACGACCAATTTTAATGTGTCTCTCTCAGATCAAACAGTTCCTAATGTAAAATGTTATTTGAGTGACCCACATCGTACATTTCCTTTCTGAGTCCCTTTGGCGTACCCCAGGGATCCGTATTAGGTCCTCGCTTTTTAAGTCTCCATATGATATACTGTTTGCAGATGATGCAGTTTTGGATGTTCATCCAACAAGAACATAAGAAAGGAACTAAGAAATCAACTACATTTCTGTAAACAAGTCTTTCATTAAAGCTGTCTGGAAGATTTTCTTAAAATGCGAAACGTGGTTTATCAATATGTTTGGTTTAAAATGTGACATTTGGGAAACAGTAAACCAAAAAGATTGGCAACACTTTACAATACAGTCCGCACATTATTGAAGGCATTAATAGTCATTAATAATCCAGAACACTTTTTTGTCAAAATCAGCTAATATCTTCTCACCACACATACCTGTTTGAGTGTGTACGCACTGAAAAAAAGTCTGGTGTTTATACACAGCCATGGCTCAGCGATCTAAACACAGTGGCTCAGACCGGGCACCAACCAAGTACGTCGGACAGACTTGCCATAACGAAAAAGATCTGTAGTATAATCTGGCCTCAAACAGTTGTAGGAATATATTTACATCGGTTTTATTTGTTTATAGTCTCATTATATCATCAGCAGCGATGTTGTTACCTATAAACAGACGCCTCAGAAGGGAAGGAATGAGTCCTGTCAAATTAATTTGATTTGTGAGCATCTTGGTGATGCCAGATGAAATTCAATGCTGGTCATCCTATGAAATTGTCAGCAGTCCAAGGTCATTTATCAGCCAATCATGGTGTATGAATGTGGCCCACGCAGCCAGATGCCTCTGGTATACTGTGTATTATTGGTTTTCCAGATTAGTGTGAACATAACTCTGAGATTGGGGGCCGAGGCCAAGATTTATCATCAAGTCTGATATAATATTTTTGCTACGTTAAACAGCCTTTGTTTATTTCTCACTATGGAGATTTTCTTGAATTACTACAGAAAGAATGAGTACTTACCCTCCTTCACAAGCCTCTTCTCGGTACTTTAAACTCTTGATTGTTATAAAACATATTTTACACTAGGTGGTTGTTTAGTTGTTATAAGAATGTACCATGATGATGGGAGTTGGCGTGTAAGCATGGCATTAACTTCAAAATGTCAACACTTACATTGCCCTAATTTTTGTCACTTTTTCGGAACTTAAAAGTAAGGTGTCAGGATTCATGTAGTAAAACATTGGGCACAATCCCCTGATAAAGGGTTTGATTTGTCAGGATAACTATCCTCTGCTGGAGAGTTCAATCTTATGCGTTCTCATCAGACAAAAGCACTTCTTTTTCTCACACTCATATCGCCTTTATGGATGACTGGCAGCTGCGTCTGTGCGTCAGTGTGGTGATGACTGCTGGAGATGTCATCCTATACTCCGACTCAGCGGTCAGAAGTGCTGATCTAAATATGATTGACAGCTCATGTTGCTCAACTGCCATGGGTTGAAACTCCTCTTAGACAAACTTGCCAATTATCACCCATAATCTTGACAGAGTGATTAGAGTTTTGCCATTTATGACACAAGTAACCATTAGGAACGGAAGTGTGGCTTTATAAACCTGTGCATTTTTAAGGTGGGACTGTAATAAGGTTTTCACATGTCATACGTAACCAAACCAAACAAATACATTTTGCTCAAAGTTAACAGCTCCTTATGAAAGGCCAAAGAGTAGATTGCATGCGTTTTATAAAATCAACTAAATATTTATCTTGGACACCAAATCTTTCTCGTTACTTTTAACTTTAGTTTAGCTTTTCACTTTTCCACATGTGAACATAGCAGTGGCTGTGGGGACTATTTGGATAGACTGCTTGTGCCCATATTAGGTCAGAATCTTTATGTGCTGTGGTTTATGACCAAATCCTGAAAAATTAATGACATTCCCATCAGCCCAAGCATCAAGCCCAAAGCGGTGCTGTGCTTATATGTTGCTTGTAGAGTGGCTGTGGACTCTTGTATGAACTGTGTATTGTTTTAATCAACAACCCTATGCTTGTTTTTACGTGGCATCATTAAGCTTTTCTTAACCACAATTAAAGTTTTCAAAATGTCTGTTCTCTTACAGTTAATAGTGTGTGCTGTTACTTCCAGCAACTTGTTATAGTGCTTATATTCCATTATGTTGTATCATGTAGAAGAGTAGTGTTATATTGAAACACAATATGGTAAATATTAATAATAATGATATGTAGATAAGGTATCTCTTTATATCACATTGTCAACCTGTTCTATTGAGCCTGCTTTTTTCTTTTGCTACATTCTCATACCTTTGCTCCACACACACACACACACACACACACACACACACACACACACACACACACACACACACACACACACACACACACACACACACACACACACACACACACACACACACACACACACACACACACACACACACACACACACACACACACACTACTTTCATGTACCAACAAGTCACTCAGTCACCTTATCAGTTTCAGTTCCCAGATACAATTAAAAAAAGATACTCACATAATATAGAGATTAAGCACTTTCTCCGATTTATTTTCAGTTCATCAAGCATAGATTATGTCAAAAACAGTGAAAACCACAGATCATCACTGCTGTGAAAGTTGCTACTAATCAAAACGATCAATACAGTTCAAATGACCCCATCACCCCCCCCCCCCCCCTCAACTCCCCTCCCTCTCCCCTCTCATTCATTGTTCAGCACGACCCTGTCAACTTTACATTTCACCGGAATTTCCTTCCTGGATCATTTCATGGATCATGACATATTCTGCGGACGGATATCCCTTCATAGTTTCATAGGCAGCATCGATAAACAGTTTTTTCTTTGAATCCCCTTTTCGTCAAAAATAAAATGTCAAAAATCATATTTACAGGAAAAAAGTAAACACTCATCACTCTTAAGACGCTATTTTTTTTTTGTCAAAACAAATTTAAATCAAAATGTAAAAGGGGGAAAGAAATGGGAACCCTCACACAGGGGGGATTCGTCCCAAAACAACTCTCTCACACACACACACACACACACACAAGTAGTTCAAAAGATATATAGATGTTTATATATATGTATGTATGTAATCCATATATATTTCTGTATATATGCTTCTCTACAAAAAAGCAAGTTTACTCTTTCTATGAGTAAATACATTCTACTCTACAATCACGATAACAACAGTGTACATTCCCAACCAAAATGCTTTGATCGTTATGAGGAGGATATGGGACCATGACCAGGAAGTAGGCAACAACATGCTCCATGTGACAGCAATCTGGTGTACGTGTTTGTGTGTGTGCGTGTATGTGCATACGGGTGTGAAATAGCTTCCCATCCCCTCCGCTTTATGCGCTTGCCAGATGAACAGATAAACACAAGCATTTCCCCCCCCATGACACACATCCACACACACCCAGGGAAAAATTATCCGTTCAGCAGTTAAGTCTGGTTCACTTTGCCTGAGCAGTCGAAACGTGATCCCGCTTTCTATTTCTGCTGCAGAGCTGGCGGGTGGACATTCCGGCTCTCTCTCTCTCTCTCTCTCTGCACTTCTTCTCCCTGTCGTGTCCATACAATTCTAGCACAACCAACTCCCAGGCGCAAAGCCCAAACTCTCTGCGCAATTACAAGCAATACACAAGTTTTCCTACAGCGGTTGATTTTTTACCTTTTCATTTCATAAACTGTCTAGACTGTGAATATCATTTGACACACACACCATATGGTTTCTCTCTTTTGAGACTGCTGGGATTAACAGATTTGAGCAACAAAAGGCGTTCAGAGTCGCTGATGTCCGGATGAATCCCATTCTGCAGAAAAACCCACAAGTTGTGTTTACAATCGTCTCTGTCTCTCCGCATTGTTTCCTTTTCCCTTTTGACCTTTCACCTGGCAGGGAGATGAAAAGGTCCCTATAGTAAAAAACCTGATTTTACCTGGCAACAAAAGCAACACATCCTTCAACTACTGAACACATATATATCGCAGCATCTAAAAAGATCAAAGCTCCTGCATTTGGTGCCATGTGAGTCGTTTTTGGTTGATCACAGCAATCCTCCTTATTTTCTAACTGCATGGTTCTCAAAAAAGCAAACTTTGAATGTAAAATCCATTATGTACAGTGCTACAGACAGCTCTATACATGGCTCAAATCCTTAAGTTACAAACAAGGCCTAATCACTCTCGTGACTCGCACAACATTACGCTACAAACATCGAGTGAAGAATATCATGCCGTCTCTGAAAAAGTATGTGCATACACAATCAAATATGTGCTTGTGTGTTTGCATACATGAGTGTATGGGTGTCAGGTGGCCCTGAGAACAATGCGAGGGTGTATTGCTCATGTGTGTTTTTGTGCTTCTTGGATTTGCAGGTGAAGTTGTTGAATGTCCATTGAAGACAGTTTTTGTGCAGGAGAACTGTGTATGTGTGTGTGTGTGTGTTTGTTTACAATGGCTGCTTCATAGTGATCTCTAAGAGACATTTCTAAGGAACACTGGAGAAGGAAGGAGATCCATCCGGGCTAACTGGAAAAGCACAAACAGCCATTACTCTCTAGAAAATGTTCTCCATGTGGGGCTACTGTGTGGCTACTGTGAGCTTCACTCCTTCAGGAGAAAAAAAAACATGCGTCACAGTTAATGTTTTCTATTCTGAGACATTGGATGGTGGAGCGCAGCTGGAATTCCCATCTTTCCTGATGGTGCAACAGTATGGGAAACACAGCTGGAAGTTGTCCGGCGCTCCTCCGGCTCCCTGTTATTTCTCCATTTACTGAATAAAGATTTTTATTATTATATGGAGCGGGAAATGAGCAGCATTAGTTTTTATTGTCCCATTTGTTTCTTATGCTTTCGACAAATCATCACATATGTGTGTGTATATATATATATATATATATATATATACACACACACACACACACACACACACACACACACACACACACACACATCATAAATCATCACATATATATATATATATATATATGCACTATGCCGTTTCAGAGGAGGGGGGTTTGTTTACATAAGCAGTAACTACAGTTAGTTTACAAAACATATTCTTTCTCTACATGTAATTCTTAGTATGGAATAATTCTGTCATAAATCAAAATCATTATTTTGAGACACCTGGAACCAAACGTAAGATTAGCCTATTTTTTTAAACAAAACTGCGGGCCCCTGCTGCTGTAAACAACACCAGTGAAACAGTAACTTATAAGGTAGTTTGCTAACTTCAAACAGTGGTCCAGGGATCCAATTTTCCTGTGAGGAAAGTTTGTTTATTCAGTTATTACAGTATACCTTAAAAAAGGTATTCGTCTCTGACACACCCAAAGAGACAAAGTGCACCTTTAAAGAACAACAACATTTGATATAAATGTTTCCTTTTACCTGTAATAACCTATTTTAGACGAAAAACTAATTGAATACTTTGGGGGTGGAGATTTTCTTTCTTTCTTCAAAAAAACCCGTCAGACTGAAGGTGTTGATTATTTACAAAAATGCTGGGCTTTCGGTTAAAAGATGGTCATTTTTTTCACATTCCATCAACATACCCTAACAAACCTAAACAGAAATAAAAGAGAACCATATACATAACCACACAGTTGTCCAGCCAACAGACAAAGAGGACAGGGTCAGTGGTAAGGGTGACACTCCTCCTGCTTGTCTGTCCATTCTGAAGGGGGAATGAAAAGGTTACACACCGAGGTAAGCCATGTCTGCCTTATTAATGTGGGCCATCTGGACAAAGAGGACTAGAGAGACAGAGAGAGGGCAGAGGGGGAAATTGGGAGAAATTCTTAGCGGATAGAGGACATTTGTTTTCCACATGGTCGAGCTTCAAGTTATTCACCTCCACGTGAATTCCACACGAGGATGAGACATTCCGAGCAAAAGCAGAGCATATATTTTCTTGGAGACAGACTAGATGTGCTCTGAGATTTCATGGAAAACAGCTCTAAAAAGCCGAGAATAGCTACGCTGCAAAAACCCATGAAAAATTAAATAAAAATAGACATCCACTGCAAAGGTCCACTAACAACAACCATGGCTAAAATGTGTTTTTTTAGAGGAGGTGATTTTTCCGAGGAATCGGGATCTAGATGTTATAGTTTTTACATTTTCTAAAATGTTTTGATTATGAGTGTGTTATGCTGCATGTCCAAATTATAGTGGACATGCAGCAGCACACTGTGTGGTCCAATTGTTGAAATTGAGGAACCAACTGTTCAAACTTACATATGACCGAAAAGCTTGTTAGCTAAGACCTGACTGCTCCAAGATAAAAACACAATGACAAAGTTGGCGCACAACATCCTTCATTTTATACCATCTCCAGATGTATTTATTTTTGTAAATGTCCTTCCTCGTCTTATTAGTTGTGCGACAAGATCCAACTCTAATTTGACATATTGTCTTTGAGCCAATGGTTTCTTTGGGGCCTTAGTGAATCCATTGTCTCTCCTCAGACGTCACGTTTGTTGAATCAAACATAAAAGATCAAACCGGTGCCTAGATCAAAGCAGTTGCGTAAAGAATAAAAGCCTTTTTGCCTCTGCTGACAGACATATCATCCCTATTAAAGGCTAAAAATAAATAAAATGAATGTTGATGTGCTTTCAGAAGCACGTTATCACTACGGAAATGTACAGAAACCCCACACTGAGTGAGTGTATATGCTGACGATATTACCACAAAGTGAAACCCAACATCTTGGAACATCTCTCTGCCTCAGTCCAATTATTATCTACGTGAATTCAATATGTTTTACAACAGGGTTAAACCCACAGCACCGCCTGCCCTCCATCACAATACAGTCAATTTAAGAATACACAATAAACATGTACTCTGAGCAGGTGAGCTGTACACCCTATGACCCAGCACTAGCAGCGAGTCAATCTTTTTTAGTTTTAATCTCAAAAGATCATTTTTTCAAATGTGTATCTTGTTGGTGGAAACGTGGAGTTTCATTGTTTGTTCCATTTCACATAGAGCACATTGAGCCTTACGGACATGTTTTAGCAGAGCGCCTGATTTGATTGACAGGTCAATCTTGTCCCAAGCAACCACAGTGTCTGAAACCAGGAATCCAACCTATCCAACTTTTTCTCTCAGGGTACCAAGCACAGATCTGATAGCAGTGCCACCTTTGCTCTAGCCGAAACCACCTCGATCCACACAGGTGTCCTCTCCTTTGACTAAGTGACAAAGCATGAAAATGGTTAAAAAAAAAAAAAAACAAGCTTTGCAAAAATCCAGAAACCTACGGATCCCTTTTCCAAAAAATCTTGCAGTGTTCGATTCTTGCAAATGAGGACGGCTATGCAGTATGCACAGCCAGGAAAATAGAAATCAAATTCAAGGTCCCACTTCTGAGGATTTTCCATTTGGGCTACTATATATACCCTTAATTAGTATGCTAGTAGATTGTGCTGTGTTTTTCCCGTTGTGTAACAAGGACATTTGACAAATATGTTAATTTTTGAGAATTTGCCATAGGAGGAGGATGGAAAGAAGGGTGTGTGTGTGTGTGCATGTTTGCAGAAGAAAAGGTATATTACTGTGTGTGAATGAGCTGTGCTTTGGGGTCCCTAAGGCGAGCGGGACAGAGCTGACAACTGTTCTTGAGTGGCGATGGGTGTGTCCATTTAACTGTGTGGTAATGGTAGGAGGGAGGAGGAGCATGTTCATTAGAGCATATACAATATAATATACACATACAGTACTGTATTTGTAACAACAGTATTCCCTGCCAGCAGTGAGACTATAGAAAATGTGCTTTCTGACAGGAGAAGGTTGTGTGTGTGTTTGTGTTAATGTGTGTGTGTGTGTGTGTGTTAAAATGTGTGTGACTAGGTTATGAGTGTGTTCAGTAGGGAGCACCTCTGGTCCATTTTAAACAAACAGCAGAGAGTGTGCTCAGAAAAGGCTCAGAGAGACATCAAAGAAGATAGAGGAAAAAGTTCCAAAGGAAGGAAAGAAGGAAGCATTATCATTCTAACAGCACAGGGTTAATAGGGATAGATAGGATAGGTATAGAAAGATAATATTGCATCTCCTAGAACTAGCTGCAATTGCTCAGTGTATATAAAATTGGAAGAAAGCTATATATATATATATACTGTGATATTACAGTTACATTTCACTTTTTATAATTCTAAAATAATTTATACCAACAATAGTTATATTTTATAGAATATTTACATAAATACATCCTCATATAGTAATTATATTATTGTCAACACATCTTTATAGAAACATACACCTTACAATATATGTGTATATAGTCATGTTATAGCCACACGTACACACACACACATACACACACACACACACAAAATGGATATACAATCAAAATTAGCTATTGCAATGCTGTGTTTGGGTTAAAACTCCCTCAGACATTCACATCTTCTCAAGTTAAGTAGAGCTCGAGGAGGAGAGGAGTTACGGTGTATTGCTATTAGAAAAAGACCAAAGTTCAGCCCGGCCTCAGCGCAGTTTCTCGTAAAATACGAGTATTGCTTCATGTTAAAGTTACTCCCTCCCTCCCCCATTGAAGTGGTAATCCAGAGGTGGAGAGCGGAGAAAGGTTTGAGCCTCTGGTGAGAAAAAGTCTGCCTTCGTCAAAGGGCACAGTGTTTTTTCCCCCGCCAAAGAGGACTGATCAAACCAAAGCAGTTGTGGATTGTGTGAGTCCGTCACCTGGATTTAGTAAAGGCAGCCCGCTTAGAGGGACAGGAAAAAAATAAACAGGCGTCCTCCTGCATATACTCCGGACAGGTGAGTGTGTAGAGTGTATCAGAGCACCTCCAGAGCCCACTCTAGAAGTCAGAGAAGAGATCCTGGGGACCCAGGTGGATGATAAAAGGAGCGAGGGTCCGTGGCTGGTAGAAGGGATTGTCAATGAATAGACTGCCTGCAGTCACATGGACAAGAGAGACAAGGGAGCAGAGACACAGGAGTCATTAGACTACTATATGAACAGATCTTGAATTCTATAAAAAGAACACAATGTGAGGATCCTATACAGGAAAATGGCATCAATTATTTGACAGCAATATGAATTTGAAAGATATTTAATGCCGTAAAAGTATACAGAGAAATGCAATGTGGAGAAGGAAATTCTGCTTTTTTCAAGGTCACGGTTACTTCAAGTCCAGTTGAAGGATGGACAAATCCTCCTGATTGGGAATTTAAAAAAAAGATTAATACCCTGGTAGCATTAATAGGATCAAGATTGTATAGATTTGCCCAAATTGAATTGAATTGATTACACCTACAATTACACATACACTTTTCTTTCTAACAAATAATTCAGTGAAAATATAAAATTATTATCCTGATTTTCCATTAAGTAAATTTGATTTTTAACTGTATTGTGTGCACACGAAAAATGACATTGGCGTGAAAACATTTATTGAACCGTAAACAGACAGAAGAATAACAGAAAAACATATGCAGCTGGAAATGAATCCTCGATCATTCATGGGAGATTTAAGTAAAGCTTCAATGTTGTCCAAACAAATATTTTTCAAAAATATGTTTAGAACAATTCAATGGAGCTCATTCAACCAACCATTGGACGAGATATTGGATCCTCTCATCCAATGGCTGCGCCTCATAGCAGTAACCATGGAGACGTCGTCAGGGGGGGGTTATCTCTCGCTGGTTGGATGACCCAAGACGTGGTGAAGTAACACTGACCTTTGATTAGCATGTTGTTAGAATAAACTGAAGTATCTGCTTTTTACGGCAAATACTTAGATTCATTGGTTGAAACAAGAGTATAGTGGGACAGCTTTGAGTTTTGAGTTTCAGTGACTGAGCCTTATTTGAAGACTATGCAAAAACCGGCTCAAACAATTACAGCAATGCTACTGACATACTATACAACAACTGCATACAACACGCTGCCAACAAGGTTTGATTTCATGTGGTTCCCTTATTGCTGCTTTTGAATGACTTAGTGTGACAATTAGGTGCACCACTGTTACACCGATTAAAAGCCAAATAATAAAAAATGTGTGTGACATATTTGACTGTTTTTGGGGGCCATTTTTATGTGAAACAATGTACCGGGGAATCCAAATATCATTCGCTGCGACAAGGGCTGCAGCAGACTTATGCGACAATGAATGCATCAAAGCTTTTCCGTATATACCTGGAGGGTTGATCCCTACTGATAGCTGTGGGAACGCTGCCAAATATTAATCCACGTAAGGTAATGAGATCGTGCTGCTGAATGCGAAACGCAGGATCTGACAAGAGCTTTACTAAATTCATCCTTTGTCTTCTTGCCTTTTCCTACCCTGAATATGTCAAAAGCCTAGGGGTCAAATGGATGAAAGGAGAACACATGGAGGTACGTGGAGAGATTGTAATTTTCAAATATGTGTGCTTGTAGAAGGGCGGACTATGAAAGCTGAATGTAAATCTAGGTCATAGTGTCACATCATAACATGCAGGTCAACAGATATGGTCGATAGTTACACGTTAAGTGACATTGATGTTCTGAGAAATCGAAAAATTAAATCTAAAGAAAACTCATAGAAACAAAAACCAGCTTGTTAGGCATCAAGTTCCAAGCTGAAAGCCTTTTAATTAGATTTATACCAGGTAGTGAGCTCAGCTTTCAGAAGAGATTTTATTCATTTTTCAACATTCTTATTTATTTATTCATTTACATCCTTCACACAGCTCACAATAATATTATTATTATTTTATCATTTTTTTTTTACAGAGAATGTGTGTGTGTTGTGTGTATCATATTGCAATAACCTTATCCTCTTTCCTAGCAAAGAATAAACACAAAAAACAAAAAGCTGCTATAGATTCAAAAGAATGAGGTCACAGTTCACAGTACAAATCCTTCAAGTTTTTTTTGTATCCCTTAAAAACTTAAACCTGCAGTAATTCTTTCATATTCATAAAAGTTTTTTTTGGAAACAGTAAGAACAAGAAATAATACACGCCCTTTTAAAAAAAAATCTGCAGCTCAAGTCCTTTATCCTTGATATCGTAGAAACATAAAAACAGACGGAGTTTCCCTTCTAGAAAAAAGTGAATTGTGTGGTTTGAAAAAAAATAACAACCGTTTTGTATGTATGACAAAGTGTTTGGTATGTACGTCTCCTGTTTTAAAAGAAGTAGTGAGGGACGGGGTAGGCGGGCATTTTCATGACAGGCAACAGAAGCATTCTCTTGGGCAAACCTAGAGGGGAGACATGAGAAGAGCACAGCTCTGCATCAGTGTCCAGGAAAACAAATAACAGTGTTTTGCTACGCTAACTGCACTACACACTATGCTACACTTAGCTTCAACAACTTGGCACTACACAAACAGGGCTTCCCAAAGAGGAGTGTAAGTGTGTGAGACAAGGCGGGAATGTGTGCACGCTAGGTGACACACTTCATGGTTAGTGGGATTAAAAGAGAAGAAAAGCAACAGCTGCAGTTAAAGATTGATATTGATTCATCGTACCTTGGGACTTTTTTTCTGTAATAGTGTAAGCAAGCTTTGACATCAGTTATGAAAACATTGAACTCATCTAAAAATATGTTTTTAATCACCCAGGTTGCGATAACGTTAAATAAAGCCTTTTAAGGAGACAATTGCAAAGGAAATGTTGTTGTTTGTACCATCCTGTAATGCTTAGAACATTTGATATTCTGCGCTTCAAAGAGTGACTTTTTGGTGAGTAGGCTAGAATATGTTCAAAGCCAAAAGCAGCAATGGGCGCCAGAGTGAAAAAGCAGGAAACGGTATAAAAGCTTTGTATCTAAAATAAAAAGGTTTAGTTCCCAATGTTTTCATCTGCCTGTTTCTATATGTTCTGATTGAAATGTCAAACCCATTTTTAAAGATTTAAAAAATATATATATATTATTTTTTAAACAATTTGGATACTTCTCCATCCTTACACCTTAACGTCAATGTGAGATTTTGAACATACTGTATTTGTGTTTGGCCTCAAGTTTTTTCTGGTCACATGTTGGGAACCACTGACCAAGCTTTACTTAAAGAAGAAAAACGATTGTGAGTGAGCATGGAACATTTCATTCCAGAGCCTTATTCTGAGTAGAATTCAAGTTTTCAAGTAACTGATAATGCTTCATCACCCCAAATAACATAGAGGAACTTAATTCACTTTGTCATTTATCACTGGCCAGGCATGAAGCTCAAATACTTTGGATGTCATGGCCTTTAACAAACTCTAAAAAAGGAACAGTACGCAATAAAGATCATACTAACAGTCACTGAAAGTTGCTAGTTAGTCTGAAGCAGAAACTGCCACTGACTTCAGAGTAACATGTGAAAAGCATGTGGATGCCAGTCACTGAAACAAAACACCCTGAACCAACGCAGAGTTCCAGCTCCAGTGTAAACAGACAAACTAAGGCGCACTTCATGTCCGTGGTTTAGCTGGGATCTCTGGGGGGTATTAATGGTCTGCATGGGGGCCTCAGACCACTTGCTCCTGACACATAGGGCCCATTCAAAGTCCCCGCTGTAGGATGGACAGAGAGGCCTCCTAATGCAACATGTGTGCTCACACACTACACAAGGCTGAGTCTGTTGAGGTAAATATGACTGTGTGACAGTTATGAATACCTGTGCTATCAAATTGTCAACAACTAGTTGAATTTAGCCTTTCAATGACCACATTTGCATGCACAGCATATTCTAATGAAGGTCCATATTCCAGTTAAGACAATATCTTAAATAAAGTTTTCACATGCGAAGCCGTTACAGGGATGTTCCTGTTAACATGTCAATCAGCATATTCTGAATAAACCAGCGACATTCACCAGTAGTGATAGAATTGTCTTTTTTTAATTCACGTCACATCCAAGGAAAATGAACACTCTCTATGGCATTAGGGTTGTCTTGCTGCATTGTTTTGGCAGCCAAAATGACACTGCTTATTTTAAGGAGGTTTACACAATGGTTTACACACATTAGTTGAACAGCAATAAACCAGGGCATGCATCACAAACTGCAGCAAATGCCCAAAAATGAAGTGAAAACTCCATAATGCTACTGAGATCGGAATACTCCACATGTCTTAATGCGATAATTTCTTACTACGACTATAACCTTATTCAGAGTAAGGTGAGCAGAAACTGCAGTTTACATGTTGATGTCTTATTGGGAATATGACTGGTTTAATATATCGCTGTGCATGTAAACGTGGTCAGTGTCCACTGTGTGTGTGTGTGTGTGTGTGTGTGTGTGTGTGTGTGTGAGAGTGAGAGTGAGAGTGAGAGAGAGAGAGAGAGAGAGAGAGAGAGAGAGAGAGAGAGAGAGAGAGAGAGAGAGCGCCCAGTGTGTGACCGTTGTCAGCAGTGACATGACAGGAGCAACGCAGGGGCCCTGCCACTCTCTCAAATATCTGCAGCTAAATTGAGGAACTCACACTATGCATGCTGCTAATGTGAACATAAACGAATATGACAGCAGCAAAGTCAGCATGCCTGGTTTCCATATAAATCCAGGAAAAAGTTTGCATTAACGTGAATTAACAGTGACTGTTCTAGGACTGAAAGTGCAGCTGTGTGTATGTGTGTGTGATCGAGATTATGGTCAGTTTCTGGGAGTTTTGAGATCAAAGCTTGAGACTGCCTAACTGCCTTTCGCCGTTTGATGTTGTCTGAAAATGTTTTAACAGGGAAACTAAAGATATATTCAATTCTACACAATTCGACTGCACTGCAGCTTTTAACTGAGAGAGTGGTAGTCCAACCATCAGTTATCAAGGTGAGAGCGGAAGATACTGAAGCAAAAGCAGGCAAAGAAGAAGGGTTACTGGCCCAATACAAACCATCGGAGATTGATTAATTTGCCCAAAGACATAGAGCAGTTATGGTTTGTCGGGTTAGGAGGTAACTCTGTGGTTGAGAAAGGGCAGAAGGTGGAAGAAGGGAAGAAAGGTTATGGGCAGGAGAAAATGAAACAGAGGCACGTACCGTATGCAGGGGCAGCTGCTGCAGCCGGGCTGTAGCCATACGGTGTCCCAAAGCCTGGTGGGGGAGAGACAGGTTACAGGGTCACAATCAATTAGGCACCTGTTTAATTTCCAGCCAGCGCTTCAGTAAAGTTGGATTAATGCTTGGTCCATCCCGTACTCTGGTGAGAGACCTGATTGGAAGCTAAAGCACTTTCTAATAAGAACAACGGGAACCTGAACATTTCATTCATACACAGAGAGAGAGAGAGAGAGAGAGACAGAGAGAGAGAGAGAGAGACAGAGAGAGAGGGAGAGAGAGAGACACACACACGCACACACAAGATTGTCCTTTGTAAGTGGAGGTGCAGCATAAACAAAGAATGTACACAATCAAGATGTTCTGCATGATTAATCTGTTAACTGTCCATTATTGAGCAGTCATGATTCAACAAAACTACTTTCCCCTCTACTGTATGCAATGTAGAATATTTTTGGAAACCTATGATATTTCCAATAAAACTGCAGGGGAAAAGATTGATGTTTATTTTAAACAGAAAACTTAGCAAAATGTCCTTAGTAACTGAAAACCAGGAGTAAACGAAAATGCCGATAATTCACATTTATTAAAAAAAATCCCCCAAATTTTTAAATCCCAATGTAAGAACCCACAAAACCACACACACGCATGTGTACACACACACACACGCACGCACGCACGCACGCACGCACACACACACACACACACACACACACACACACACACACACACACACACACACACACACACACACACACACACACACACACACACACACACACACACACACACACACACACACACACACACACACACACACACACACACACACACACACACAGCTCGCACTACCTTGTGTGACATAACCAGGTGCGGCTGCGCTGACAAAGGCTCCTCTAGCCAGGGCTGCTGCTGCTGCTCTTCCTCTTCCTCTGGCCACGTGAGCTGCTACTGCTGAGGCTGCTGCTGCCGCCGCCAGGGCGCCTTTGGTCTGAAGACGTCAACATATCACAATGGAAGTAAGTGTGTTTCAAACATTCATGATGGGGAATGAGATACACACTGCATTTAGATTCATAGATACACAGATGAGTGTCTTCATTTACATGGTGCACAGAATAAAAGCTATAACCCACTCATCCAAGGCAACGCTGTAACAATGCCTTATGGGCGTCATTGTTCACACTCTGTTAGCACACACAGGCTCATTGACACAATAAGTGGAAGAGTGGTGATCTGATAACAGCCAAGTATTGACCTGATTAGACACTCTTTAAACGCCATTGATTGCTGGCGGGTAAACAAAGTGCACAACAAGTGGACTGGTACTTATTAGAGCACACACTTTAATGACAATTTTGCTCTCAAGGAAAAAATTTAAAGATTGCTTGGTTATATGTTGCTGTTTAATCCTCTCTGTAAAGGCATGTGATCCAGACAGAAACAGTATGAACTGTGTGTGTGTGTGTCTTTAGTACCTGAGGCAATATCTTCTTCTTCTTGTTTGCAGCTGCGTTGGGACCAGAGAAGAGTTTTTCCAGAGCGGCTAACGCAGCACTGGCCTTTGCTACTTTTTTGTTTGGGCCTGCCCCGCGAAACTTCTGCCCGTCGACCTCCACCTGACGTGAGAGCGCGCACACACACACACACACACACACACACACACACACACACACACACACACACACACACACACACACACACACACACACACACACACACACACACACACACACACACACACACACACACACACACACACACACACACACACACACACACACACACACACACGTCCTCAGTAACTCAGACGGAGAGTCTGGCAGAACAAGACAGCTTGTTTAGCGATGCCCTGCTGTCAGCCAGGCCTGCTAATCAATCAGCAGAGCGATGGAGCAGCCAGGCATGTCGGAAAACAACACACCCCACACAGAGACCAGGCTTGCTCCAGGAACCAAGTTGACTGATTGACTACCGCTGATCAGCCTGTGTTTGTGTGTGTGTGTGTGTGTGCCTCTGTATGTGTCTCCCCCCTGGTTTAAGTGCACATGTATTTTTTTGATTGTTTGTCAAGGTTCTATACACTTTTTCACGTCTGTGTGTTTTATCATTTTAGACCAGATTCATTCTGTCTGTGTGCATGACGCCCTCACCTCCATCACAAAGCGTTTATCGTGGCTGCCTCCGCTCTCAGAGATGAGTTCATATTTGAGGCCTCGTCTCTTCTCGTTTAGCTCCATGACGGGGTTCTTCCCGCTCGCCGTCAGAATGGGACCCTGAGTTCGCACCTGCGGTGTGTGAAAAGATTATGGAATCGATTTGATCGAAAAGCATTTCAACGGCTTTATCCGGGAGCACACGTTAGACAGTTATGCTGGGAGAAGCTGGGCATGATTTAACAAAGGTACCATTTACATCCTTGAACCAGAGTGACTGTAACATTTGATTTTTTCTTTAATCTAAGCATTTTGGCTGAGGGTATGTATTTTTATATCAATGCTCATTGATCAATACCAACCTCCAGTGTGTTGGAACTGTCCACGGAGTGTGCTGGGTTATTGCTAGTGTGCGATGACGTCTCATTCTTCCCCTCTCCGTCAGACTTCTCGTCTGAACTCATGGGGTCCAGGTCTGAGTCGAAACCTGTCGGGTAGCCCATGGCCTGGAGGACCTGGGGAGGGAAGATGGATGGCCATGAGGAAATACACAAGCAAACAAAAACGCTAAAGGTGCAATAATTAGCATTCGATGCACAAACCATGAATATTTTCTATTCAAACAGTCATATGGTAATAATATGATGTAATGACATCAAACATTATTTGAATCATGAGCACAAATAATGAGACAAAAAGTAGGTTTATAAAAACACATTCGCGCAAATATGAATAAATCTGAAATCTTCAATTTTTCACACGTTAGTGAGAATTAAGCCTCAGTGAGGGTCGTTCATTGTTCTCATAGCCTTACAATGTATCTCACCAGTTTAATGAAAATATCCCCAGTGAAGCTAGTAACTTCTTTGAGAATTAACTTTCCAAATGATTGAAATAGCACAGCCGATGAGATGAGATAGATTTTTTAGATTTTGTGAAAAAAGGTTCACACTGATAAATTAATATCGTGTGTGAAGACGCCATATTGACAGTAGAGAGCTCCCACCCAGGGCAATAAGAAGGAAAAGTGCAGAGACAGGAAATCAAACCGCAGTGGTTAATGCTCTATTCTAAAAAGAAGCAGCATATTGTACAGTATACTGACCTGACAGAGCTGACTCTAACTTGCACCATTACAATAAAGCCATTATAAGTATACTGTAAGGTCTTTAGGCAGGTAGAAGAAAAAATGGGAATGTCAAGTTTTTGACCCACACAGTGGGAATCAAAAGGTGAGAGTGTGGTGGAGAGAAAGCGAGTGAGTGAGAAGGAGAAACAGCAGAGAGAGAGCAAGAGTTGGGGAGAAAGGGCCTTTTATGGGAATGGAGCGGATGGTGGATTATCCCGGCTCTGTGCTCTGGAGAGCCTCTTTGTTCACAACCACTTTGGGATTACAAGGATTTGCCCACCTCACACACTCACACTCTTGTGCACACACACACACACACACACACACACACACACACACACACACACACACACACACACACACACACACACACACACACACACACACACACACACACAAATTATGGATGCACAGAGGTTCGGCTGTCGCTGGAGCTTAGAACGTTTTCAGATAGCTGAAAAAGAAAAAAATCGTCTCTTTGAAATAATTTTTATATTTCTTTAAGTGGTTATTCTTCATCTATGTCCAGATGAGAGCATTAATCAGAGAGAGGGACAAATGCACATAATATTATCCTGTCAGCTGTAAATGCATACTTTGTCTTCCTACCTTTACGGCGACATGTAGCTTGGCGGTTTTCTTGGAGGATCCAGAGGCTTCATAAACGGTTCCGTCCAGATCCACAGACATGGTGAAGACTGGAGCGTGAACCGGGCCCGACTGGGACAGCAGGCGATACTGCAGCCCCGGCCGGATCTGATTCAAGCGCATCAGGGCGTTCATTGGCTGGTTGGAGTCTATGGCTTTACTGTCTAAGACTAATGCAAAAAGGAGAAGAAAAAAGAAAAGAAAAGGAGGGGGGTATGGTTAGAGCAGTTAGTGGTGGAACAAATTAAGATGGATTAATTAGGTTTTGTAGGGCGTGTAGCCGTGTAACAATTATATCTGGTTGGAATTGGACAGACTGGGGCCAATTCAAGAGACACTGTATGTATGTGATAAATCCTATTTTGTAAAAAGGTTTTTTCAGCTGGTTCTCGCTGGTTGTTTTCATGACGAATAAAAGGCGCCTCTCTATTTTCGTTCTCTTTCAATCACTTTTCTTCCCGTTTTGTCGATATCTAGAAAATGCCTCTCCGTCTCCATTAGTCGTGCTTCATCTTCCTCTTGTATGAAGAAAGAGCTGGGGGTGCTTGGGTAGCTAAACTAAAAAAAACGCTCAATACTATTGATCTGCCTCCAGTGGATAGAAGACCAGTGAAATAGAAGTCAGAGAAGTTGAAAGACAGCGAAAAGAAATAGAGACGAGGGGAAGAGAAGGAGGGCGGTCGCTATAAGCGCTGTGCGGCCGGCTTAGTTATTAATGGTTTACATAAAAATAAAAACGGAATCCGCTTCTTCCTTCTTTCCTTCCTTCCTTCCTTCCTTCCTTCCTTCCTTCCTTCCTACCTTTCCTCAGGTTCCTCTTCATCTTCTTGATGAGGTCCTTCTCATCCATCGCTCCATCCTCATACGGCCTCTTCAGACCTAAGCCTGGAGAGAGACACACAGAGACAGTTAGTGCTAATCAGGCACAAACTACAAAAGATATTTATAGGAACACACATAAAGGGCACTCGTGTGTGACAGGAATGAAGAAAGGCAAAAAGCAATAAGTGAGAACAAGGACCGATGGATGGATAAACAGAACAGAAACAGGCAGACCAGTCAAACAATGGAGACATACTACAGTAAACGCTCATTTTTTTTAAACATGCATCATAATCTTTAAATGCTCGGACAATTTTCCAAATCAGCGACCATGATGTACCAAAGAGGGCTTGAATCGAATTCTCCCCACTGAAGTCGTTTTGATTTTTTTTTGGAAATTTTTCCCTGGTGTGATTGTGAACAAAAGCAGAAAACATTTGTGCATAAACCACGCTCGACATTTCACCAGAGCTACTGTGGCTTGAAACACCATCGTCTCTTATCTCATCCGTAAAGGACATTTGTGTCATGCTCCATATGTCAGCACTATTGCCGGTGCTGTCAGCGCTGTTGCTGGTATGTGCAAAAACGACTGAAGACGGCATCCAAGAAGAGTTTAAACGTCATGTGAAAGGATTTAATGGCAAGTAAGACCGAACTATGTCCCAAATGCTTTCTGTCTGAACCCAGGGATGCTGTAAGTTTTCATGTGAGAAGAGGAGGCAGGTTGACAGACAGACAGACAGACAGACGGACAGACAGACAGACAGGCTGTCATAAGGCCGGAGACAGAGAGAGTAAGAAATAGATACAGACAGACAGACAGCCGGAATAGACAGATGATCAGGCACATACAGACAAGGACAGAGACACGCAGGCTGAGCTACACTGAGCAAAGTGGACAGGTACACAAACCTTCTTTATCGGACCAGGGGTATTTCTGTGATGGTTTATTCGAGGGAAGAGGCTCCATCTCCAATACCTTGTACATTTGTCCGAATGCCATGAGTCTGAGAACGTGCTGTGGAACGATGCAAAACACAATAAAAGAAGGGCGCATTTGAGAAGATAAATAAATGTTCAATGTACAATAACGTCCTATCTTCCTTCCATCCATCCATTCATCCATCCATCCATCCATCCATCCATCCATCCATCCATCCATCCATCTATCTATCTATCTATGTCTGCACGACAACAAGAGTAGACATTCCTTTACACCCCCCGCACCCTCTTCTTAACGTCGATAACATCAGCAGATATAATGACCAGCGTGTCCATGTGGTAATTTATCATTCTCGATCCACTGTAAACACCCTCAATCTACAAAAACATTGAAGAGAGATAACCCGCATGGCACACAGTGGCTCTGCTAATATATAAATCCATTAGGGACGTAGAGTGTCTAAGATATTCATGAGGCTTGGTGTAGCTCATTGACAGAACAGCTCCCCTCTCTCCTATCTGCTCTTGTATCTGCTCCAATACAATTATCCCAATTGACATTCCGGCCTCGTTCGGGCTGCCTTCAAAGGAAATGGACAGCAGGATTCACTAAGCCGTGTGGCTCACAGGCTGCCCTGCTCAGTCGAGTGTGTGTGTGTGTGTGTGTGTGTGTGTGTGTGTGTGTGTGTGTGTGTGTGTGTGTGTGTGAAGAAGTGTTCACATCCACTGTGCATGTGAACAAGTACTGTCCTCAGGATGTCAGCGATGGATTTATGGCTTGCAATAGCAATAGTTTCCCACACCAATCATTAAAATGCAGAACCACATAGCTTTCTGGAGATGCATATGTGTGTGTGTGTGTGTGCGTGTGTGTGTGTGTGTGTGTGTGTGTGTATATAGTTTGTGCAGTTGGGGTCTTTCCTTCTGGTGATAGGCTTGTTGCTTACTGATTACCACATACTGACAGCCCAAGGCGAGTACAGCTGGGTGATAACAACTGTGTCTTTAGCTGACGTTAGAGTGTGTGTGTGTGTGTGTGTGACTGTGTGTGTGTGACTGTGTGTGTGTGTGTGTGTGTGACAGTGTGTGTGTGTGTACCTGTGCACTGTAGGTAACTGCCTCAGCCTGCTCATCCGTCATGTTGGATAGTGTGTTCGTTGGCTCTTTCTCACATGGGTCGTGTAAACCTGGGCCACCTGGGGGAAGTGACAAAAGGATGACACACACACACACACACACACACACACACACACACACACACAAAGTCAGTTGCCGTCAGTTTATGTGTGTATCTATGTGACATTGCTGCTCAGCAACATTTAATTAGACTTCACTGTCATGGAAGAAGCCACAATGGGAATCCTGACAATTAAAATGGACGACAGCGGCGATAGGAAAATGTAACTGGTGGAACTGGCTGTGAGATATTCAAATCAGACACTTCATTTAAAAAATGCAAACATTCCCGAACTTTAATTGTGCCACAATAATTTTTAATTTGAATACTGAAGGTGAATAAATATTCTTCCAAAACATTTGTAAAATTTAAAAAAATTAAATAAATTGCAGTTTATTAAACATTCATGAAACATTCTTTTCTAATGTTTTATATATGAGAAAATAACTACTCTCTTAACTAGGAGCAAAATAATCCTTTATCTAAGCAGGACATCATTGGCTTTGGCATCCAAAATAAATTATTTAGACGAAGTTAAACCATACGAAACTCAGCGTTCACATACTTTTTACTGATTGGAATTCTTTGCATGGATGGACAATGTTTTGTAAAGAAAACCCTTCAGCTGCTCCTAATTAAGGATTCTCTCTTAATGATGTCTCTCTTCAGACTGCCATGCTCTGCTGGGTCTCTTCGAGAACCGACACAGAAAAAATGTGCCTCAAAGTATTTGCTCATCTGCCCACATTTAGCCTGTTCCCGAAGCACAGCCAAGAATTTACGCACACGCACGCGCACGCGCACATGCACGCACACGCGGGCTCTTCACCTGGTAGCAGTATGCCTGAGGCCAGACACTCCATGACTCGTCGCAGGGCTTCTCCAGCACCGAGAGGTCTGTTGCAGGTGGCAATTGCCTTCTCGCAGATGAGCTCCAGGGGCTGCAAGGAACACACACACACATGAACACAAATATGATATGTGTTTTTTCTTGCCAACAACAGCAGAATGTGCTGTCAATCAGCTCTTAATTACACTGGATTCTTCAGCATACATGTATTACAATAGCACACAGTTCATTTATGGGTGACATTAGAGCACAATTCTTCAAATTACAATAGAAATATGAACCTCTCATTACAGCAAGGAGATGGAAGGCATTTTGAAATAATGCAGGAATGCAAATACTAGCATACAATGTGAGGAAATGTAAGGATTTTTACATCAGCGTTGTCCAGAATCATTGACTCCACCTTTAATAATCGAATAAACAAGTATTAAGAGCAACAGACTCACCCATCCCTTGAGAGGTTCCCAGACCGGGTGTCTATTGCACATGTCTCTAAGTATCCTGAGAACGATAACGCACGACTTGAGCCCGTTCACTCGAGCCTGAGAGAGATAGAGGGATGGGCAGGGATGCAAGGAGGAAGATTTCAAAAGAGAGAGAAATTGAGCGGGGAGGAGTGGTATTTGTGTAAACACATACAGATGACAGCCTGCTTTACACCACACAGCCACAGAATGGAGTGATCCGATCTGACTAAAACTCTGCATGAGCTCCCCAAGAAAAATGAATGTATATATTTTGAATTTAGTTTACTAAACATTAGATTTACTAGAAAAATGTTTTTCTTTCATATTTCTCACTGTTCTTAGAAAATACATTCTAAACTTCTCCTTTTTTTTGTCAGTTAGGTAAGTATGTTGGGAGATAGATGGGGAAGGGTATGGGAGGGGAATCAAAGGGAAGCATTGACATACTGTACAAAGCAGGCAGGTTCACATAATAGCCAAAAAGAAAAAAAACAAGTATCAACCATTGCTTTTGCCTTCTTGAGACTTCTTCTATGAGAATTCATCTATTTTTCCAATTCACACACTTTTATTTGTGTAACTCATGTGTAATATTTAAATTTTGGTTCATGATAGAACAACATCTTGCCAATTGAAGATGAGAAAGCCTGAAAACATACTCAAACTATCTGTAATAATAACACACAAATTAAAATTATTATTTCTTTTTTTCTCTTTAACTAAGTGGGCATGAAAAGCTCCACAGTATTTAGCAGACAGTAAGTATCTGGGTTGAATCGTCAGGCTACAATAAGCATCGGGGCAGGAAGACAGGAAGTGAGTGGGTGCCGACCTGGAACCACTTGGCGTGTCGCAGCGCTGCCAGGGCCAACAGACATCTGTGTCTATCCAGCACCTCCCCCTCCTCCTCCTCAGCCTCCACTGTCTGCCAGCAGCTACCCCAAGCACTGCCACAAAACAATAACAACCAATAGAGACCGTGAAACACGTCAGGTCATGAGTGTGTGTGTTTGAAGTTTTTGCGTGCGCGTGTATGTATGCGCAGACACACTTGAAATTGTGCGTGCATGCACACATACACACACACATGCATGGATAGTTTTGGTACATACAAAAGGTGCTTTTCATGCCATAAGGTTGTTACCCCTCCCATGTAGAAAGTGCTCACTCTCTACAGTTCACGGATCTGCGATGAATGCTCTGTGAAAACGCCCTCCTCTTTCAAACAGTGTGTCATTTTCAACACGTGTCCAACATGGGGTTGACTGCGCCGCATGTTGACATCCTCAGCACATAGTAATACAGGGATGTACTGTTCCTCGTATACATGTCTTTGTTGAAAGTCACACACGCACGATTTAATGGTGATTTAGTCGTTTACATCCATCCAGTCAATGACAAATCAGTGAAAGGGAGAGCAACCAGGGTCACAAGGGAAGAAACAACATTGTAGGATGGAGAGCCCCCTACAGACAAATACTTAAGGAGTGTTTGATTTAATGTGTGAGCATTGTTGGGACACACACACACATTACACTGTGCGCCCAGCAATGTAAATCAATCTCTCCTTTAAGTATTTGAAGAGGATTTAATTTATTTTGATCCAGTCTGCACCAAGCCAGAGTCAAAATAGGTGTTTTAGGTTTTTCTTATGGATTAGGTGCACTAGATTATTATTTTAAATGGTGCGTAGAGAAGAATTCATCACTCTGTTCTGGGCTAACACAGAATCAAGCGCTCCTAAAGTAGAACTTAAACGAAAAAAAGTAAAATAGTTTGACCTAGTCTCAAACAAACACAACACAGGAGGGATCAAGGCGGGTTTAGTCAGAGCATGGTGGCATGGTAATAGAGGAACATTTTCATATTGTTAAGCATTTGATTCATGCCGCCCCAACACACCATGGGCTTACTTGACTTGACTAAAATCTCGCCCATTCTAGCTTTTCGAGTATCTACATAGATACTGTATGCAAGGTGAGCTGAATCAAACACAGCTGTGTGTGTGTGAATGAGTGAGTGGAGGGTTTCCAAAGAGGGGTTATATTGTGTGAGAGGGACCAACTGGGGGTGGTGAAATAAAACACCTTCAAGGAGTCCTTTGGGTCTCTATGAAAACGCAACTAAAGTAAATATTTTCCACATCACTCTCCTTTAAAAAAGAAAAATCCCTTCCCCTTAAGAGTTATTACGTTGAAATGGCTATGTTTAATGTGTGGTGGCAGCACGAGAACACCCGCCTCATAATATCCCTGAATTCATCTGGCCGTTAGGGCAGCATAGCTCTTTCTCTGCTTCCTCCTCTGCTCAGTCTGATATGTTTTATTCTAAATTCTCTTTGCTATCATGTCTCCTCTGCACCATGCAATAGTACAAGCTATATTCAATTTTAAAAAAGCTTACTGAAACGTTCTGTACGTATGTAAATCCTTACTAGATGTGTACCATGTTTCGTGGTTATGAACTCTAATACGTTGGCTGATAGATTCTTGAGCAGGGCAGGAGCAGCTATCTTCACTATAAAGAGGTGCTGGCATTGAATAACACAACTGGTGCTTGTGACTGCTGATGCGTGGGATAATGTGTAAAAAGTAATAGACCCTGCCTCTTAAGAAGATGTGACCATATTAGAGAGACGGGGCTGGACGGGCTCACATCCCTCAAGCTAGATGAAATCTGAGCAATTAGACATCTTAGCTTGACAGGTGTCTCTATCCGTCAGGTAGTAAAATATGACTGTGTGTGTGTGCGTCTGTCTTCTCCTGAAACGAATGTGTGCGAGTGCCCCTGCCACGTGCCAGGGAGGAAATACGAGCCATCTTTCTCCATCTTTGCCGGGTGCTATGTGGCGTGATGTACGGCTAACCTTCGCAGCTATCTCTCATCCCCTCTCTCTGAGATCTGAGTGCCTAGTTGGATGGGAGCCAGAGGATGGATGGGCAGCTCGCTATATTGCTACATTATTGATTTATGCTGCCCTCGCTGGCCTTGCTCTCCCCGGCCTGCCTCCCACAAACTAATTATAACCAGTTCCTGCTACACATGAAAAAGGCGCAAGGGGTGGTGGGGGGTGGGGGATTGCAATTAGACTGAACCCCGGCTCAGTTAGATGGCAAGTTCCTGTGTGTGTTTCAGCCCCTGGTACGTGTCCCTGTATCTATCTTGTCTATTGTCAGCACCGGTTAAAAAGGTGGAGTCAGCGATTCTGGAGAACGCTTGTTGTCAAAATCACTTTGTCAAAATCAGTGAATATCTCCTCCCAAAAAACGCTACCTGTCCGTACTGTGGGTGCGCTGAAAAAAAAACGCAAAGCCTCTAAGAAGATATTCACCGATTTAAAAAATAAATAATGAAATTGACAACCAGTGTTCTCCAAAATTGCTGACTCCTACCTTTCAAAGAGGCCAAACCCTCTTGAAAACAAAAACAGTTAGTTATTTTAGTTCTATGACATATACAAATACAGGTCAAAAAATATGTAATTTGTGTGTGTGTGTGTGTGTGTGTGTGTGTGTGTGTGTTGGGGGTGTGGATTAAAACAGCTCCTGCATTGTCCTATCATCTGTGTTCCTACCTCGCTCATTTTTCTTCTCCTGCCGCGACTCTTCCTCCTCCACTGCCTTCTCCTTCTCTTCCTCTCCTCCCTCCCCATTCTCACACAACTCTTCCTCTTCCCCATCCTCCATTTCCTGTTCCTCTTCCTCCTCCTCTTCATCATCCCCCTCTTCTCTCATGGCGGGCGAGGTGAGGGTGATCTTCAGCGTGAGTCTGGGCTCCGTGGCGGTTCGTACCAAGATGGCAGCCTCGGGCAAGGAGCTGGTGACCTCGTATTTCTCTTCTGTCAGCTTCTGTCATGTGTCAAACGGGACAGAACTGGATTGGTCAGAGAGGTCAAGGTCACAACTCAGTGCAGCAAAAAATATGTATAAATATGTCTGAGTCCTGCCGCTGCTGCTGCTGCCAGATGCTGCAATAACATTTGACAGGTTTGACAGGAGATATATTTAATGAATCCAAAAGTAAATGAGAAAACTGACACAGCATATGTCTCTTTAATATTTCCAAAGATAATACTGATATCCTGGATTAAAGCAGTAATTTGATAGGTAAGAAACAGCTCTGATTTGTCTGTCCACAAATCATTATAGGCAAAAAAAAAACACAGATTTGTTATAAATAGTCCAACTTCAATAGCAGCTTTTCATAGATGATATGACTTTAAGAGGCAATGTAATGAGAATGTGTGTAGGTTTACGTGTACTATTATCGTGTCATTTCTCAGAGACAAAGATCTATTTGGGAAATTGTCCATCTGTATGTACACTTCGCTTCATTCAACCCCCCATTCTGAAGGAAGCAATCAATTACTGCTGACCTCGGTGGTCAGCTCTGACAAGTACGGATGATAATGAATTCATGTCGACGCACACAGCAGCCAGCATTTGTTACTTGATCCACGCATGCATTTAACACACACACACACACACACACACACACACACACACACACACACACACACCTGCATACAAAATGAATGGAATAACGGCTGTGACAACTTACACACGACAACAACAAAAAAGCTCTCGTAAAAACAACAGCCTCGCCCACACTTAGACCCTGTTTCCACCTGGGATTAACATCTGACTTTTTGAATCTGGTTACAAGTGGCCAGCTCTCAGTCCGTGTGTTCCCACTTGTATTTTCAAATGTGACTTCTTTGTCTACTTGTGATCCGATTCCATTCACCCGCGCTGTATTTAAATCAACACGCACATAATTTCCGTTTGCATTGCTGTTTTTAACCGGTGGGGTTCAAACAAGTAAACTTACAGGGCTGTACAGTGCCACAGTTTTGATCCCATTTGCTATTAAAATGTATTACGTGCGAAGATAATTACAAGTCTAGTTTGACGAGATAGGCTACTGTCTCATTTAGACAAGGAGGAGCGATGCACAACACTGCTTAGAGGGCTCTACATTAACACTGGCCAAATGCGGGAAATATCATAGATAGTATATCAAAGTAAAAACTCTTAGGCGAGTAAGGTATTACGCCTCTTTGGCTGGTGAAAGATGTGTGTTTGCCGGGCGGCATTTCTAACGTCTGCTACACTCTTGTCACCACCACCAGTAGCCTACATGGCTGTCTGTATGCAGTTAAGATAGTGCATATGCAAACAGAATATTTCCTGTGCGCCTTCACATTAAACGCCTGTTACTAGCCAAACGCAAGTTGACTTTTATTCTTAAGCAGATAAGAACAGGAAGTCGTTGCCTTGCAGCTCTCCAGTCAATAGCAGCGATTTCCGTGTTTTCAGATTTACGCAGTGAAATGAAAACAGAGGACAGAATGCTTGTCATTTGCAATACTGGCGGATGCAACTAACGTTCATGAGGCTTCTATAAAAGCTGCATTTTCAACGTATTTCCGCTCAGGCAGGGGGCGGCAGTTGAGTAGGAGGTCCCTAATGTGGATAAAAACCACATTGGTGTTCCCACTACCAAATGAATGCGGACACAACGGTCACAAGAGAGTGTTTTCACCTGTAGTTAGAGCTTTAGTCATGTGATCCGATTACAAAAGTCAGATGTTAATGCCAAGTGGAAACGGGGTCTTAAGACTTACAAAAAGTCAGCACACATCAACACATTCACTATCCCCTATAGGCACAGACAGGTACACATAGAAGCACAAAGCATATAAAGTAATGACTGACAAAAATTACTGAATAAACAGAAGATGTGAACTGAAACACATCATCAGTCCTGAGGAAGCATGTGTGTGATGTTTTGCAGATGCATAAGCACAGTATGTTTGTATGGTATATTGTTGCTTTTAAATATAGCACATTTTGCTCTTTTTCTAATTTGAAGAGTGCATTTAGGTTAAATATTTGTCAACCAGTCCCATTGTATGGACAAAATTGACCTATTTGAGGTCGAAGATTTGGTTTTGGGGATTTGGTTAAAACAATGAATACATTTAGGTTAGAATAAGGGTAAGGATTTAGGGTTAGGCATGTGATTGAATGAGGTTTAGACTATCCAATGAAATCCAAAGTTACAAAAAAAAGTGTGTGTGTGTGTGTGTGTGTGTGTGTGTGCGTGTGTTTCCAACACTGTTTGAGTGAGCAGCGAGTCGCAGTGGGCCCATCTACATCCCATTTGGCTCTGATGAGAAAATCAGAATATTTGGTCACTGGGCCGAGACATGGGATTACCCCCCACCCACACACACAAAAAAAAACACGCACACACCACTTAACTGCTAAAGAGAATGAGCAGAGAGGAGGCACAGGGCCAGAATTTATTCACTGAGTAATTTGCTGCACTGGTCGGCCATATGGGAGAGTTTTTAATACGTTCTTAGCCATTGCAAAATACTTCTCTATTCCAGCAGGTTTTAAGTGAATGCAAAGGTTCACCTTTCTGTCACGCGTTATATCTAATAAAATATAAACAGGATGTGAATCCCTTGGAACTACATAGGGATTAAAAACATGTAATACAAGATAGATCATTAACATTACAAGCAAACAAGTGTGTGTGTCTGTGTGTGTGTGTGTGTGTGTGTGTGTGTGTGTGTGTGTGTGTGTGTGTGTGTGTGTACGACAGGAACCTTCTGTGCAATGACATGAGAATGCGGAAACATGACACTGAGGTAGAGTATCAATCACACATAACCTCTCAACTTTTCAATGCCGATATTGCTGTCTTTGACTTGCCTTTATGCCACCACATGCACATAGCTGTGAGAATTGACAAACTTCAGCAGAAATATACATACACACACAAACACAAAACAAGATGGAATCATATCCAAATATCTTAATTTTTGACATTTGAGAGAACTGCGCAGTAAAAATGCTTTTTTGGATGTATTTCGACATGCTATGATAGAACTGAAGGTTTGATGTAAGGCTAAGCAGTGTGTATGTCAGTGTGTATGTCAGCGAGAAAAATAACAGGACTAGAATAATAAGAAGCAGCCTTATGCATTAGTATGCATGCATCAGTGTGTGTGTGTGTGTGTGTGTGTGTGTGTGTGTGTGTGTGTGTGTCTTACCTCTATCTGTGTGGGTAAATTGTGACAGACAGTGTCCAGCAGTGTCTGTGTGGGTTTGTCTCTACACATCAGCACCAGCTCCAGGTCCATGTCTCCTTTGATCAGGAGGCCTTTGGCCACCAGGCCGATCCGCATCACTCCACACAGCATGCCACTGTGGCTGGACTCTCTGTGTGAGAAGCAACATAAAGCATAGGAAGCATCATAAAGGTATGCTAGGCTCAACAAAAAGTACTCTATTAATGCATGTACTGTATATGAAATAAAACATCTCACATTATCAAACACGCAATCCTAATTCCGATTTCCTGTTGATTAAAATCCCTTGGCAAGCAAAAGGTCTAGTGTTAAACTACACTTTAATTTGAATAAATATTTTTATTTGTCATTTTTGAAAGCAGCCGTATGATAAACAGATGACCATACAAGGTGCCAGTCAAGATTGCAAAATAAGATCCGAGCACACAATTCAAGACCTTAAGTGCACCATTCATAAAAAGATACATGAAGAGTATGGGAGTGTTCCCAGAGAGTGTAAGGTTGTGGAACAGTGGCTCCTACTTTATCAACTTACTATCAAGAATGCAAGAAAGCAAATAAGTGCATTTCCCCCCCCCCAACTGTTCCTTTAGCATTTTAATGTTCAACAAAAGCTACAGCTCTACTATGTGTTAACACTGCACCTGTAGCTGTCAGTGGAGTCTTCTGTGTTATTGCTGGGCTGGTCTCCAGGATCCTCCTCCTCTGTGGTGTCTGCTGCTTTGCTGTCGTCTTGGCTGTGTTGGTCTGTAGCTTTACTGCTGCAGTGATCCAGGCTATCAGAGACGTGTTTGAGGGCACACTCCACCGTAGACACCAGCGTCTGAACGGCCTCCAGCTCCAGTGAGGAGGGGTAAATGGTGGAGTGTTTGGCCATGACGTGGCGGTCATCGTTACTGAAGGAACGGAAGGACCTCTGAAAGACAAAGAAGAGGTGTTTTTTTTTTAGTAAAACACAATCCCATTTTTTTGTCAAAAGCAAGGGCACCACTAATCACAAATCAAATCAAATACTATCAGTTGTATTTGTATAGCCCTATATCACAAATAAGACATTTGCCTCAGTGGGCTTGCCTTTCCGTACAGTATGACACCCTTTGCCTTTAGACCCTCAGATCGACTGAGAAAAAACTCCCAGTAAAAAAAAACCTTTAACGGGAAAAAAACTACAGAGGTTTTTCAAAAAATCGATTTGGCTTTAATCCATCAAGTCAAGCTTTGGTCTCCCTGTTGGGTACTGACCATCACACACTCAAGATTGAAAACCAAAAACACGCACACACACACGCACACGCACACGCACACACACACACACACACACACACACCCCTTCCCTCTGCTCCCAAGAACTCTGGTTCTGGAAGCTTTCGATACCGTTTGGTTATGCGCTACATTTAGGAATGTATTCATTGCAAATATTACTTTTCTTTTTTTATCCTTTGTACGTTTTGCACAGTGGGTCGGAGAGGAACGTATTTTCCATTCCTCTGTTTGTCTGGCACATATTGCAGAAATTGACATAAAATTGACTTGACTTGACATTCGCACATATAATTTCTACACAACCCAACAGTAAAGTCAAGACCACACAAAACCTGTCACTTACTGTCCAACCAAGCGTGACTATATAAAAAGCTTTGTGTGTGTGTTTGTGTGTGTGTGTGTGTGTGTGTGTGTGTGTGTGTGTGTGTGTGTGTGTGTGTGTGTGTGTGTGTGTGTGTGTGTGGAGTGTGTTTTGCTTTCATGCAGAATGGACATGTATCTCTTTTTTATGGGGAAATATATACAATTCTTAACTCAGTGACAGCTCCCATTTCATGGCACTGACCCTGCACTCATGCATGCATGCATACAGGCACGTCACACACACACACACACACACACAGTCAGCTATTAGAAATTCATCTGACCCACCATCCTCACATCCTCTCTCCACCACATGTCCTGATTCAATGAGGCATTCTGGCCATGGGAATATCACATGTCAGCTCCTCACTCTCTCTCATTTGCTCCTTTCTTTGGTCTCTGGTGAGATGTATGGAAGAAAGACCATGGAAGGAAGACAAAAACGACAGGGGGCCTTTGAGATTTGCACACAGTTAATACCAATCAGATGGGTCCCTGGGTTTATGGGCATTCATATGAGGAAAAAAGTGTAAATTGTATGTCTTTCCGTGTCTCACAGCAAATTTCAGTGGGTGCCATTTTATGAGGCTAAATCTTAAAAAAGCAAAGCACTTATGTAAGAGATGACCCAAACATCTGACCATTAAGTATTCACCGATATGGTTTATACAGTATGTTGTACTGATACAATAGGGAACTCATAACCTCTTTGCAGGCATAATTACATTAAGGATACATTATGATTTATTATCAAAGCAGAACCTTCCCAGCAATACACACAATGCATATCCTCTGGGGCAAATGTATAATTAATAACAGGAATACCTGTGCAGCGCATAATTATATTACAATGCTTGTCAAAACACATTATTTCAAAATGATTCCACGGTGCTTATACGGCTAGCAGAAACACCACATACGTTATATTATATATGTATTTCTCTGCATTAGCTTTGCATATTTATATAATTAAAAAAAACATTATCAATCAGAATTCACTACAGCTTTGATGTATTTAATCTTTCTTTTAAATATACTATATCTAAGAGTATGAGGTACTTTATTTTTATCTGGTAACTTTATTCTGAAGGATGACGACAGTCTTTATTCAATAGAGGGTTGTCACACTACGCTGGGGAGCAACATGAGGGGGCTGCTCTCAACCAGCTGCTTATCTACAAGACCCACATTTCCTTTCATTCACTACACACATGTACTCACAAGACAACCACACTAGGCATGCACACACGAGATATGACCTTTCTTCTCAGAGTAGTACAGATAGGGTAGTTTGAGCGCTACTATCAACCTACTTGAGATCCAAGGACCAATTGAACACACACACACACACACACACAAACACACACACACACACACACACACACACACACACACACACACACACACACACACACACACACACACACACACACACACACACACACACACACACACACACACACACACACACACACACACACACACACACACACACACACACACACACACACACCTCGATTCCTAATTGAACTCTGGTGACACTCTCTTTCACCAGAATGTGTGTGATAAAGCCATTAACAGAAAGGAGGACAAGCACAGCACAATGGATGCGGTGGCTCACAGTCTGCTTGGTTCCGTGTGTTGAGTGTGGCACAAACATTTTGCAGAGTTAGACATCCTTTCCCACTGGGAACACTTTGGTAAGGCACACTCGGCTGACGTGGAGTGAATTTAGATAGCAACATAATATGCTGGTATTAAACGTGTGTAATACAATTTTTTTAAATCTTCATGTCTCAATGCTGTCATCGGACTCTTAAAACTGTTTACATCATAATCTGTCAGAGATATTGGCATTTTTAGCCAGTGAAAAAAAATTGTTGCGTAATATTGAAACAAATCCTTGTACTTAAACCTTTATTGAGCTCAAAGTAACTGTCCAGGTGACGTTTTATCTCCTATTTTTATAGATCATTTTTTTTGGCCTAAGCACAAATCTTTGCACAAAAAAAGGTGTAACTGCGAGTATGTGAATGTGTATGTGTGCGTGTGTGCGTGTGTGTGTGTGTGTACCTACATACACGGGTGTATCTTTTATACTTGTGTGCCTTCGCAGTGCAGTGTTTAACAGACCAACATGTCGCAGATTTTATGAGCCGTGGCTAATGGTCGCTTCTGCAGCCATAAACCGCATTGCGAAGACAGTGTAAATTTGTGTGTGTGTGTGTGTGTGTGTGTGTGTGTGTGTGTGTGTGTGTGTTTATGCCTGCACTACTCCACCGAGGGGGGGGGGGGGGGTTGATGCCCAGCTCTGCTCTGATCACCATGTAAATCAGAGCAGTTAAGGAGGACTCAGTGACAGGAATTGAGCCCCTAGGCCAGCGTGTGCCCAGATAATGTTGCAGACATTTAGACAAGTGACATGATAGGTAAGCTACTGTAGCAGAGATCGGAAGGGATGCAGGATTTGGCAGTTTCACAGCGATTTCAGAGAATGGTGGAGGAAACTTTCATGGTAATTATAAAAATTAACAGTATCAGTAGTACTACCATATTGCTCTGTGTTGAAGCAGCTTAAGTTGATCGTGTACCCTTTAAACAACCTGATTATACCCACACCACACACCAAGACGCAACCTCTATCTGCTCCAAGACGCTTGTCCTTGAATCCACCCTGACCGGTACATAACCTAAGAGGTCAATCACGCAATATGTTCCCTCTGCACATGTGAAAGCAAAACAAATCATACATGACGGTTAAGT
Source organism: Hyperoplus lanceolatus (assembly GCA_026929865.2). NCBI lineage: Eukaryota > Metazoa > Chordata > Actinopteri > Uranoscopiformes > Ammodytidae > Hyperoplus > Hyperoplus lanceolatus. The sequence goes on along the minus strand of CM049412.1, from coordinate 14,111,463 downwards.
CAAAAACGGTTTCTATCCCACCCCCTTGTGTCACTAACACTTAATTAGACTGTGTCCAATTTTAGCACATTGACCTAAAGCTGATCCCTCGAAAGGGGAAAATGAAATGCAGGCGTCTGGTGGGGAGTTTTCTGCTGTCTATCTCCAAAATAAATATATCACGTTAGAAGTAAGTTTTGACATTACGCTTTAATGGATTAGGAAAAACTTAACAACAAATTCCACAGAAATGTTTGCCTGCCTGGCAAGAAACACAAGCTGTTAAGAAGATTAGACATGTTGTAAAACAAGTCAACAGTTAAGACGTATTATCTCAAACCACTTGGTTTGGAGCTAAACACAAATGATCAGAATACCTGTTCTACATTAGCAAATGCTAATGTTTTCTTATTGAACGATGGCCAAACATGTGAAAATAAAAAAAACTACAGAACTCTCCTTTGACATCTCCAAGGATTAGACATCCCCACAAAATGGAGCTTAATTAGAGTATTGGTGTAAAACACTGACTCTAAATGAAAACTACTATTAAAATCAGCTTCTAACAGAGCGGTTTAATGTCTTTCTTCTTCTTCTTGTTTTATGCTTCTAAAACGCTACAAATTATGTTTTTAAACTTGTAATAAAAACATTATTTCACTGTGGGAAGGGAAACTGGGACATTTTGGCATGGTAGTATATACAAGTGCGGTCAGACAGTGTATTTTTTTAACCAAACATTTAACACAATCCGAAAAATAATTCATACAGGAAAGTCTAAGTGTGTTGTCTACAATTCTTCCTATGGACACAGAAACGGACACACACACACATGTGACTGCTAAATCCCAGCTGTCTTTCTGTATGTGAGGCCCACCACCACCAGCACACACCATGATCTGTGTGTGTGTATACCTTCATATGCCATTGTTGCGTAGTGCTTTTAGACCACACACTTACCAATTACACTCCATTTCATGCACCAGTGAGGCCGGCCGGCTGGCGGGGCCAATGTTACATAACCACATTACACAGCATTTACAACCAATGTGCTCACACACTAACACAAGAAGAAAAAAAACGCTGTAAATGTCCTGGCCAAAATAATATACCAAAGTTGTTGAAACGGACACTTAATATCTGAATCATGAGTGACACAAGCACACACAAAACCCATACAATCAATTACAAAAGGCACACACACACAGACACACACACACACATACTTCCATCCATCCATCCATCCATCACCCCCTAACCCCATTCTGTCCTTAATGTCCTGCAGTAAAACCATTCCAGTTCAAGGTGTTGTGGTAGGACACACAACCTGTCTTGTCAGTAGATGCTACTTGACTTTAGCAGGAGCCAAATCCAATGACTTTTCCCTCCATCGCTGCCTGTCTCATCCTGTCTGTCTGTGTGTGGCCATCTGCTATAACTTACATGACACCATGCCAAGGACAAGCTGTAATCGGAGTGACACTAAATACCTTTCTTTGATCACCAAAATATATATTTATTGCCTATTGCCCCATTTAGGAACCTTTTACTGTGTGTGTGCGTGTGTGTGTGCACACACAGATATCACCTGAGGAGTTGCTTGCGTGCTCTTATTATTTAATAAGTCATGTGCCTAAAGTGCATACTTGCTGAGAGCCTAAATGGCAGCAGCACTCACTTTGAGGTACTGTGAAGAGAGAGCAGGAGGGAGAGAGAGAGAAAAAGGGATGACAAAGAGGTGGAGACACCTTCCAAAGGTAAACAAACCAGGTCGACCCACAGCTGTGAGATCCACTGAAGCTGATGCAGTGAGAAAAAAGACAAACTGGATTTTCATATTTATTTTGCCAGACAGTGGAAACAAAGCTTTGTTTGAAATGAAGCTGACAATGCAGGCCAAAAGGACGTCAAGCTAAAAAAAACGATACCAAAAAGACAGAAAAATAACATTGTCACCCATTAATAAAGGGCGGAACAATTTCAAGAGAAAAAGGTGTCATCCTCTTTTTATTCGAACATGAAACCAAGTGAATTTGAAGGAGAAAAAGAAAATACAAAAATTTCAAATACGCATCGCTGTATAGGCCAAGCAGTGACAGGGCAAGCAACACACACAAACTCAGCGCTGTCTCTGTAACATCCAGCAGCCAAGGGGAGATTGCATTAAAAATTCATTCTGTGATTTATCTACACTCTGCTTGGCAGGCCGACCCGCCACACTTGACTATCCTGTTTTATTGTGCCCTTTATCTCTCTCTCTCTGTGTCTCTCTCTATCTCTCTCTCTCTCTCTCTTAAATAACCACATGCGTACAGTGACACATATACGTGGACACGATAGCAAGGTACGCACATACATTAACATATATGAGCAATATCACATTCATGGCAGCATATTTTAGCAACAAAAGGCTGTCTACGTCAAACAGGACCTCTCAAGTGTCCTGTTCGCATGGGATAAAAACAGACACATGGAAAACTAGAAAAATATAGCGCAGGGCAATACACAAAACGTCACCAAAATCAGTGCGTGCACAATTCCCAGCCTGTTTCGTTTTAGCCAAGACCACATTCATCTAGTCTGATGTTATCAATCAAGCTAATAAACCAGCCTCCCCCAAACTACAGTAGCCATCCTGCTTTAAACTAAAGGAAGAGCTTTTTATTTATTCATGCCCTTTGCCCTCCTTTAATGTGTCGGCATTGCCTAAAAGCTTTATTGCCTTACCTATAAAATATTATGACCGGAGCCCTAAAAGCAGACGAGGTGACTTTACATGCCTCCCGGCCATTCCATTACACAGTATTGAGTATGGTCATGTCTACATGAGAAATACCAGACACAAATAACCAGAATGCAATTAAATAAAGTGATTTTATGTGGAAGAAAAAGAAAGACATTCTAATTAAATAGAAAAATTAAATATTGTCGTACTCTTAGCTTAGCATCTTCGGCAAGGCTTTCCTTAAGAAAACTGTGGTGACAAGGACCAAGCCACACAACACGCTTGACAGACACAAGATAATTGAACCAAAAATGGTGAGTGTGGGGTAAGCAACGGGACACTGGGAGAAATGCAGCGGGCATGAATAGTTGAATACAAATGTATTCATGAAATTCAGAACGCTGCGGAGGAAAAATCGATAAATAAGTTGTTTGGCGTATTGTGCAGTTTATGTTGTGCCACCTTGTGCCAAGGTCACCCCCACACACTACTGCATCACCACCATAACTCCAGACTAATCACAGCACTGTGTTCGCAAGCTGCAGACAGACACACACACACACACACACACACACACACACACACACACACACACACACACACACACACACACACACACATGTCTCATTAACCTTGGATATTTATGAGCTCAACCACGTGCCCCAATCTGCAGCGTCCAACCTCAGCAACATCTCGTCGTTTCCTCTCTATCGTTCATTTTCACCCCTCCATGTCCCCCTTTCTTTCCCTTCTTTTCCCCTCCTCCCCAAATACACGCCAGACTCTTCCACTCCCTTCCCTTTCTCTACTAATTTTTTTCCTGCTTCCTCCCTTTTTTCTGCTTTTTAAATCATTCATCTTCTACTCTGCTCCTCCCCTCGGGATAAAAGGGCTCCCATTGTCACAGGCCTATCCCATTAATCAATTCTTCGTCTGGCCCTCTCTCTACCTCTACCTCTCTCCTAGCTCTTCACCTCCTTCCCTTCCATTTCACCACTCCACGCCCCTGTTTTTGCCTTTTTCCGCATTATTTGCGTTTTTCATCTCCCATGTTTCTGTCCATCACTAATGTTTTTATGATCTTATCTAACCCCCGCCTGTCATTCTCTCTGTCTACTGTTCTCTCTGATCTTTTAGTCTTCCACTAAACAACAGGGTACTTATTTAGCGTGTAACCCACCTCTTGTGCTATTGCTATTCAACCATAACAAGTGAATACATGTAGGATGCAACACAATAATTCCATACATAATTAGTAGTAATCCAACTGTAGGAATATATACGCATATGACATTTTAGAAAAACTAAATGAACAGCCAAAAGTTATTCAACTCGCAGTTTCTCTCTCTCTCTCTCTCTCTTTCTTTTTGTTTATTTACAATCCCCTTCCATGTCACTCTTCTCCTGTTTCCTTCCATTGTTCTTCAACTCCTTTACTTTGCCTGTCTTCTACTTCCCTCCAATGCTAACATACAGTATAGCCTGCATACTTCCTCACCCTATGATGCAATAGCTACCTATCCGTCTGCACTATAGCTCTCTTATCAGGTATCTCTCACTCTGTGTTGTCATGTCTAGCACAAGTTATCAGATTGAACTTTTTAGGCCCTATCAGTTGTGAACACGTTCCCCTTTGCTCTATTGTGGCTAATGAGCCAGCAAGCGAGCACACTGCAGCACACAGCAGCAGTACAATACTACAATACAGGCCGGCCTATACAGAGAGTTAGTATTACCATGCCTGCAGGCGGAGGAAGTGGTCACACACACGTTTCCCTTTCCTTCCTTCTGACTGGGCGGCTTGGTGGAGGTGCAGAAGCAAAAATGGATGTGTCGGTCAGGATGTTGCTGTCAAGACGTTTCCGCTCCTCATGTGTCTCCACTGTCACCCTGGAGAGGGAGAGAGAGAGAGAGAGATTGATGAGTGCCTCAACAACAATAGGAGGAAGGGTCAATAACTAGATGATATGATACAGGAAGAAAATACTTTAAAATAATGAGAAACAAAGGCAACAAAGGTTCAAAACAAGACAGTGGCATGATAATCTAACCAGCAATCAACCCCCCCTGTCAAACTCAACTGACATCTGTCTAACCCGGCAGAACCCACTTCCACCCATACCTTGATTTTTCCCTTGTGACATAAATCTCTCTCTTTCTCTTTCTAAGCAGGGGTCCAGTCCCTGTCCTTGAGTAAAAGATCTGACAAAACACACACACACACACACACACACACACACACACCTTCATTCATTTTTCATGAGCTGGCAGGGGTCTGAGCGAGGTTGGTGTAACACAAACATGCACTTGTTTTCATACACTGGGTTACACACTTAAGCCGAACACAACCTCCTTCACCCCCATTCACACAGACACGCACATGCAAACACATGCACAGACACACAAACACAACAAAGACGCACAGGATGAGTGTGCCTAGAGGTGAGCCCAAACCTTGGCAAACCAATTACAAATGCATGTTGACATTTTCAACCACTTTCATGAAAAAGCAGCAACAAAGTGTGATGTTTTACTCTAATGCACTTCCTTTTCACTCAGAGAGAGGGCCACAGGAAAGAAAAAGGGACTGACAAAACGCCTATAGGACTTCATATGACAGTTTTTAGTGCTGGGGGGGGGCATTAACCTAGAGAGAGCTCCTTCCAATTCAATGTGAGACAGCTATTGGTTCTAACCTTACATCTTCTTGTCATTTCTTTCTTTCAGTGAATGAGACACAGAGGTGACAGTAAAGCAATACTGAAAAAAACATGTAAAAGCTCTCTAAAAAACAAGAATACATTTAATACAGTCGATAACAAAAATCAATGCAAGTGAACCAATTAGTTTCCCATGCCTCCTAAAATGATAATCAGGATTTTCTTAAACTAAATGGATTGTAACTGAAAATGTTAACCTTGAAGGATCCTTGAACAAAGGAGTTGCTTGTGACTTCTTCAGCTCATCTTAGGACTGCCTAAAGTAAACTGTATACATCTGGTGTTGCTATGAAAAAACACAGGCCAAGTTTTATCAGTGCTGACTCCGGAGCAAGCCGAGGCGAAACAGACACACAACGTCCCTATTCACAACACCAAATGTCAACAACAGCACCACCACTGATGGTACACAGGCGCATCTGGTCACACTCAAAAACCAGAGCAATGACATTTACAGATCCATGCATGTCTGTGTGTGTTCACGTGAGAGTGTCTCAAAGGTCTGCCCGACTCAGGGGGGATAAGCTGCTCAAACAGGTGAGGAATATTTAAAAATTATAAATAAACTTAACTGTATGCTGACAATAACAAGGCATGGTAGAAAACAAATTCTTCAGGGGAGATGTCAGGGGACACTAAAAAAGATAAACACACATTGGGTGGATTGAATCGTGGTGGTGATCCCTTCTCAGTGAAAGCTCCATGGGATCCAGGGACAACAAGAACACATGAGGGGAGAAGATGGTGGAAGACAAATAGGGCAATCAGAAAAAAAGAACTCTGCAGTGGTGCACAGGGGGGAAGGAGGGTGAATTGGCGACCCACAGACATTTTTTTTTTTTTTTTAACCTTTATTTATACAGGTAAATCCCATTGAGTCCGAAGACTCTTTTGCAAGGGAGACCTGTTCCCATTTACACGTTACCATTCACACACACATTCATACACATTGAGCCGGCCCCTGGGGCAAACAGACTAACCGACAGAGGGTTCCTCCTCATTTTCTCCCTGGCTCTCTCTCTCTCTAAGCCCCTGGCAGCTGGCCGGCCACACTGACAATTACCACCTCAACACACCTGGCAGCAACGGTGTGTGTGTGTCCATGCACTCGTGTTTTGCCCTTTGTCATACCTTGCAGCCAACACTTAGCATTGTATGCCCCATGATTATAGTGTACAGACACACACACAAATGCACACAGGCAGACACGGACCCTAACACCCCGCCAAGAGGCATAATAGCAACGTGCCGGCCCCCTGTTCCATTCTCATTATCAAAGCAATCCAATGATAAACAACAACAGCCACCAATTCCCCCCCTCCCTTTGTTTTCGCTCTCGTGCCACTTTCCTTTCTCATTTTTCTCTCATTAAAATCAAGTGTGGGCGAATGAAAAATACACTGTGCACCATGGTTTGAGAATTTGACTAAATAAAATGCTTCCTCCCACCAGGGCTTAGGTGGACAAGGGGGACTGTGTTTTCACATGCATGACCGAGTGTTGCCTGTCTGTTCATGAATCCCATTTGAGGTGTTTTTCTTCCATGGGGTTCACACTGACCAATTATTAGATGATTTCTATCACCCTCCATCTATTTTTCTATGCGTCCCAGAAGTATACATTCTCCATTTTCCATTCTCTTCTCTCTTATTAACACCATCCTGCTGGATCATTAATGTGTGATTGTGTGTTTTTCTCCAGAGAAAAGAAAAGACGGAAAAAAAAACTGGCAAGAGCCCTGTCTCATTAACGCTTGTAGTGGCTTTAGCATGTGCACACACACATGCATAGATCTGCTCATTGCACACACACACACACACACACACACACACACACACACACACACGCTATCACAACCACCCCAATTTCATAGTCATTAAATGTATTCCTTATAGAAGCTTATGCCAACAGGGAAACACACACACACACACACACACACACACACACACACACACACACACACACACACACACACACACACACACACACACACAATTTGGTTCCATAGCCATTAACTGTATTCCTCCTTATAGAGGTTTATGCCAACAGGGAAACAAACGCACACGCGCATGCGCACACACGCACACACCTGTGCTGTGTCCTCGCTATAGCCAAGAGTGGGTGATTACATGGCGGTTTCAGGCTAGAGGCTAAGAAACAAAGCTGGTAACTGATTGAAAGATGAATTAGGGATATCAGAGCAGGGGAATTTGCTGAGATGGCTCTGAGCAGCAATTTACACCTTTCTCATCTGATAAGCGTCAAATCAGATGAGCAGCAGTGGAGGAGACTGAGTGAGGGCTAAACAGAGGATTGACAAAAGCCTAGAGAGAGAGTGTGTGCTAATTAGCGTCGGAGGAGCATATTTTCACATTGTATTCCCTTTTAAGCGAGTTTTGATTATATGCCCGAATATTATATTCAGCCCTTTTAAATCCTTCGGCTTCCCAACTACTCTAGTAGTTTTGCGATGGGCAAATGTTTTGATTATTGTAGCGCAGTTGGAAGGAAAGTGTTTCACCCAGCAGTCTCAGTGCCAGCAGGATACCAAAATTCAACAAAAACATTATTATATTTCATCAGTTCACCACTGTGTCAGGGCCTCAGATTAATGTGTGTGTGGTTACATTTTCAGAGTAGCTGGAGGAGAAATCTACATAAAAAAGATACAAAAAATATATAATGAATTAATAAATACATTGAGATTTTAGTATCTCTTTTTTTTTCTTTTGTCCGGGAGCTTTAGAGAAACCCCAAAACTAATGATCTACTATAAAAAACATCTGTGGTGTGATAATAACTGAGAAAGCCTTCGGGGCCACGTGCCAGAAAAAAAAAGCTTCCTGTCACAGTTTTTTGGGAATTAAATAATCATTCTCAAAGTCCAGACAGAGAGATGAAGTTACACCAGATTACATCATTCTACTTCCATCTATCTAATTATCACTTCCGCCCTCTATTTCTTTTGTTGCAGTCTGTGATTTAGTCTAATAGCCACCTACTCATGTTCATGCTGCATTTCCAATGAATGCACATGTTGTAATGGTTGTCTGTACAACACTGAGAGACAAGCATATGTATACGCATTTACGGCTGCAACTAACCTGTGGTTTTCAATAATAATATGCAAGAAAAACATCAGCAAATGCCCCTCACTATTTTACTGAAGTCCCAAATGTCTTCAAATGACTTGTTTTGTCTACGAAGGGTCAAACCCCAAAAGATATTTCGTTAAACTTGAGTTCAAGCAATCATCTGATGGGTTAATCCACTATTTGTAGAAAGCGTTAAACACATTTAACCCAATTCATTAAGTGTTGTGTCTCAAATTGTGGCGTGTAATAAGTATTGTTGCATGCTGATATGTCCTCTACTCACAGCTCTGTACGTTAGTTCCAGCTCATGCCCTGCTGTCACATGTCACACACTCTTCTTCTTCCTGAGCAATGAATGTACAAACGCCTTGATGCACCCCAGTGAAGCACACATACAACACTGATCTTTGCAGAGAAATTAAGCAGACTGAAATACAGGTGATATTTCTGGCAGCAATAAGTTGTGTTATTCTGAATTTATTTTAGAGTGGGAATGTTGATTTTTCACTAAAATAACTATTCATAGGTAAGGTCTCATGAATGCTCCGCTTAGCAATGTTATTTCTGACACAATCATGTCTACACATGCATTGGACACCTGAAAGGCTGCTTGAGGGTGGTGGTAGCCTCTGTGTTATATTGATACTGACTTGGGTTATTGGTGCCACAATGTTTGCATCTGGGTAAACATCTGCAAAAGTGTGTGGTAATTTGTTTTGGGAGCACACACACACACACACACACACACACACACACACACACACACACACACACACACACACACACACACACACACACACACACACACACACACACACACACACACACACACACACACACACACACACACACACACACACACACACACACACACTTATGGATTAGGAGACACACAATACACAGATTGGATGCAGAGTCACGCTCCCATGCATCCCTCTCTAAACACCTCTGTTGTGAAAAGCATGCAGGGTACAAATAGGTTTTCTGTTTACCCTGCTTTTCCTCTACTGACAAAAAAACAGAGAGTGATACATATGGAGAGACAAGCGGACAGAACTACAGACAGCATGACAGGAAAAGACAGGAAGAGGTACGGAAAGAGATAGAACATTTGACTGCAGAGGTGAAAGCAGATAACAACAAGCCCGGAAAGAAAGGTGTAGTCTCTCTTCATCTTGAAAATCTAAAAATGGATGTCGGAATTTTGATTTTTTTTTTTTAAGATTTTCTACAAACTGTTCGATGTTCTTCTCCCATAAACACTTTGTTATTCAGGTCCTGTCTCTCCTCCAAACTCTGACAAAAAATAACAAAGGTTTGAGAGTAATATGGGCTGGATAAAGCAGGGTTGAGGGTATTCTATAAATTGCCAAAAGAAGAAAGAAAGTGGCTAACAGTTCTTTCGCGTAAGTTAGTCAGACCTTTTCTAAAAAAACACATGAAAAAAAGTATCTGCCTTTTGCACAAAGAGAGCAGCGAATACTACCTGTCAGCCTCATCAATGCCTTTTATAACAACCATTCCAAGCACAACCAAACAATGTATCACACCTAGATAAACAAAACGTGGAACATCATCACAAAACTCTTTGTCAATGTGATACCAAACAGTCCAGTTATACAACCTTAGGATGTGAGGGCTTTTCGTTCCCATGATGAACTGATTTGTTTTTTCACAGAAATGAAACATTAATTCACTCCCAGATTAGAATCCTTCTTTAGATTTCAGATGAAATTTACATTCACTTATTTAGGAAGTTTTTCCTTTGCACATAAAAAGACAGAGATGAACAATACCCGGGATGTGAAATAGCAAACATCATGAGCTGAACTGGTTGTTGAGACAACATCTAAGGTTAGAAAAGCAGAGAGGCAAACAGAGAAAGAGAGACACTTCAAAAAGAGAAATGTCTAGGTTAGATAACCTGTCTTCCTTATGGTTTTAGGGCAGTAAGCAAAGGTTAGATACCATGACCCTCCTGTTCTTTTACAATCTGGTGCCTATGTGGAGACCATTTATCCATATTTGGAGAAGATGGAGAGGTTAGGTCCAATGGCACCACTGTGGAGGCTGCACTCAGCAGCATGCCCTGCAGCCAAAGGCAGAGCCTGTATTTCACTGGGAGTTGAGAGGACATATCCAGATAAGTGCTTTGCTGCCCGGGTGTAAGGTTGCCTTCGCTGTAAGTCACTGTGGGGCTTTACTGGCTCACAAAGCAGAGGAGGCTGTGTGCCTGCTACCGACCTGTACCGGAAATAATCAGCCAGTTATGGAAATATGGAAGGAATGCCTGGCCGGTAGCAGTGACAGGGCCACTGCCAAGCACCTCATAAATATTAGAGGGGCTTGGGACATCCTGAATGGCAAGGAATAATACTGATACAGCAGGACACAAATGCAAAAGGAATGTATCCACGTATCAAAAGAACATTTAGGTCGAGAGAGACAAACCAATCTCTGTGGAGAAACATCTTGGCTTCTAATGTTGTTAGTCACATAAGGAAGTGCAAGACTTTTAAAAACTGGGTTGGTCCTCTGAATGTGTATACCGTAAAAATTTAAATAGCTTTGACCACACTGAGATGTTTTTTTATGGGTATTTAGTTGAGAGATTTTTTCTCTGTGCTTAAAACCGTGTGTTGAGTATAATGTCTCCGACGTTGTATGACAAGAGAATAGGTTGGCCAAACTGAGTTTGTTATTCTTAGTATGACTTGAAGTTAGATTACACATGAATGATTAAGTTATCTCAACAAAAGATAGTAAGTTATCTTAAATGTGTTTTTGTTACAACTTAAGAATTTGAGTTGGCCTCAAAAATACATTTTCTAGTGAAGTCAGTTGCCTTGAAATTTGGAGTTTTTCCCTCTAGCTTATTCCTTAGTACAGTGTAAACCGGCACTGCAATGGCTGATTGTTCTTGTGTGTTCGAAGGAGAGAAAGATAACGTATTTTCTTGCCTATCCTTCCTTGGGTTATGAGTCCACGCTACCACCATCAGTTATTAAGAAAACAAGCCATGCTAAACTAACTAATCGGTATATTACAATAGAAATACATTAGAACATCCCTTGTTTCCTCAGAAACAACAGAAAAGTATTTCCTGCCAAAGCATTCTTGTGTTTACATCTGCACAAACACTTAAACGCACAGAAAACGGACACAATAAAATATATATATGAGATACGATAAGGAACAAGTGACACGCTGTATATATTGTCTGCATTATGCCTCATTAATGCAAGGCTATGCAGCAGAATTGGCACATGCTGAAAGGATGTTATAGAGCAAAAAGGACACCAGTGGAAATATTATCAGATACATGTACTCGACCGTTAACGTTGAGCACTTGGCCAAGGAGAGTAAATAACGGGTGTGACAACAGGCAGAGCAAGTACCAAATGGCAAAATGAAAACACTGTCAGGAATCGGTCCATTAAACCATGACACAATCATTTCAAAATAATTACTCTCAATCCCAGCTCTTAGAAAACAAGGAGGCCTGCTGGTTAACCAATTGCGGCCAGTTAAACAGGAAAAGTTGCAGTTGGGGGGGGGGGGAGAGACAAATGCAAGTTGAATATTTCCACACGTTAACACTGTCAATTGTATTGTATAATACTCAATACAGTTATCCTGTAGACTTTGCGGAGAATGGCGGACTCGAAATTTTGAAAACATTTATCGCTAATTGTTTCATTTGTTTGTATTTTCAGTAAACCAGGGGAACAATACAAATTTCAATGACCACATATTCTGGAGACAAATTTCAAATATAGATGGATGGAATCTGTCCCTCAAATAAGTGAGCATAATTCTCCTCTGTATCACAGTGGACACTCGCCCACAAAAAGCAATTACCTCTCCTACTGACTACCACACAGATTTCCCCACTGATCTCAACTTACACACCCGGTCTCTTCCAATTTATCCTAGCTCTCTTACTTGGTCTAGGTTTTTTCTGCTGTCATTATTAACATCTTGTTCAGTCTTTCAGTCTCAATCTTTCTGGTAATACATTTCGATTTTGGCTATCAAATTCAATTTTGTTAGTCACATACCCCTCGCTATGGGCGGGCCATAGGGGGCCGGGCCCGCCCCCAGAAATGCTTGTGCCCCCCCCCCACTTGGGGCACAGATCTCTCAAAAAAAATTACTTTCATTTTTATTTTATACTATCATAGTAGCTCATTTTGTGTTGATAAATAATAATGTTGCATTCTTTCTCTTCAAAACATTTAAAATATAAATAAACAATGGTGTGATTTTGTTTGATTGATGGGAGTCTATCTACACTGAAAAGAAAGTAAGGCTACGTAGGCCTACGTAATACGTCAATGCAGCCGCTCAACAGTTACCGCGCATTTTTAAAGTGAAGCTGGATGAGTTTTCGCCAGCTTACTATTTCATTTCTAGTTTATCATAATCGATATTCGGTAACGGTTGAAAAGCCAACCAACAGTCTCCTCTGCCAAATCGGATCGTCAAACTGTTGTCACTTTTCGAGCCGCATGACAGACTACAATCCGAAATGATGGACTTGTTCAGCGCGGTGACACTTCTGATTGCGTAAAGCCACAGTTTTGCTCTGTGGGAACTTTGCGCTCATCCAGCCACGGCCATCGAGGCTGTGCCGGAGACCGACCCCGGTCCAAGCAAGAGAAGACGCACAATTTACAAGAACCTCCGCGGATTTGCAGTTGAGGAAACAGTTGGTCCGTCAGAAAGTGACATAGACGAAAAGACTGAGTTCAAGAGTATTTTACAGTGTTATCGATGCTGTGCAAGGAGAGATGGATGCGCGTTTTGGAGAGCGCAGTAGCGAGCTCATTGGCGCACTGGCTGCTTTGAACCCGGAGGCCGAAATATATGTTGATGAGGAGGTTGAGCTCGGAGAAACGCCGCCTCCCGCTGTACTGATAGAAGGGACTGGAGAGAGCACAGCCCTGCCTCCACTCAAAGTAGGCTACCGTGTGTGTGTGTGTGTGTGTGTGTGTGTGTGTGTGTGTGTGTGTGTGTGTGTGTGTGTGTGTGTGTGTGTGTGTGTGTGTGTGTGTGTGTGTGTGTGTGTGTGTAATGGCAATGCATATCCCTCTGTTGACTGCTTTAAAATGCAATGTTTGAGATATGCGTCTGGTGTTAGGCTACATCTAATATGTTGAATAGTCAAGTGTTTTATGGATATTCATAACATTGCTTCTATGTAATGTAGGCCTATTGCTTTAAATTATGAGGACTGATGTTATAGGCTAGGCTACCGCTGTTGGTTAGTTTAACGTGATGATTACGTGCTGCGCGAATAGAGTATAGGACTATTAAAAATATACGTACTGTCGGCTAATAATAATTGTGCCCCCTTTTGCATTTCATATGCCCCCCTTAAGACTGAGGTCTGGCGACGGGTCTGGTTAGTCATCCTTATGTGTTTACGTTTGTTTATTGCCTCTCATACTTGGGAGTATCTAGAGTAGACACACCGGGGACACATATAATAGTTTACTTTCGTTCCTCTAACTGTCTTTCACTATTTTATTTTAAGGAGCATTTCAATCTGCTAACCATCATAATCAGCAATAAGATGAACAGGCTTTTCGGAATCTCTTTAAAGTAGAGGGCCGGTGTGATGACTAAACACTGCAGGCCCACTTCTGTCACAATAGGGGGCAACACTGACTAATGGCTATTACCGTTAATTATATCTTTGCTGCATTCAAGAGCCTGTAATCAAGGAGTCAGTAATGCCCACAACAAGGACAACAGACAAACACACTGTATATATCACATAGGACGATAGGCCTGATTTGACAAATGCAGTTGCCTTGGAAACAAGCTTAAATATTGAGATGTATTACCACACTTTCGGGTTATTGATTCCAATTTCGAATTTCTCATCTGTATTAAATCAGCAGGACATGGTTGGGTCAAGTTTTGTTGAACCCGGTCACTGATCTATTTGACCACTGATAAGCTCCCTATGGTCATTTTCATTTCCGTCTTCTCTTTAATTGTAGGCATAGGCCCTCCTGAGGATCCTTTCTTTGAATATAACTCTTATATGCAAGCTGCACAGCTCAGCTATGTATTCAATGCTTGCCTTTTAGAAATCGACTCCTGGTGTCCTGCGTATGTCTACTAGTTGTCTGTCTTGACTGGGTCCAGGTGCGGGCTAGAGGAGGTCTGAGCACGGAGTATTGATGAGATGGCAGAAAGCAGAGAACACGCTGATGTTGCTTTTAGGAGGGACATAGATTACATTGACAGGGGAGTGCAACCCCCTCGGGTCAAATATTAAAATGGTGTCACAGATTAACAAGAATAGATGAATGTGAACATATATTTATTTATTTATTTATTATTCTTTCGGACAATTCCACACAATACACAATTTTCTCTTGCAAATATTCATACATCATACTTTGTGTTGTCCGAAGGGAGACGGAAGAAGCCAAAGGCTTATCAGGTCCCGCCCCCATTTTCATCAAATTCAGATTCAGATACACAGTTACTGTTACAGAAAATAAAAATAAAACAAAAAACAATTTTTTTTTATATATAGCTATATATATATATATATATATATACATACATATATATATATACATACATACATACACACACACACACACACACATATATATATATATATATATATACAAATATATACATACACATATATACGTATATATATATATATATATATATATATATATATATATATATATATATATATATATATATATATATATATATATATATATATATATATACATATATATACATACACATATATACATACACATACACATACACATACATTTTTTTTTTTTTTTTAAGAATCTGCAGTCCAATACACAATCAATTTTAATGTAATTGCTTCAGCTTTTAAGATCAGTTCAGCACAGTTCAGTTTCTCTGTGACAATGCCAAGTGTATAAAGTGTGAAGTGGCCTTGTATTTGGCCTATCTATCTATCCATCTATCTATCTATCTATCTATCTATCTATCTATCTATCTATCTATCTATCTATCTATCTATCTATCTATCTATCTATCTATGTGTTTGTGCACTCATCATCTCATCTACACCTGTCATCTCTGAGCTACCTTACATTTAACTGAAAACTTACACGCGCAGAATTGAGCACTGTCCTGCGTCAGCGTGGGGGAATAAATAGACTATCACTATGCCAGATCCAAAGCATGCTGCAACTGTGAATGTGTGTGTGTCTATGTGTGTGTGAGAGTGTTTGCGCACTGGTACACTCCTGCTGTGCTCATTTCAGCGGGAACAGATGGTCCTGCCAGGGCTCTGCTGAGGCTCTACAGTCCGTAGTCTGTGAGGAGACTTGTGAATATGCATACAGTGTGTGTGTGTGTGTGTGTGTGTGTGTGTGTGTGTGTGTGTGTGTGTGTTTGACTTCCTCCTCTCTTTTCCCACCAATAATCCAAAACACAATCCGCTCCTGTATACACACACACACACACACACACACACACACACACACACACACACACACACACACACACACACACACACACTGATTGTCACAGTGTAAGTGATATGCAAGTGGTCTTTGGCCTACTTGTCTGTTCCATTGACACTTTACGGCTTAATCCTGCTTGAAAAGCTCTTGAATGCTAAACTCGTGTTTGCCAACACACAAAGCTGTCACACCCGCTACCTCTTGTATGAATGTTTGTGGGAGCAGGTTTGTACACATGTAACTGGTTATGAACACATATTCACATCAATGCACAAGTAAAAACAGATAAATAGAGAAGAAGGAGTCTAACCGGCACACACAATTTAAATTGTTGTCTCATTTAAAGATTTTAATGCAAAGGTATAATCCATGCTGATTTTATCCTTGAAATTTTAAGGGGTAGAGCGATAACTAGCCTGAAAAAGATTGGAGAATAACTTCACTTCAACCATCAGCTATTTTCAAACGTATACTGTATGTAATGAGCTGTGAGTGCATGTGGACGGCCAGAGTTGTCCAGATGTGGACTAATTCCCTAATGGGCCTCTACTCCACACCACTCACACTGGCAGGCAAGCCGGTAAACACACACACACACACACACACACACACACACACACACACACACACACACACACACACACACACACACACACACACACACACACACACACACACACACACACACACACACACACACACACACACACACACACACACACACACACACACACACACACAGCCTGTTATATAGCTTGGTATCCCGGTGTTGTGTCTATTCCATCTCTCTCTGTCCATTATCATTAACAAAAGAAGTAGTGTGATGGGTGGTGGCAGATGAGAAGATTAGGGAGATGTGCTTTAAAAGCCAAATCGCATTGAAGGATCAAGTATTTTTTCAGAAATTAATTTAACAGGACCGCCTCCTAGTGATATAATCTTACGTTTTGAGCATTAATAAGCATAGAATAACTTCTGCGGCTTGGCAGGGAGTGCGTCTTCCTGTTTGTCAGTATTTTCCAAATGTCCACTCTCTTTAGCTGCTCCCTCCTCGCCTGTCTGCCTCTCTATTCTCTGTTTAAATCGTCAGAGAAAATCTCTTGAATGCAGATTGCTTCTCCCTTCAGCCCAAATGACTAAATTCAAAACTGCGCCAAATATTGAATTTTGGGCATAACTTATCAGAAAAATGACCTATTGATTGGAATACAGCTCACCTTTTACAAGTTTCCGAGATAAAACAAAAGCCATAAATAAAAATTACTTCAGATTTTATTTTACAGAAGTAATATTCAACTCTTCCCATCATCATCATCCCATCATCTCTCCCAGATGGACAAAGAGTTTGTTTATGTATACTCGTTCTGTCTGATAGCAATATTCATAAAAATATGTGCTATATTAAGCTGCTGTTTCATTTTCTCTGCCAACCCCCCTACTCCTTCATCTGCACTGCTTTAGCAGGAGCCCATCAGTGACTCCATTCATTCCAGGTCAATTTGGGCAGTGTGTGCTCGATACAGGCCGTTTCATTACACACTTCCTTCCCGTCCGTCTCTCCGACTCAGGGGAGAAGACGGAGGGACCGAGAGGGAGAAAAGAAGTAAGGAGAGCAGGAGAGAGAGAGAGGGGGGGGGAGGAAGGGGGGGATTGGTAGAAGAAATCAGGAGGGAGGTTAGAAATAAACCATAGAATGAGGGAGATAGAAAACGTTTACAGTATGTGGGGAAGTGACTAACAAGAAAAGCCTCAGAGCCAACTGACTCTGTTTTGTCTTTTCTTTACACTTTATAGCAAAATATTTTATATTAAATATTTTATATTAAATATTTTATATTAAGACTTTGTTTACTTTATAGCCAGAGGAACAGGACATTAATAATTGAAAAGGAATTTCTCTGAATTCAATTGTATTTCCCTTACCTTCAAATGTCCACTTTGTCTTCCAGGCTGTCATGGCCTACATTTGCCATCATACAAAGTAAAAAAAAATGTAAACTCAAAATTCAATGAACTGATCAAATAGACAATGGTTACCAGGTTTTAAAAAGTGAAACGAACTAAAGCACACATTAGCCCACATTTACACATACAAATGTGTGATGATGACGCATTCTGCAGACTCTTTTTCAAGCTCCAACTACTTACAAAGTGATTCTGCCTCCTTGTGTTCCTTTTTCAAAAGCCTCTCTCAATCTGCCTCTTTTCTGTAAGCGTTTAAGGTTCAACTGTAACAGTCACGGTCAAGACTTGCAACCTGGAAAGCAAGAAAGGAATTTGTAGAGAGAGAAGAGAGAAATTCCTCCTCAAAGGCTCAGTGTTTCTCAGCAAATAGGTCACTTTTTTATTATTATTCTTTTTTTTACTAGAACCAAAACTTCGCAATTGTGTGTGTGTGTGTGTGTGTGTGTGTGTGTGTGTGTGTGTGTGTGTGTGTGTGTGTGTGTGTGTGTGTGTGTGTGTTTGTGTATTTTTTCTGTCCGAGGAAAGCATTAGATTGCGACGAGGTATGAGACAAAAGGATGGAAAAGGAGAGCGAGGAAGAGATTCAGCTTCAACTTTTTCCCTTGGGATTGGTCGCCATGGCTACGGAAGCATTTTCAGCTCAACGCCAGACAAACATAAGGAAGAGTGAGAGAGCTATACGCACTGAGATGGAGAGAGAGAGAGAGAGAGATAACATGGCAGCACTGAGATACTGCCATAAAGAGATACTGCCATAGAGTGCTCAATTAATGTGTCAATTAATAGATGTACTATGGATGGTAGCTATTATAACAGCAGTTAATGACGCACCATTGCAGCAGTGTTTAATGCAATTGGAATCTGACATCGGTCATCTATGCTCGACAATTAGGATGCAATAACAAAAGACACAATCTTCTAGCACTGCAGCTAGGTTACCGCAAGATACTTGATCTCAAAGACAAGGCAGCAGTAAAATGCAGCAGCGACCCAATAGGCACACTGTGTGGACTTCAATGGAAAGCAGAGAGCGGTGACAACAATCAGCATTCAAGAGACAATAACCTCTCATCTTACCTAGCGGACAAACAGAATGCATCTATATTTAAAAAGCCACGGAAAACTGTGACAATGGGCCGTCATGATCCAAGATTAACGGAGGGCGCCCCTTTAATGAGGAGGAGGAGGTTATACAGTGGCATCATGTTTCCATGCAGGCAGCAGGCTCACCACAGTGTCACCTGAGGGCAATTTTGGTAACAAGCCTTAAGTTAAGGAGGAATTTAACTTGTGGATTGAATGCCATATTCTTAGATGTGTTCTCATCAAGTGGTACAGAGGGGAATGTTAACCATGGGGGCGAATCGTAGTTAGCAACATGGACATTTACAGAGCCTAGGCTGTTTATGGTACAGTACAGTACAGTACAGTACAGTACAGTACAGTCAGACAGGTAGCAGATCGTGAGGAGATATTCACTAATTTTGACAACAAGCGTCCAAAATCGCTGTCTCCACCTTTAACTGAAACACTGAATCATTGTTTTTTTTTTGTTTTTGATTGGACACAGTGTCGTCGTTTATTTTGAACAGCAATGTCATATGGGGTTCAACTGACAAGCACTAACAAGCATCAATAAAGAAAATGATCTATTCACTAATTATTCACTACATAGCTGATTTCTGGTCTATCTATATATTGTACCTGGGCTCTGACTTTTTCTTGTTTATTTGATGAATTAAAATACTTTTTCTGGAACCGGTAAGTGGGCGAAAACTGTGCTCAAAACATAAAAGGACTGTCTAGTTTTTTTTCGCCACGATAGGTTTGTCAATATTTGCATAAAGTACAGCCAATGCTACTGGTGATGAATTATTTATGGCAACTAAAGGAAACACACTTGTAAAGGCTGGTTCTGCTTGACAGTGTTGCCATAGACCTATCAAGTGTGTGTGTGTGTGTGTGTGTGTGTGTGTTGGTGTGTGTGTGGTGTTCGGGGTTTGAGTGAGTGTCAGTGAGAGCATGTGAGAGAGAGCGAGAGAGCGAGTGGAGAGAGAGAGAGATGCGCTCTGCTGCGCTCACTGGCAAAGTCACTGCTTTTTCAAGGACACTGCGGCTAAGGGGCAAGAAAGAGAGAAGGAGTCACACACAGGAAAGAAAAGCAAGAGCGTCACAGACACATACATAGACACTTGATGAGAGAGGGCAAAGTAAGATGAAGAAATAAGAAGCAGAGATGGAAAAAAGAAGAGGCAGCAAATGAAAATATTTTCTTAGAAAAAAAAAACTATTGAGGTATATAGTAAAAATATGTTTTGGCCTATTGTCAGACACCTAAATGGCAACTTCTAGTGTATGCCATGATCAATTAATGTATCATTTTCTTTTTTGCTAGTGTGTGGCATTTTGTCTCAATTTTTTTTTTTAAAGATTAACATCTTATCAAAGTCGCTGTCTATTAATGTTTGCATGGATTTGTGTGATTCTGTGATTCTTTGCCTATTCATTCCCACAGTACGAATCCTTCAAATTAAATTGATTACATATATACATGCTGTTCCAGGTAACACACAGTGCCCACTGAGAAGCAGCAGACATGGTATAATAAGTTACGCACACAGTTGGAGCGGCCTTATTTCCTGTCTGGTTCAGTGTCAACAGCCAGCCACTAAAACCTCTAAACACACACACACACACACACACACACACACACACACACACACACACACACACACACACACACACACACACACACACACACACACACACACACACACACACACACACACACACACACACACACACACACACACACACACACACACACACACACACACACACACACACACACACACACACACACCCCACTGAGATGATTGTGGAGAAGGCCGCTGGGTGAACTGCATAAAAGCTACTTTACATTCATACATTCATGAGTAGGCAGCAGCAGTTTACCAAAGCAGTGAGAGCAACCACTAGGATCACTCACAGCCCTCTGACCGAGTGTGATCAAGACATGTGTGTATCCTTAAAGCATCCTCACATTAACACTGGAGAGACCACAACACAGGGATGAACACTCCAGATGGGTGGAGAGTGAATATAGGGAAGCAGATAGGCAATCAGCAGGAGTGCATAGATAGATAAATAGGTCGACTGGGGCAAGGAAAGGGCAACGCAATCTGTAATTTAAATGTGGTACCATCACATATACAAGCTTTCCTTTTTGATGGCCTCCAAAAGCATAATAGTACAGAAGAGCAGTAGGGCCAAGAGTAGTAGGGCCAAGGGAGAGAATACATGAGAGGAGGAACATTCTTTTTTCACTTTGCACAATAGTGTATAAATTTTGAGTATAAAGACGAAATACAATGTCAAGAATAAACTCGACAGTTCAAGACTGCGGTAAAGTTTTAAGTGCATAATGTGGAGAAAAAACTTTTGCTCCTCTAATTTTTTTTGTGAAAATAAAGACAAAAGGGGCAGATCAGTGCAGGCATTCTCGCTGTCTACTAGTTATCAGATCATTACACACAAAATTACTATCAAGAATTGACTCTCTTTACATATGTCAATCTTCAAAAAAAAATATGGTTGGATTTTTTTTTCTTGGAAAACAAAACTGCACAAATGAGAGAAGAATTCCTATCAGTGCAGAGTGAACATCATTGGCCTCTCATGAACATAATCACCTTGACTGTTTCCACATGAACTATAATAACATAAAAACAAACACACTCACTCACTCACACTGACAAACACACCCAGTCTAGGGGCTCAACAAGGGTTGTGTGGACCTAACCCCTCGGCTACTGGGTTACAGCAAGCCCTTCACACACTGAACCAAAGAAGAGTATAGGGGGATATAAAGACAGACAGACAGATAGACAGACAGACCGTAAGGTAAGAACGGTGTGCGTTATTCATTTCACTCACCTCTCCCTCTGTCCTCCTCCTATCTGTTAATCTGCCCCACTTCTCTTTCGGTCTCTATCAGCCACTGTGTGTGTGTGTGTCTGTGTCTGTCAGGAGTCACAATGTCACGGCAGGCAGGGTTTATCACCTGAGAAGACAAAGGTTCAGGTCAGGTCAGTTGACTTCAGTATGACAGCACTTAAGGATCAGGTTCACAGGCTGACATCAAAGGGGAAGTAAAAAAAAGAAAAGAAAAAAGAAAAACTAGAAATACCGACATGCTTCAGTAATTTTGTAATAGTAAATGTAAGCAATAACAACATAATATATGCACGTGCAGACTCTGCTACATGTTTTACAGCCGAGAGAGAGCGAGAAAGAGAGAGAGGGAGAGAAAGAAAGAGAAAGAGAGAGACATAAAGAGCTGAACACTCAGTGAAAGATGAGAGGCTGACAACTCAAACTTCCATTAGGCACTCTGACACTGTGCATCTTTAATTGCCGTGCGATAAGAGTAATTATTTTGCATTGAAGTATGACTGATTCACTTCATGCACACACACACACACACACACACACACACACACACACACACACACACACACACAACAGACCCTCATTGTTGCATCCATCAACAGAAAGGGCAGTTGAGAACCGGTGCTTTAAGAACTGTGGCTATAAAAATGAAAAAGAGTATTGGAGAGGAAGCATGGATGAAAGACAAGAAGAACAGAAAAGATTGTAAGAATGGACTGAGATTGAAGCTAACTGAACATTAGTTCTGGAAAACACAGAAGCGTACAAACACACACTGAAGTGGGCCCTCCCTTCCCATTAGCTTATGTGACGCTAAATACCCACATGCAACATCAATTCCAATGTGCTTCCATGCAAACATATTAAAGGAAAAAAAACAACCAAGGCAAAGACAAAGAAAGCTAGTGGCTAGTCGCCCAAACCACTGTTTTATCATTTTCCCATTTCCCTTTCTTTTAAGTTGGTATACCACTGTGTCCTTTCTTCTAATAGCTACAACACCATTTATTGATAAACCACAGCCAATATATAATCTTGCAGGGTTTAATTTTCCTGCTAATCAATAGGAACAACATTGATTATACTACTATGAAATAGGAACCTGCTTAGCAGGAATAATAAACAACCCAATGCATTAAAAAATACAGCCTTGTAGATATTATGTAATGGCATGTCCCTCCCTGTGTATTTAAGTCTGACGGTAACAATCCTGAAAAACTGGATACAACAAAGAGACGGCGGTGCACCCTCCTTAAAATATGACACACAGTCACACAGCCAAGAATCAAAGCAGAGCAAATCTACAGTATTTGCCTTTGCCAGTGTTGTTAGAGAGAAGCAGTCACACCTTCTATAATGGAGCATAACTGTGCTGGCTGGGTGCAGTTCTACCGTCCTGCAAGACAAACTGGTTCCCATTCTATTCACAACCCTGACACACAGACACACACACACACACACACCTGATTTAAACTTTACACTGCATATGTTAAACATGCATGTATGTGTGCGCGCACACACACACACACACACACACACACACACACACACAAGGTAAACTAATACAGGCCCTTGAAAAGCTACGCTAAAAAGTTCAATAGAAGGTACAGTACTTGTTTTCCTTGAGTGTAAAGACCAAATACCATTAACCTTTTACAGCAAAAATGCCCCTCATTGCGAGCAACTTAAATAGAGCAGACAGAAAAAAGGCGCAAAATCAATTTTTCTAACAAAAGATTGATCGAGTAATCAATCTGTTCGAGTAATGACAGTTTGACGCTGACAAGTATGACACACTGCACATCAAATTCAATATGGAATTGACATATGAATCAGCTCATAAACACACCTGTGATATAGAACCACACTGAATTGATATGAGTTCTACTGATAATCTCTATCTAGTTGTTTTTCTTAGGAAACCTGGCAGATGCATCAGGCCAAGGTAAACTAAGGCATTATAGATTATGCTCGTAAATCATTTCTCAGAAAAACGCCATTGTATCACATCTCCGTAGCGGAGCACTTTCCATAGGGGTTGATGGAGACAGGCTGTCAGATAATGTAGGTCTCAAGTGACAGATGTTCTCAATAGAGCGCTCACCAGAAAAGAAAAATATACCTCGCCGGCCGACACCATTATTTAATTTGCAGATTCTCATTTGTAAACTATTTACCGATAGTGAGAAATCACGTGTCAAACTGAGAAGAGATGGTGTAATGGAGCATAAATAAAGACATACTTTAATGCTGCAGTTAGGTGGTTTAAGAACAGGACCGAACGTGTATTAAAAAAACATACACAGACACACCGACATGGGAAAAATCTCCACTTAAAGCAATGGGCACACATGCAGGATTACATGACCCCAGTGATATAAACAGGAATGACCCGGTCTGCCTTCTTTGTGTGTCTCTCTCCCATCTGTACATCTACCAAAGGTCAAGGTTGTGATCTCTGCTCCATATGCTGCATTAATGATGATGAAAACAGGGTGGAGCCAACTCTTTCTACGTCCTGGATGGAATAAAGCTATAGCTCTATGAGACATTGTTGCTACTGCTAAACTAAGCTAGCCGCTTCTGCCTAATAAAGTGCAACACAAAAAAACAAGAGGTGGTTGTTTTAAGGGAGCGAACAGGTATTTTCTAAGATGAAAAACCTGCCCGAAAAACATCTGGCCCGTACTGTAACATCACTGCCACTAACGTCAGAGCAATAATAGACATTTAAGATATACAGTATACATGTACACATACATACTACATGTAGTAACTTGTGCTGTCCTTCTTGTTCACTTTCTGCCCGATGTAGCATTTCAATTTTTTTTGTCATAAAAAGCCCAAAACTCAAAACAATTTGCTTCAATTGTGTTGAGCTGCAGAAGGTTGATTTTTCTAACCATTTGTGTGTATGTGAAGCTATACTGCAGAGTTCACGTTTTCTGTGCTACCTCAGTAGTGCGATGGTTAGCAAGTTATTCTGTATCTTATCATATTTACAACATGACTTTATCATGTTGTAAATATATGTTGTTGATTCTATTGTGTTTGATACTGTGCTCTAGGCCTCATTATAATCCTGGAACAATCAGGAAATGCTGCTTGTTTAGTCCCTTCTTCTTAATCAGAAATATGGATTCAATTATTTTATTGATAAAACAGTCTGTGAGGAGCTTTACTTTAGCTGCCATCCTAAGTGCGATTCACATGATGTCATGGGAAGCGCATTAATTGCATGAAAACGTAAATAGACCATTGCATTTTATTTCCATATCTGTTTGGCTTTTCAATATATAAAATTGAAAATACAATCCTCCTTCAATATTCATACCCTCTAATAGTAATTATGACGTGAGAGGGTATCCCTATCCTCGTTCTCCATTTGATGATGTTACATGTAATCCTAATCCAGATAATCTCCGTTATACAGTACATCATTTAAATTACACAGAGGGAAACTCTCCCATTTACAGTATGCATTTAAAACATAACATAAAGGACAATTTTCAGTATTTAGTCCAGATACTTCTAACACGAGTGTGCGTGTGTGTGTTTTCATGTTTCTGCCAAAAGCGCAGGTGACCAAACAATTCAAAAGCATATCTATCACACACACACACACACACACACACACACACACACACACACACACACACACACACACACACACACACACACACACACACACACACACACACACACACACACACACACACACACACACACACACACACACACACACACACACACACACACACACACACGTTGGAGGAAACCCTGGAATTGGTTCTTGTATTTCCTCAGTACATGAAAAAGGGCTGGCCCATAGATCTCCACACTGACTCAGCCTTGGCTTTTGAAATTCCAATCAGAAAACAACTAGAGGGTGAAGGGGTGGGAGATGGGCTGAGCGCGGCTGTAAAGAGTGGGAGTGGGAGGTTGCCAGGTGTGGACACATTTTTGAATGAGAGTGAGGACAGAAAGACCTGCTTTATATACAAAAGATATCAATAAGAAGGGAAGTGAAGACCCAACTAAAGAGGAGCCAGGGAGTCTCCACTTTCAACCAGTTGTTTTTCATTCTTGTGGGTCAGGAAATGGCCTGCCTCCCTCCGCCCCAACAATAGAAACAAGTTAAGGTTATAAAGATGTAGCCATTACGGAGTCATTTACTGTTCAATCAGTGCATTTATTAAATCCCAGGAGCAAGTGTTCAGATATATCTATTCCATTTTACAATTTTTTTCAATTCTCACCTGGGAAAAAGAATAGGCTTAAAATCATTAGGCTACATACTGTGTAGCGAGAAACATTCTAGAGAATTCCTATGAAAGGCTATACCGCTGTGATCACACACACACACACACACGAGAACAAAAGCACACACTCAGCTTTTATTATTCAGGGTCTGAAATAAACTTCTCCAAATTCTCTGACGGTCCCAAAGCCCAATTAGTAAAGCAACAATTTAATTTAGAAAGGGAAGAAGATGTAAAGCTTTTCCAGCGTTATTTTCTCTCCACTATTGATCAAAGGCTTTCTCTCCCCTTTGTTCTGCAAAAAAAGGAGGTAAAGAAACTAGATAATGGCATCTGTGTGCCGAGAGAAATTTGGGTTGCAGCAACATTTTGCCCTTGCTGAAATGTTCCATAATGTATAGACAGCTATTTAAATGATGTTAGAATAATTAGTCTATTCTAACACAAACTCTGTTCTGAACTATACAAACCCCATCCATGCACAAAGTCAGAAACACACACACACACACACACACACACACACACACACACACAGCAAGCTGCAGTCATTAGTTGTGATCTGACATAGCCATACAGCTGCAGCAATTGGTGCTTCTATGTGGGCAGTGTACGTGTGTCTAGGCGTAGGTCCCTTAAATCACTACTTAAAAACAGTATTCTACGTTTAGCCAGGAACAGGGGCTTACATGTTTAACACTATATACAATATCCTGCAGCAGGACACACTTTTACACACACACACACACACACCCTATAGACAGTGCACACAGCACAAGGCATACCTCAGACATCCTGTATAGAGCCGCTTAAAAAACCTGACCAGCCAAAGACAGAACAAGGAAAACACCTACCAAAGATTTTTTTGATATTTGTAAAATGTGCATTTCATCTTCTGATGACAGGTTGATTTGTAATGGTGGAAATCAAATTAATAAGAATAAGCCTTGTGTAATTATTTAATTTAGCTTTTCGCCATACGATTGCACAAAGCCTAGGAAAGAGAGCACAGAAAACAGTGGCTCCTTATTGATAGATAAATAGTAAGAAAGGACACAAGAGTGCAATAAAACTCAATGGCTCAGAGACACTATCCTGTCAAAGCTGGGAGATGCCCCCTCTAGAGGCAAATTATGAACAATATTTCATATTCAGGGAAACATTAGGCCCATGATGGCTTATTTGAAGTCACACAGCCACTATGCGGCTGATTCCTATCGCCACTGTGAAGTGTTCATTTCAGTCAATTAGGCATGCAAGTGAATGCAACCAAATGGATGCAATTGGTAGTCTTCTTCCAGGTTTATAAAACTTGCCTCACGCACATCTATGGATATCAGCCTGACAACTGAGACAGTGCTCAAAACAGAACATGAAAACGGCAGACAGACAGACAGACAGACGGGAGGAGAAATAAAGAAAGGATGTCATGACTTTTGTTTCCCTCACCCACTCGTATCAACACACACACACACACACACACACATCAAATGAGAAAGAGTGACTAAGTCTTGCCCAAGGCCTCAAAAAGTATAGCTTTTAACAAATCCAAGCCCTGCCCAATCATTTCCCTTCTCTCAGGGTTTCCATAGCTACAGCCTGCCTCCTTGTCTTTACTTTGGGCTGGGTGAGACTTCACTACACTACTGTGTGTGTGTGTGTGTGTGTGTGTGTGTGTGTGTGTGTGTGTGTGTGTGTGTGTGTGTGTGTGTGTGTGTGTGTGTGTGTGTGTGTGTTAACCCCAGCCCCCCACCCCCCCTCAAATGGGGGTCTTAACACATCCTATCTGTCAGCCTTACATTCACACTCCAGTTGGGACATCTGAGACGATGAGGTGTGAGATAGCAGAGTTGAGCCTGTGAGAAAATATCTGAAGTGTGGCGGATATGATTGCATGCTGCGAACCCCACACATGTATCGTGTTATTCGTGTCTAAAGAGTCAACACCCTGGCATCTATTGTAGGGGCCAGAGGATCCCCTTTCTCCAATATATCAAAAAGCATTCTTCACTATCAGTAGCTAGCTACAGTAGAGCTGGTTAAATCAGCATCTGAGATATAAGGAGGTGAATGAATCATTTCTCACTATAACAATCATTATCAATATCACCTTAATAGGTCCTGAAGCAATTTGGGGAATAATCAATTAGTGGTTCAACAATTTAGATTGACTAATCGTTAGTCATTCATCAAGTACAAATCTTACGTAGGTCTACGTTAAATTAACGTGAATTTTGGCACTGAAATCAAAATCTTACATTTTTGATACCTTACATTAAGTAAAACTAAAATATGTGCTGCTATACAAAGGCCAGACTAGGGCTTGCTTTACTTAAATATAATAGTCCAACAGGTCAAATTGAAATTAAAATCAGCAACCTTCAGATCAAACCATAAGTAAACAAGATGTTTAACTTAATAAGGAATCCAACTTTATGTACAATGATACAATTATTGTTGACTGTAGTGCTATCCTCCATTATACTATCTTCTAAATATTCTGATCTTAGTACTGTAAAAATTAATTGCGCGATTAATTCTTTTTTGTACTTGTCGATAGCATCTATCTCTTATAGAGTGTTTGATGATTCCCTTCATGGCAAGACAATATTTAAATAGATAGATAAGAAAAGTCATTACAACACTAAGATACAGTGCGATAACAGCATTGTTTGTGTCACGAGTCGGTAGAGATTATGAGAAAGTGAGTGAGGAGAGAGAGAGAGTAAAGAGAAAAACAGAGTAAGAGACCCCCAAGAGATTACTTCTGTAAACAGGTCAGAAAAGTCAGGACTGACAGAAATATAACTGTATGTGTGCTTGTCTGTGCAGGCCTATGCTCAAAGTGTGTGTGTCCCTTCCAAATGCAACAGATGTCAGCTTGTAAGCACATCACTCAAGTGTTTGTGTGTGTGTGTCTGTTTGCTATCAGGTAGACGACAAGAACACTTGTGGATCAACTAATCTCCCACCATAAATAAATATATAAATAAACAGTCTTCCCTTACTCTGCTCTTTCTTTATCTCCCTGCATCGCTCCACTTTTCCCCCTCTGTTCTCTCGCTCTCTGCAGTCCTGCCATCCGTCATCATTAGGTGGCGAATATACGACCTGTCTACACCTGCAACCACTGGCTGTCCCTTTACCTCTCCAGAGGGGAAAAAGGGAGGAGAGGAGGAGAGGAGGAGAGGAGAGGTGGTGGAAGGTGAAGGGTGAGGTTTTGGCCATTAAAAGGAATGGCAAAATGGAGTAAAACGAAAAAAGTAAATGATGTAGATAAGTGTGAATGAAGCTACATCTATGTCTGTTAAGACCAAACCATCTCCCTTCTCCGAAATAGAATTGTAGTGATATGTAGGTGTTAAATCAAAATGACTATTCTATACAGGACTATGAGCCCCGTATAACAAGGAATTCTCTAACTGTTCTTTCCGGCAATTTCACACTTTGCAAACAAGGTGAGCTCTGGAAGGGGGGGGGGGGGGGATGGGTGGGGGAGGGGGTACTGAAAGTCGATGCAAAAAAGTACAGATAGCCTACAAATGAGTAACTAGCTAACTCTGGTGCAATTGTTTTTAAAATGCCCAAGTCCCTGCAAAAATTAACAAACAAATAAAACATAAAGTGACTATAGTTTCTAATAAATGTTTTTTTGCATAGAAAAAATGTGTTTTACCAAGTTGTGAACAAAAAACGTCCGCTCCTGTATGTCGCACTACTGCTAGTTGACTTGAATTGCTTCGTGCCACTTCCCAGTATCACAAATATCGGAATATATAGCAATTTGCATTCATGAATTCCTTGCCAATATACCCTGCCCTAATTTAAAGAAAGTTATTTAACTGAGTCATATCATAATGCATAGTGTACTTGCACCGAGGTCTAATATAATATTTAAGAACCTTTTATGGAGTTGATCCATTAGAACTTTTGCTTTCATGCATAATTGTCTTGTATCTTGCATAACTTCCTCTTGTAGAAGGCAAAGCAGGATGTCGACTGGCATGCACGTCCCAATGGGGAGGACAAAGGATCAAAGCCAGAAGAGACAAAGACAGAATGAAGGGGGGAGCACAGGATGGCAGAAGAGTGAGAGCTAAGATGGAGGAGGAGGAAAGATGTGTACGGATGTGGGGAGGACGGGCAGAGGACAAAGTATTGTCTCCTGTTAATATTTAAAAATATCTCCGTCGCTGCTGCCTGGTGGAGGAGCTAACTGGGTCAGAGAATTCCCACTGAGAGAGAGAGAGAGAGAGAGGAAGAGAGAGAGAGAGAGAGAGAGGTATCACATCAATTCAGTCTGTGGTATCAGTGTGAAGCAGAAGTCAGTCTCTTTCTCTCTCTATCCTCTCCTTAAGGCTCTTGCACATCAATTCCACGTATGCACTTGTTCATCCATCTCTCCATCAATGCAACCCTCTAATAGTCTTTAGTCTTAGCCCCTCCCCCTTTTCCTGTGTCTGTAGTCCCTTTGTTGACCCTCTCATCATCCAAGCCTCCATTTCAACACACATACACTTGCTGTTCTAACGGGTGGCCTTCTCTCAAATTCTGTTTTCCACGCTTTCAATTAAGCCCCATACTCTCCCTCTTCTCTTTCATTGGCTCTTTTCCCCTTTGCTGTAATTACAAACACATTTAAACAAAAGCAAAATAAATGTAAAACGTTCTGATATTCATGTATTTGTCCGATACCTCTGCTGTTTTACTTTGTTTTCTTCACAAGCTGCCGAAGCTATGCGTGTCTCTTTCTGTCTTTACTCTCATTTTCTTGGGGTCCTACCTTTTTGGCGACACATGAAGAAGTTGTTGAACATACAGTACATCATTTAACAATCATGTATGTTATTATGTCATATCATGTTATTATATTGCAGTCTGTTTTATTATAAAAAAAAAACCTGAATGCCTCGCCATTAAATAATTACTGGATAATGTGATATTGTGCTCTTAGTTAACACGTTATCTGGAAGTTTACTGAGCCTCCGAAAACAAGATTTGATTTTCCAGGTCCCCTACTGTATTCATTCTTATTAATTAATTATGAATCATCTCCATTAACATTTTATTTAAGTGTTCAGCAATTCTTCCATTTTCATATTTCATGTCCCGCTGTGTTTCTGGGTTTGCCCAAGTCAACACAGCAGCCATAACAGTAACCCATAAACCACATAATGTGCATTGGTCAGCAATTCTGAGCACAAATTAAAATCTTTATGGATGGAATGTGCTGTAAGCATACTAGCTATTTTGCAGACCATTTATCAGGCGACTGTACATACTGCACCAGCAGTGTATGCTAGTTAGCTAGAGCAATACATCTAAAAGACAAATGAATATAGGAGCGTTCTTGCACTGGGGGATTATAAAACCTGTACATTTTCTCATGAACACAAATAATAGAAATAGACAATTCTTCTGGTGAATATAAGCAATAATGTACAAATCGAGTATGCAAAACTTGATTCTTAAGGTGAGAAACTGCAGGCAAAACACATGTTGAAAATGCATTTCTAAAAAGGACCTGTATAAAGTATTAAAGGCTGTAACCTAAAATATGTTCTGTAAAAACATTAGACTCTGTTGTAAAAATGAAATAATGATTTAACTCTGGCTTCATCCATCTTTTATATTTAAATTTTCTTTAAACAGTTTTACATTTACTAATACTTAGCTGTATTGCAAAACTGGAATATTTATTCAAACATTTCTGAAAATGTTTTATACAAACAAAAAATGGTTTTAATGTAAATAATCAACTGGCAAAGTTCCATGATTATATCTACAGTATAAGTCAATTTTGTACTCCTATTGACCTGCAGTGTCTTGCCTTAAGGTCAACCTTATCCATTATAAGCTAACCTTTACTATGCCATGATTCTGCTTATTCATCATCTTCCTTGTTAACTATATGTAGACATACCCAATCTCTCCAAGTAAGCCCAGATTTTAAAAGGATTAAAAGGGGTAAGGGACTCCATGGACTAACCTACAGAGCTGGTCTGAAATGGGCAGAGTTGCTTGTTGGCTGGCTGACTAGAGGCAACAGAAATAGCCGGAGCTGACTACAGCATATGTAATGCACTGCAGCAGTCCTCCCCATGGGTTCAATGTTTTTGTATTTACAAACACACAGTGTGCGTTAATGTTTGTTTTTGTACTGACTGTACATGTGATGGTTATGATAAGGGTGGGGATGTTGGTCTTTGTAACAATTGTATGGAAGAGAAATTAAGAAAAAAGACCTATAGGTGAAATGATTTCCACATATCTTAGTGGTGCAGTGGTGCACTGCAGTCTCTTAAGCTGAGAGCCCGTAGAGTACATTTAGCCCTATCCCAATAAACATAAAACAATGTTATACCTGTCAACAGGGGGCCCTTTGGTTAAAGCAACACTACACTACAGTTCTGCTACAGTAGATCTTTGACAGCAATCAACTACACAGGGTCAAAGCACCATGTATGCCTTGTGTGTGTTTCAATGCATAAGCGGGCATACTGAAAAATGTCCATAACAGTTTAGACACTAGTTTGCTCTACAAATCTTTAAAAAAAATGTAAGGTAATTGTGAGTTTAAAATGAAGACTGTTATTTGAGTCGCAGCCATTATACAATTCAATAATTTGTCATTCGTGTCAGTGTTTCCCCTACCACTGTTTTGAGGGGCAGAGCAGAAAACCGACACAGTATATATTTGTGTTGTTTGTTTTTTTACTTATGTTTTGACACTAAAGAATACATTTTTTCTGCAGCGTTTTGTAATTGAATTCATAGTTTGTTTATTTCAAGTCGTAGGCATTTGAATACTGTAAGTACTGCTCCATATGCTATTCTTAGACTCAGCAATATAGTGGAGTATGAAAAATTAAAACTATTGAGACTGTAATATGCTTAATTTAAAAAAATACTGGGACAAAAAGCTTCCTCTCTTTGCAATTAAACATATTGTTATGAGAGTGTGTGCATCCATTGAATTAGTGTGAAGCTCTACTGCAGCCACAGCCACATAACTGCTGTCAGCACTGCAAGCTGAACCCCCCGGTTACAGAGCATGTCTTTGTCCGTGACGTGTATTTCCTTTCATGATTTAGAGAAACAACAACAATATACCAAGCAAACTGCTACCGTATGATCATGACAAAACAAACCTGTGCACTGTTTAGATTCCCCCTAACCATAAAGTTCAAAGTCATCATCATCTTCTTCAACCGCTTATCCGAAATCGGGTCGCGGGGGCAGCAGCTTGAGCAAGGAACCCCAAACTTGTCTTTCCCGGGCAACTTCAACCAGCTCTGACTGGGGGATCCCGAGGCGTTCCCAGGCCAGCGTGGAAATATAATCTCTCCACCTAGTCCTGGGTCTTCCCCGAGGCCTCCTCCCAGCTGGACGCTCCTGGAACATCTCCCTAGGGAGGCGCCCTGGGGGCATCCTTACCAGATGCCCGAACCACCTCAACTGGCTCCTTTCAACGCAAAGGAGTAGCGGCTCTGCCCCGAGTTCCTCACGAATGACTGAGCTTCTCACCCTATCTCTAAGGGAGACGCCAGCCACCCTCCTGAGAAAGCCCATTTCGGCCGCTTGTACCCGCGACCTTGTTCTTTCGGTCATTACCCAGCCTTCATGACCATAAGTTCAAAGTCCAAAAGCATTAAAACAATAAAACTAATTTATCACCGACCGAGGAGGCTAGCAAATCCTTCTTCACGGAGACGTTGAAACATCTTGCTCAATTCAACACCTTCATAGAATACCCCCAACTCTGACACACATATATTGCTCACAGCAGTGTGTCTGTCTGTCTGTCTGTCTGTCTGTCTGTCTGTCTGTCTGTCTGTCTGTCTGTGTGTGTGTGCGTGCGTGCCATTCACCTGACACCATTTAGCAAATAGACCCAGATTACAGTACAGCCTACACATATACAGTAATCCACGGATAAAGTCTGCAGTCTGACTGGAACTGCACAGAGTGAGAAAATGTAATTCTGTCCTCTGTGATAAAAGACGTATTCAGTCAGCAGCAGCAGTGTTGAGACACCCACATGGTTTGAATTGAGGCTTACACTGCAATATATAGTTGTCTTTACGAGGAAAGGAAACAGGAAACTTCAAATTTAGAATGGATTTGTGGTTACGGTGAGGAGCTGTATGTGTTGTGGAGAACACATATGCTTATCTCAATGTAAAGCAATGTAAATGCAAAGCGCTTGTGTAATGCATGCATGGATTTTTATATTGTAAAGCACTTTAACAAAACAGAACATGAGAGGAGCGTGGATATCTCTTGTCATCCAGAATGGATTAGAGTAGCAAGTAGCACACACACAGGCACAAAATCATTACGAAGGCTCCACTTAACGGCTACCATACATCAGGTACTGCTAGTATTACGCCGATAAAGACTTTTGACCTGCCAATATCATACACAAAACACACAGCACAGTTGGCTATAGATAGTGCCACTTAATAAATGGAGAACAGGAAAAAAGCTTTATCAGTGTCATTGTGACCAAATTACCATAAATAATTATGAAAGTAATTGATCTATCATCTCGTTATCAATAATAAATTACCTAAAAATATCTTCTTTGTCTTTAGTTAGAAGTAACACCTCAATATCCAATGGGCACACAGCTCTGCCGGTGAAAGGAAGTTGTTGAGAAAACACAGGGTTCAACATAACTTTTTTTTCCTACTGGCCCGCCGGGCCAGTGGATCCGAGTTTTACTGGCCCCTTGTATATTTTCACTGGCCCTGCACACACTTGTTTTTTCTTCATAATTTAGTGTCAATAATTATGATACCTGTATTAGAAAAATAAAGAAAGATAACCAGATCTAAAGGGAATATCTATGCTGTAACAGTATAGATATTCCCTTTAGATTTGGTTATCTTTCTTTTAGTTAATTATATGAAATGTTGATATTGCTCATACACATAGGCTAATATAAAACCAGGCAAACATATTGAATTAGAAGCCTTCCACTTGAAGTATGTTGAAAGAGTCGGCCAGTATTTTAAAGTCCAGTAGTTTGATGGTTGTTTTTATTCTTGAATTTGGCCAGTTTAATGAATAGTTCACCTGCAGAAGTCATGTTCAAACATAAAAAAAAAATAAGAGATGAAGGTCTGATCATTCTTTGTGGTGTGGTAGGCTGTTTTTATTACTTTCTCTATATGCATTAGGGATGTGAATGTGTCGACCGAATGACCGGTTTTCTACTTGCGTTCAAGTTGACTTTAAAAATAGAATAGAAATCCGAAAATCAGTGGGTTATGCCGTTTTTTTTAATGGGAGATTTCACCGTGTATGTGAGTTCACGTCTGGTCGTGAGCGCGCTGCAGGAGTGTCACTTCTCCATGATGTGTCAGCTTCACATAAGAGTCCGGTGTGGGACCATTTTTTCAAACTATTGATAAAAAACAATGCAGTGCAAAATATGCAGGATAAGTTAAACGCTCGTCTGAGCCTATGACGTTAAATCACCTTAGAAACACACAATGCCTTCGTCCGATCACAGCAGCGTTTCACCGTGTGATCTCGCCAGTGAGTGAGCCGTCGAGCAGATGAACTGTGGTTTGTGGCTAAAATAATAACCGGGGATATTCTCCCCGTTAGCGATTTCAATGGGAAAGACTTCCGCGATCTGATTGAATGTCTCAAGCCTGAAAACACAGTGCCAAACTGCGCGACTATAGGAACTGTACAGTGAGCGGAGTCCCTCCGTTCGTTTCTGTCTACAACCGACACAATCACCGGAGACGCATTCACAGCGTTTAAATAAAGCCTCTCATTTGTATTACCATTGGGGCTTGGATGCAAATACTGTAACATTACGGCGGCAGATAAAGGAAAAGCGCAGTTGTCATTTTCTGCACCTCAACCTCTGCTGTGGGAAGAAAGAAAGGGGGCAAAGTACGTCGATTGATTTGTCGACTCGCAGGCGGACGGTAGTCAGCTCTGCCAACGGAGCGAGAGTGCACCCGCTTGTTGCTGCGCCTCCACTGGCCTTTCATTACAAAATATATTTTATATTAGGTTTATTATATTGAGTCTTTAATAAACACTGCTTTCATTACGACTCTCAACGCGCATTTCAATGAACCATGATGTCGTCTACAAAAAGATACTGAACTGTGATTGGCCAGTCACTGGCCCGGGCGGGACAGTGACTGGCCAATCAACTTGCCCTGCATATGATTTTACTGGCCCCGGGCCATCGGGCTATACGTTATGTCGAACCCTGAAACAAATCTATTTCCACACTTGAAACTTAGATTCTCCCCCTGATGTGCCACAGCAGTTGTTCTCAGCCTCTCTCATCGCAGTCTACATCTTTTCGCCAGTGTTGTGGATGACAGTCAATTCTATTGGAAATCAAACCTGGCATGGATTCCCAATTAACTCCGACCTCCACCTGCATCGGCCATTATACTCATTTTTTTTTATGTACGCATGCAAACCAATCCTGAGTTCATTTCTCCCTTCCTACAAACAAACCATTGCTTAGAAACCTAGAAGTGTATCATCTTCATAAAAGTCAAGATAACTGGCCGATGTGTATTATGCACCATATGCTAAGTTTTTGTTTTTTGTAAAGAGTTATTCTCCTAAAGGCAATTCCTTCCTTTCCCCTCCTTCCATTCCATGGTCTGTGACAGTACAATAAAAGCAGTTCATTTAGAGGACACACAACAAAATGATTCAAAGGGGGACTTAAAAAAATATAAAAACAAACTGTCAGTCTGTCTGTCTCTCGCTTAAAGGCCTACAGATGTTTTTAAATAAACTGTAGACCATCAATACCAACAACAACAAAAAAGCTTATTTTTACCCTTCAATGAATTGTTTCTTTTTTTATTAATCAACAAGGTTGTTAAATATTCAAATTTCATAAGTCATGGTCAAACTAACAGTCACAGTCTAAGGCATGGCCATCTAAATCCAGCCGTCCTCTGTGGCACAACATAGCATGTAAAAGTACGCCTGAGTAGGATGGAAATGCATGGATTAAGGTCTGAGCCTTTTCTGAAAATAAGCCTGATGCTACAGCAGAGTGGAGCAGCAGATCAAAAATCATGTTCACCACGAGGTTCAATACTGTGGATTAACAGGACAAGAGGACAGCCAGCCAATCCATGCTAGAACCCAGCTTAGGAAATGGCTTATAATACCTATGTATGGTAATGCAAAAGATTTGAGGTGGGGCTGTGTTGCTGATGTCCAGCAACTTGTAGAAAAAACTGTTCTAAACTAAGACAATTACTTCTCACTTTTCACAAAAAAACTGAGAATTTCAGCACCATGGAGAGCAAACATCCCCCAACTGAGTTTAATAGACAGGCAGGAATTTGTTTCAAAGTTGATCAAAATGATAAAAAAAATAACAACTGAGCAAAAAGCAACAACACACATCATTATATGTGGACTCACCAGCCCCTACAGTAGCAATGTTGCATATCAGCTCCCATTAAAAAGACATTTTGATGAAATAGTCCAAATTTCAAAATACACTTAAATTACAACTCATAGTACATGATTACATCACTCTTAACAATCAAAGGACCCTCTTCTTACAGGAAACAAGTGCTCGGAGAAAACCACATGGGACACTTCATTTTCTCTGAAACGGACTTTATTAAAAAGTTATGTTGCAAACTCAGTAGAGTATTTTGTATGACTCCAGGGAGAGACAGCGGCAACAGATTACAGAGCAAATGCAATGTATCTTTGAATAAAATGCATGAGTCAGTAACATGGTCTTTGTAATGTTATCTTGCCCACTTGCTGCCCATTCAAAAACTGCAGCACCAAATCATATCAGCCCCTGTTCAGAATCAGATTTCATTTTAAATTCACTGAGAAGTACAGTATAAAGCCCCCAAGTGACATATCAGAACTCCTTTTATCACTAATGAGCTGAAGGGCCCAGTTAGTTTGGCTCCTCTTAACAGCAGAGCCCCAAGCTGGTAACAGAGATGACTGAGCCTTTTACTGCAGGAGGAGGAAGCCATGTGTATGCTAACAAGTTTGTGACACCATATCAGTGCAGTTTGCCTGGTTTCAGCTATGACCGGGAACAGAATGGGGGTGGTGTGGGGACCCTGGCAAACACAGTTCAGCATTCTTAAGGTGTTGTGTCTCTGTAACCCAATGAGTCATTTGCAAAAGGGAAGGTGCCCACTTGGTATCCACAATGTCGTTCCCACACTCACTCGGTCGGAAAGCTACAATCATTACCACAAGTATAGTGTCATTGCCTGTCTGATAGCACCCTAGAGCCCCATGTTTGCTCAGGTTCACCCAGGATGATTTGTGGTTTCCACAGTTTGTCTGTGTTTTGGGCTAGCAAGAGAGTCAATTGGACAATACAAACTTAAAGTGGCATGTTACACTATGTTAAAGAATGTGTGAACGCGTCCACTTGCCTTAGATTAATTGAGTAACTAATAAAATAGTTGATTTAGAATCACAGGCGGATGACAAACATCCATGTAAAGTTCTGAAAGTGGATTTATTTCAAACTTAACCCAGAAGACACATTAGCAGGGACGTTTGTGTAACCTCTTCATGTAATGTTTCAATATTTTCAGTTTCATCCAGGCTACTGCACTCACACCATTCTGTTGTCACAAAATGATGCATGAAACTGGAAAAGGATATTTGATATGTGAAGGATATTCACTCTTTGATTCAGTCCTGGGTCATCTCCCACACAACACACACAATGAGAATATGTGCTGAATGCCCTAAGCACAGCTCTGATGAAAAAAAAACTATTGGGCACCAAACATTTTTGTAGAGAACAAACAGGCAGTGAAATGGCTTATTAATTCAAGAATTAACACCAAGAATCAAACGAGCATAGGTATAAACATGTCTGCACCTAAACCCATTCCCTTGTTCTCCTGATGTCCCTTTTTCTTTCAAACACGCACACACACACACACACACACACACACACACACACACACACACACACACACACACACACACACACACACACACACACACACACACACACACACACACACACACACACACACACACACACACACACACACACACACACACACACACAGTTGGCTGAGTGAGGAGTGGGTGGTGGCTGTGCGTATGAATGTGAGGCTGACACACTGATGTGTCTGCTGGACTGAGACAATGATCTGGCTCCAAAAGATCTCAGGAGAAATATGGTGAAGCTTCCTTGCCAGTGCTATGTGTGTGCTTAAAGGTGTGTGTGTGTGTGTGTGTGTGTCCAAATATTCCATTCTAGTATTTGAACAAACTATATGCTAGTGTGCGTGTCAGAGTGTGCACTGGTGTGTATGCGGCAGAGAAGCTTCAATCCCATAAATCCTACTTTATTAGATAAACGTCCTAATCAGATAAAGACAATTCACACACACACACACACACACACACACACACACACACACAAAGAGACCCACCAGCAAGTCACTGATAATCTCCATTACCAATTACTGGTGATACGCCACAGCTTAACATGAAAGCAGCAATTAATCTGCTAACACCGGTCAGTGGGTCATGGTAGTAGAGAGAAAAATATTACTTGCTGACTACATTCTGTGTGCCCTCACACACACACAGACAAAATGTGTCATTGAGATATTTTCTTGAATTGCTTTTCAGAGAAGTATCATGCTAGGGAGATGCAACTCAGCTTTAGTGTTATTTTATTTTTTTTCATGTGGAATTATTTACCTCCAGTGCTTGTGTTCTCAAAATGGGCCACAATCCTTCTTTCTTGTGGTTTCCCCAATCAAAGAATCACAGAAGCATGCTTACGATTGGTCCAATGGAGATGCACTATAGAGCCTACGGTTCTTTACGAAATGGTTTAAAAACGCCTGAAATAACAGAGATTTTTACTGTATTTTTATTCAGGCACCTATCTATTTCCCACTCTTACAGAAAATGCAGAGTTGCATCTCAGTAAAAAAAAAAAAAATAATTCTGATAAATTTATTATCCTCAACTCTGCTGTCTCTTCTTTTGTCACTGGCTTGCAGTAAAGATTAAATCAAGTTGGTGATAGGCTGACAAACTCATATCTACATGTTGGAGGGGATGGCCTTACTCTATCTATGGCACATTCACATTGGCAGTGTTTCCTTTTTCAATCAAATGTGTTAAACCCGACCGGGATTCCAACTGGCAACCTTCCAGTCGCAGTCCAAACATGGTCAGCTCGCTTTGAATAAATAGCCCAATCTTCCAGGAAGTCGGAATGAGGGCAAGCTATGGTTTCCCTGATCTAAGCTCCTTTTGACGCAGTAAGCAGAGCTGGCACATTAGAAGACATGCAGGGACAGGGGAGAGCTGTGTGTTCTGATGTGTGTGAGTGTCAGTGTGAGAGAGCATGCTCAGAGTTTGGCTGGAGTCTGTGTAAATGGGTTATCAACATGCATACGTATGCTACCTGTGCTCCCTGGTGCTCTCAGTGTGTGTGTGTGTGTGTGTGTGTGTGTGTGTGTGTGTGTGTGTGTGTGTGTGTGTGTGTGTGTGTGTGTGTGTGTGTGTGTGTGTGTGTGTGTGTGTGTGTGTGTGGTCAAGCATAGAGGTGACACTAGTTGAGTGTTCAAGCAGATGGGCCTCCCATGTCAAATAGTCCCACTGACCCCATTCTCCTCAACCAGTCCATTCAATCTTAACAGCAGATGTACCTTAAATGTATTTTAAAGGCCATAAAAATGCAATAGAATGATTGCTGTAGGAACAATCTGAAATCTACAGCTGCCAATATTGCTATACCTGTATAGACTGTACTTCCTCGTC
Organism: Hyperoplus lanceolatus; assembly: GCA_026929865.2. Lineage (NCBI taxonomy): Eukaryota > Metazoa > Chordata > Actinopteri > Uranoscopiformes > Ammodytidae > Hyperoplus > Hyperoplus lanceolatus. Next base: position 14,070,486 of record CM049412.1, on the reverse strand, counting down.
ACTCATGTCAAAGATGTAGTCAAATAAGCATATTAAAAATGACACAATGATAACTGATGTAGAAAGAACTCTTGTGGTACCACTGCTGACTGCCCTTTACCAAAACCTACCACAGCAATGAAAAGACACGTTCTTAACCCTCCCCATGCATACGTATGCCACAAAAAAACTATTTATGGGAAATCCACGATCACATCAGCCAGTAAATTGTAATACACAGAGAAAGAAATGCCTTTCATCATATAACACTGGAGAGTAACATTTTTAACGAAGATTGATGTATCATCGGGTTAAAAACTATGAACAATAACTCTGCTATCTCATTCAATCCCCAATGTTACATTGAGACAAATGACAGAGCTGTGGCCGTTTAAGGTGTGTACATTTAATGCAAGAGTGAATTGATTTCCATCACTTTCAGTTATACCTTCTTTTAGCTTCCTCCCACTTTGTGTAAGATGGATCCGCATAAACCCACGTCGAGCGGTTTACAATGCCATCTGGAGCGCCTTCCCTCGTAATATCAAATGTCAATATTTGATTTGCAATCTCAAAGCAAAGATGGAGGTAAACACACTCGGCTGTGATTTTATTATTTACCGGCCTCATTAATTAGAGAAAATCTGGACTCCATATCAGAAAAAAAAAAACTATTTTCAATAGATAGATAACTCTGCTTCCTCAATCGTCCTTATACATTTCCCAATTTTACAGTGAGCCAAATGATCGAGCCGAAGGGGTTTAAGGTGTGTGTGCAACAGCTGCAAAAACTCCCAAGTTATCCGATTTGATTCCCAAGACAAGAAAATCCAAATAACAGGCTTCATTACCGCTGACTTTATTCCATATCCCTTGCCATTGATTCGATGAAACTTTTGTTCTTGCAAATCATGAGCTGAGTTAAATAAATCATAGATAAAACAGTGATATTGTTTTAGGACACCAGTGCGTGCCAGCAGCGCGTGCATATGTTTGATAAGAGAATGAAAGAGAGACAGAGAGACCCCAGATGCGTCGCGATGAGGTAATGTGTTTATATGTGTAAGATTAATAATGGTAATATGACAATGGTGAAGGAGATTAAACTTTGATTTAGTAAAAGTCTGCCAGGCTTACATCGTTTTGTTAAGTTTGTTTGTAAAAATCAGACCAGTGCAAAAGCATGATTGAAACTATATTTACAAAAAGCATTGTTTTCGCCTATGGTCTCGTTTGCTTTTACAGTTAATGTATGATCATCTGTAAAAATGGGCCTGTTTCGTAAACATTTAAAAGTACCTCTTAGGTAGAGGGTTTAGGTGACAATGTTGTCATTGTACTGCATTCTTAAATGATAACGCAGTCAAAACAGGCCACTCCTCACTCAGGAGGAAGAACTCTGACTTCTGAAAGTCATCTTAAAAGGTGAAGGCAGCCTTTGTCCCATTGTAAAGCGGGCCCGCACTTAATCCAAAATCCAAGTTAACAGTGAGTGAGTGAGTGAGTGACCGACTCCCCCCCCCCGACCAAAAACCAAACCCTCAACAGTGCATTTCAGGTTCAGCGTTTGTGTGGAGGGAGAGTGGTGCAAGCTGTGATGCAGGCAACCTTACATGGCCATCTGTCACACTCTCTGCCTCTGTCTGTCTCACTGTCTGCCTTTGTTTCTCTCTCTCTCTCTCTCTCTCTCTCTCTCGTCTCTGTCACTCGGAGCTATTCCTGGATTCCACACTGAAGTGAAAGGAAACAGGAACGACTGCAGTGTCCGTTTCCCTCCCCTTGCAAAGAAACCACTCTACCTCTTGTAACACACACTGTCTCGCTCTCACAACACACACACAAACACACACTGTCAATATCCCTGTGCGGATGGCTTTGTTCATCAGCCAGTGGGGAAGATGTTTCCTAAAACGTGTGTGTGTGTGTGTGTGTGTGTGTGTGTGTGTGTGTGTGTGTGTGTGTGTGTGTGTGTCGAAAGCCATGTTCCTGTTCCTGCAGACGGAATGGAGGCGGCGGAGTGTGTGCTTGCATTTGCATGTGTGTTTATTTGCATGCGGGCCCTGGCAAAAACAGCACAGTTTGAAAATGAGATACGGTCAGCTGGATGGATTTGAGTCAGTAGGGGTGCAGATGGGTCCTTTATTATTGTCACGTGGTGGAGGCGTATATTCAAAGCAGTTGCACACCCTTTTCTCTTGCTATCTGTCCCTTTTGTTCAGTCTCTTCTGCACCACAGCACCACTGGGACTCTCACAAACTCCCTGTTGTGCTGACTGGAACTACTATATAGGCCGCCGGGGCTGCTGCTGCCATATCGGCCAATTAGAAAAGCTTTTACTAAAAAAGCTCCAGCCAATTGGATAGTGCTGCATTCCCTGGGCCAGATGAGACTCCTTTAAATGTGCTGCTGTATGCTAGAATCTGAGAAGTGGTGGGCAGACTCCTGTTTCGCTGACAGGCACCGGGCACCAGAATACACACACACACACACACACACACACACACACACACACACACACACACACACACAAACACAAACACACCCTGCAGAGGCAAGGAGTTAGAGACATCCCGCGTCGCTAAAGAGTGTCCTATGCCACTGAGTGTGTGTTCTTAACTGACTCTTAACTATTTGATTCTAAAACATAACACACAGCAAAGCAGAACCCAAGTAGCCTGCTCCCATGGCACACAAAACAGACACTAACGAATGGGTTTACGAAAGCATACAGAGACGGCAGCACTTGGAGAGGACAAACTTATGAGTGAAAATGGGACAGAGAGACCAGACATTTTAATTTTTTAAATCCCTTTAACCATTTGTATGGGGGGACGCTCTAAATCTTAGACATTGTTTTTTTAAGGAGGTTTTGAATTAGGAATGTAAGAGGTTATTAATTATAAAATTATAAATAAATATATGTATCATCTTGTCCTTTCTTTGTTATTATTATCTATTCATTAAATACAACTGAACATTACTTAATAATGCACAAGTCCAAGACTCAAATCTAGGTCTGCCTTATTGTAGATGTAAGAAAACAAATAACTAAATACATTTTTTTTTTAATTGCAAGGGACTCCGAGCAAAGGAAACTAAGAAATGAATAGAAAGCAATGAGAAAGAGGAAACAATAAAAAGGAGAAATACCAAGAGAAAGCAATACTCTTAGAAAGACATAGTGAATGAGACGGAGACAGACTATGCATCCCGATGGTATAATACCAGCTCTGCCTTCCTTCTCCTTCTTTCTCATCCTCTTATCTCATCGATGCTGATAGAGAGTTCACTGCCAAGTCAACGCTTACAAGAAAGCGATCTGCGAAAAAGCTCATAGGGGCTTGGAACATACAACCACACAGATACACACACACACACACACACACACACACACACACACACACACACAAGTTACGAAGCAAGAAAGCCAAATCACAGACAATAGGGATGGGCGGTATTTTGAATATGTGTCACAGCTTGCTCTACATGGGATTTAGTAAATGACTATATTGCCAATATTGTGTACAAATTGTCACAGTTTTTTTTTAAAGGTCTGTGCGAATCTCCCAGAATTATGAACGCTGCTGCTACACGCCTCCCTCACCTCATCCTTCAAAGACCATATCTACTTAGCCTAGCTCCTTTAAGGAATAGGGCAGTGTGCAATGTAACAAAACGAGCGTGTTGACTTAGCAGGTGTTAAGAGAGCTGTCGGCAGTAAAGTGACAGTGAATGAAGCAGAGCGGAGGGAAAGGTTATAGCAGTACATTGTGTCATTAAATGCACAGAAAAGGCTACAGTATGTCAGATAATAAACACTGCTGCTTCTCAAAAACAACTAAATACTGTTGTTGGAAAAATGAAGGAGGTCAGCCCTAGATGACAGCTCCATTGTGCTTCCCACTAACGTTACTGTCTTTAGCTGAGCAGGACAGGCTCAAAGTAACAGTATAGGTTTTTTGGCCGCTTTGTGTAACGTTATCTGTAACTAAAACACATAAAGCCAACAGGAATTATCCTACCTATAATTATTCATTTTAAGCTATTCCGACGCATGAGAAGATTTCAAAATATATTGAGATATCATGTGTGGCGATGTAGGCTAACCTTAAAATATCTCAAAATAATTTGTAGGCCATGTCATTTAAATGCTAAATCACAATTTCTCAAACACAAACAGCAGTAAAAGCCAAAGATGTAAGAACATCATCTCTCCCTCTTCTCTGTGTATTCACAGAATCCACTGCTCACAGCACAGTCAAGGAACATTATATTACTGCAACAAGCAACAACTAAATAAGTCTGTGTTCCCACTCTATAAATCAGCTCTATCTAGGCCGGGGCCGGGGCATTACAACAATGACACCCCACATTTCTCTCTAAGCGGGGCAGGTGTGGCCGGGTGTGCTAGGAGAGACACCACCTCCTGCACATGAAACAGGGTGGAGCAGGGTGGAGCAAATAAAAATAACCCAAAGGCAACAGGCCATTAATCAAGCCCACAGACCACCAGGCACAAAGCACTGATATACTACTGAAAGCAGCGGCACAGGCCAGTGAGCACCACCGGACCACAGCACAGCACCAAATACAGCTCAATTAGTTAAGCGATCAATGCAGGAAACACAGCTGCCCACCATAGACTGTATAGAAAAGAGCTGCCCACGCATACAGTAGAAAATGACAAGAGCGTCTGCTGCTCTGCAATTGTGCTTTTTCAGCAGTGTCACAGTTGATAAGCTGATATGCCTGTTGTCTTTCCATGTAGGCTACTGTAAGACAGAGCCAATAGGGTGTTAGTTTACGATTACCCCACAGGTTCAGGTATGCCAACAAGCTGGTTCAGCAAGAAGAGAGGGCACTTCAGCATTTTTTACTTTGAGTGCACGCGCGCATGCACACGCGCAAAATAACAAACACACTGGCACACACACTCTCTCTCACACACACCACACACACACACACACACACACACACACACACACACACACAAAACAGAGACAGACAGAGAAGGTATAGTTAGAAGAAATAACCTCGAAGATGAAACAAGGCGCTTCAATGACCTTAGGTTTTGGTTCCCTAAAACGGTGCCTCGTGGAGGTTAAAAAGGGGAAATGAATAAGAATGTAGTACAAATTCTGAACCAACGAAAGCAGATGTTACATAACCAACCCCCCCCCCCCCCCAACTTGCAGATACCCTGATAACAGAAGTAGAATTAAAACAATAATTTAAAAAAATACCTCATTATGTTATCAAAATAGCTTTAATTTCATATCGCGCGGCACAGTGCGGAAGTAGGCACCTGCTATAATAGATGTGTTTCAAACAAACCGCCACCTCCTGTCTCCTCATATTAGTTTATTCTTCCCAGGTTAGCCTAAATTAGTTTCACACCAAAACTGACTGAAAATACAGTAAACTCACAACCTGAGGAAAGTTGACGTTTCATCACGTGTAAACTTCCTCTTTTTGTTTTTAAATGCCACGGGCAAAAAGGAAAACAAGGACGGTTCGACAGACAATGTAACAATAAAAAAGACAGAGCGGATATAAAGTAGGCCTAGCCTAGTTGAACTTTTAAACCGGGAGCACACGCGAGTTAAAAACAAATTAGCCCACACTCGTGCCGGTAGAATGTCCTCTCTCTCTCTCTCTCTCTCTCTCTCTCTCTCTCTCTCTCTCTCTCTCTCTCTCTCTCTCTCTCTCTCGATGACAGCGCTGAACTTAAAGTACGTAAAGCATTACAAAAGCATAGCTATGAAGAAGATATCAACCAACTCACGGTGTCAGTAATAAGCCGGTAAGAGTCTGCCGCTTCCACCAAAACATAGAAATCCACAGAGGCGAAAATCCGAGCTGCAATCCAACTAATGCGAGAGCCGTTCTGAGCTGTCAGCGTCCTGCCGCAACGAGGAGAGTCACACACTACTAGTGCCTTGACAACCAGGGCAGCGAGCGAGAGACCGGAGCCGCCTGCTGGTCTCAGATCCCTACAGATGAATGGCTGTCCAAGTGCGCATGCGCGGATGAGGTTGATTCATTCCGATGTAGCAGGACTGTGGAAAAGGCAAGAAAAAAACATAGCAGGGCAAAAACGCGCTGTTTTTATTTAGTTCTCTTCATGAGCATGCATTTGAGACAAACAGAGATGTGGCAGTGGAAGATAAAACCGCAGATATAGCTATGTAGCCTATACAACAGCTGAAGAAAAAAAAGTCTGAATTATAGACTTAAAGAGTAGCAGCTAAAATGGGTTGAACACATCTAATTTGATTCATGTTGGGCTGCTACGACTATTGATCATTTCTTTCATCATCACATTGTTTTCAGATGATCGAACAATCGTTAAATCAAGGTCATAATGTGTGTGTGAAAATGTGAATCAGAGAAATCTGAGTAGAAAGTTGATGCACAAGTTATTTTTCCTAATTGCTCTATAAATGAAAAAGAATTGGGCACCACAATAATTATATCCTGTTGGTTAACTGATCTATTTCACGTCCAATCCTGTCAGCATTTTCTAAGGATATTGTCTATACATTTTTCTTTAAATCGCGATCAGAAAGACCTATATGACTAAAACGTGGCCATGACTCCCTCTCCATCCAAGAAAGAGAAGCATTACTCTCTCCCAGACAGTCTTATAAATAATTCAGCAATAAAAGCTTGCCTCTTCTCTTCTCTGCTTGCCTGGTTGCATGCATTCAGCACACACACACACACACACACACACACACACACACACACACACACACACACACACACACACACACACACACACACACACACACACACACACACACACACACACACACACACACACACACACACACACACACACACACACACACACTGCACGGCGTCAATTTATGCGGGCGTTACCAATAAAAAAACAAATCTCGAGAGCAAAATAAAGTTCAATCAACATTCTTGTTGCGCAAATGGCTGTGGCACCGGTCAGCCAGATCAGTCGGGGATTACGAGGCTTCTGTCAACTATCAATAGCCTCGTGTTGCCTGCGAGAGAGAGAGGGGGGGAGGAGAGGGGTTGCTTAGTTTCAATGCGCAGACGGTGAAGAACGACCAGCCAATGAGGCTGTTTGTCCTGTCTAGGGATCAGTGGAAAGCAAAAAGAATCCCCCCCGCCCCCACCAGCAAGCAAGCAAGCGACGTCCAATTTAATCCAAACCATCCTGTCCCAAAGGTCCCAAAGCCCCGCGTGCACTACCCCTAAAAGAGCAGCTGATAAGAGGGGGGGGCAGAGCAAGTGTAGGCTATAAGCCAGCAAATAAAGCAATTTACCTGCACAGCGCTCCCGTTCAAGCCCGCCGTATATGTTATTACTTCTCACTCAAAGGCTCTTTCAGCGCTGCCGCTCACTCCGGAGCTGTTCGCTGCCTGCTGAACTGGGGAATTTAGATGTACGGGATTTGTTCACGTGGTCACGCTCTGTGTATCCTAATTGGCGGAGCGCCGCTGCCTCCTCGCTCGCACCTGTATACGGTGAAATATATACAACGGTGCCGGGGAGGTGGGCGGGAGGGAAATAGAGACAGATTGCTGCAGGATAGCCAGGATACAGCCATGCATTATATGGGTCGCTCCTTCCTGGCATTTTCTCGCTATTGCTGTGTCCAAGAATAATATAATGTATGACAATTTGGAAGCTTTATGCATTTTTCAACTGGAAAGGAATTTGCCTTGCCATGCAGTTTTATAAGAGTCTGATACAATTTGTATGGATTTTTGTGTTGGAAACAATCAGATTGAAGCTTCTTTAGACAGTTATGTCAACTGTTTGCTGTCAAATTATTGGTTGTTTTGTTATGTGCCGAAAAATCGTATCAGCATATCTACAGCAAAAAGAAAATAGAAAAAAAATGACATAGACATACAGCTGAAGGTATAAAATCCATGTACGATCACCAACGGTTTACCTAGATGTAAATGCGCCAGTGTTGTTGTAATTACTCAGAATTATTCATAGGGGTGACAGGAGTTACACAGTATAGCTTTAAGATATCCTATGCAAAGTGTAAAGGTAAAAGGAAAAGTAATAACTGATTCTTCAAATAAAACCGAGCAGTTTTGAGTGAAACAAATGTATAGTGCTGGTACTTTTTATGCCTTAAATCTGCACTACAGGCTGGCTGCAGACCCTCCTCTATCAATCTGGCTAAATGTCACAGCTGCACATAAACTAATAGCTTGCTCTTTCAATTTCCCGTTCTAATCTCAGATGAAAATTACATAACATGAATGCATTTTAGAAATTATTTTGTGCTTGATCAAAGTCTGATAAAAGTCTTGGCATGCCTGATGTTTTTAATCATTGTTGAGTGTCTAAATTACACTATTCGCCTAAATTAAGTTTGCTTAAAGAGATCCTATTATACTACTTTTCTGGTCTTCATTTCTTGTTAAAAACTGCTATAGAGCAACCTGACACGAATCACATCACAAAAAACTATGTAGATTTTCGGGACACCCTTCCTCTTACCCTAGCGAGCACAGCAGTCTCTCTCTACACACTGCTTTGAGCTTCTCCGCCCCCTCCCCCCCTGCTGCAAACCCCACTCCGTTGTGATTGGTTACCTTTCTTCCAGCAGCGGGAAATTTTAAGGAAGGTGGGGGCATGCAGCCGGAGCTTGCCTGAGCGGCAGCATTACCATATGTGGAAACATGACAGAAACGACCCCAGCGTGACAGACACAACCCGGAAATTTGAACAAGTTCGGCTCGACCGGCTGCCATAGTTTTTAGTGCTGTGCATAGCCACCCCAGACGGTCAGCAGGGAATACATCGAAATGCATGTACGTAATTACTTGATACTCTAGTATGGTTAAACATGACTATAAATCATTATAACAACGTTTATAGGTCATAAAAGTCGAAAAGTATCATAGGTCCTCTTTAAAGAGAACTTAATTTCAATCATACTTCCTGAAAAAATTAAAGATGAGTATATAACATATACATATTTTAGTTTGGGCTTGACTCCTACTGCTACTACTGTGCATCAAAGCAATAGTAACAGTATATCCATAGATGAAGCAAGTCTTTCCTGTAACCTTGACATGAAGATCAATATTGGCAACATCTGTCACACATCTGTCATTAGCATGGTAGTAGGGGTAGCCATGGCACTCTTTTGAATGATGACGACTGAAAAACTAATATAATATAATATAATAAAATATATATATATATATATATATATATATATATATATATATATATATATATATATATATATATATATATATATATATATATATATATATATATATATATATATTATAATCTCATTACTTACTGCAACTCCTAAGGCAAAATATCAGCTCTCAAAATTGAGAGCTGCAAATTTGTTGGGTGTTCATTCCCTACAGGCCTTCTTCTTTTCCCTCAAAGAGATCATAGCTATAAGAACTACCTGTTTTAGTGAGTAATAGAGAGGGCATTGTAAAATGCAGCCTGGATACGAAAAGCTTTCATTCTCCAATAATATTACCCAATAAGCTCACTTTTGAACAATCTTTCTGACTATATATACAAAATGCAGGCAGCCTTTTTTTTTCCAATGCATTAACACAAAGCACATTGTAAAAGCAGTATTGTATAAGTGTATTATACTTATATTTACAGACGTCATATGCCACTAATGAACTGGATTTACAGTCATTTGTGCCTCTAAACTTAGAGTGTAGCCCACTGGTCTGTCAATCACGCACACCAATATAGAAAACTCACACACTTTTCAACGTATTTGGACAGAGGTTTTAAAAGCATATTTGCTGTGTGCGCTTGTAAACGAGGCGGTGGCAGGTTACCACAGAATGCCTGCCCGTATTCCCACTTTAACACTTTCACACAAGCTTACCGTACACACACAGTTATTCATCTACCTACTGAGGCCACGGCATAGTGGCAGTCAATGGTACGGGGAAAGTATTTTTAGATTTCATGTGGGTTGCAGATGCTGCTCCAATGAACCAGGTCGCATCAAATAGAATAGTGTTTTCACTGTATCATGCGATGCCTTTGACTTCCTCACAGTTTACCCGTAAAATGTTGTGATTGCCACGAAACGTATAGCTACCTGCTCCGCAACTCACCCACTTATGTGTTCCTCCTCCTTTCTCTTCTTCTCTGTGCTTGGATAGCAGTTTTTCTTCGTTGGTCTTGGCAGATTAAGCCAAGGCACTCGACTGGCCTCCAGGCTGTTGGCAGGGATGTGGCCCTATGTTTTTTCCCCTTCACTCAGTTTTGGCGCAAATTAAAAGCAACGTTGATTCGTTTTTTAGGGCAACGTTTGGCATGTATTATGAGTCACATGGTGGAGAGTTATTATCTAGGAGAACAAAAGCTGAAGAGCAGAGAATAGAGCACTCTCCCCCTCCTCCTCCTGTTCCCTTCTTTTCCTTCATCCGCCCCTATCATCTCTCCATCCCCCATCCACACACCAACACCAGCGCCTGCCATCTGACACCCCTCTAAGGAGTTCTTTTTTAGGGTTGTTTTCTAACACATACACACACATGCACTAACACACACACACACACACACACACACACACACACACACACACACACACACACACACACACACACCAACCTGCAACACACACACACACACACACACACACACACACACACACACACACTCAGTCACAAACCTTGTTTGCTGGTTGCGAGGAAAAGCTCCTATGTTCTCAATCCAAGGTAAAGAGATACAGGCCAAATGGCATGGAGAGAAACAGACAAAGGACAGACAGAGAGACAGACAGACAGACAGACAGACAGACAGACAGACAGACAGCAGTTCTGCGGGTTAACTGGAGCCATGTGCACACCAAGAAAGAGGGAGAAGCAGAAGGATGGCGAGGGACTTTCTGTTGGAGGACCTTGGTGTACCGTAGGTCGCAGTGTGTGTGTATCACCCCCGTTGGTCATTTGGTGCGATGCCACATGGCCGTCTGACCACAAGCAGGACATAGGGAATAGTGTGTGTGTGTGTGTGTGTGTGTGTGTGTGTGTGTGTGTGTGTGTGTGTGTGTGTGTGTGTGTGTGTGTGTGTGTGTGTGTGTGTGTGTGTGTGTGTGTGTGTGTGTGTGTGTGTGTGTGTGTGTGTGTGTGAAGAGCCTCGCTGAGCCGGACAGATCTTCGACAGTTAGCAGATGGTGGTGCCAGTGTGCCATGGGCAGGAGAGCAAGCTGGACTCACACACATGGATGCACACAGGCTGCCCTGCCTGTGGTCAAATAGCCAAGACTGCCAGGTAGAATTTCAATAAATACTAATATGACTTTCATATTACTTGTACTTTTCATATAGGGGAGAGTGGCCTAAGTTGTGCAACTTTTCACTCAAAGTGACTTTAAAGTAAGGCCTTGACAGTAAAGTCTCCAACTCAAATATGTACATATATTTCAGGGTGTTGTGCATCCCTGGCAATACAAACTTTGGATCTGGAATAAACTGTTGAAGAAATATAGCTTTTGGAAAAAAAGTTGTCTTGTTGCACAACTTGCCCCCGGTGTGGTGTAAGTTGTGCGGTTGGAGAGAATACCATGGGGTGAATTGTGCCATTGCTATATATCTCATAAACTGTAATGCAAGACAAATCCACTAGACAATCACTTATTTAAGGTGTATTTAAAGTAAATAGTTGACAAAGATTGAAGTTCAATTTTCTTAAACAAGGCCAAGCAGATCTAATGGTTTTACCTGCAAAACTCACAATGACAAAGTCACCATCATCATCTTTCTGGCCATCTGAACTCTCATCAGTGGTGTCGTTAAGTGGAATTGAGATGTCACTCTCTTCTGAGCTACTGTAGACAATCACTTTCTTTAGGTGACCAGCGTATACAGCCATGCCACTGGCACAACTCTCAGAAATGTACTTTGAACTAGTTGCTCCGTGCTTGTGGAACCAACTGCCACCTGACAAATGTGATTCCCCTACATTTCTGCCTTTAAATCAAGGCTCAAAACCCATATGTACACCCTGGTGTTTCCTCCCCATTGACTATCTTACCTCTGCACTACTATCTTTGTTTATGTGGATGTATGGGCTTTACGTCTTTTATTTTGGTTATTGTTATTTTACCTTCATTGTTTACCTACTGAATGCACTATGTAAAGCACTTTGGACAGTGCTAACTGTCAAAAATGTGCTTTTATAAATACATTTTACTTACTTACTTACTTACTTACTTACTTACTTACTTACTTACTTACTTACTTACTTATAACTCACGTAGGCCATTTGGCACAAATCAACCCAATCCCAGAAATTTGGATAATAAGCATGATGCAGCAATTTAGGGCTGACATCGTGCTAACTGTATAGACTCAAAATGTGGCATACTAAAGCACTAAAACATGTGTCAAATGTTTTCAAACGTGTCTATAATTGTTCAGACACAATAATCAAAAAACCTTGATCATGGAAATTTTACTTTGAAAGGCAAAACACAGTTTTTTGAGCTTAAATGTGCTTATATCTTATTCCTTGTTTCTCCCTTCTTTACAGGATGAGTCAAATGGATGGCTCTTCTTAAATGTGTGGTCACATTTCCAATTTCTTCCATGGTTTTCTAGAAACAAGGGGTGGCACAACTTCCAAAATGCACAACTTAGGCCACACTCCCCTACCACTTAAGGATTTAAAAAAAAAAAAATTATCAATCTTTTTTTTGGAGGAGTGATTTGGTTGCATTCAGCAGGAAGTAAAACAGTACTCGGTTTTCTTTTTTCATTAACAAAATAAAACCTAAAACAAACTACAAAAAAAAGCTATAGCTGTCAGAACATTGTTTGATAATACCCTCCTCTCTCAATTTAATTGTCCCACTGTGTAAGGACTTATCCATCAGGTGTCGTTTCTTTTATGCATTTTCTCCTGGCTTATTGGCACTCATGATTATGCAGTGGACGGTTCTAATTTATTTTCTCATTAAAAAGTTTCCTCGATATATAAGGGAGGAGAGGACATGTCACTGTCTGTACACGAACAATCAATCTGTTTAAGTATCGTTGAAATGAGTGCCATTAAACACCGTACAATGCTGGTGTCATTACAGGTGTTTGGAGTCTTTGTCAGCCTCTAGTTTGTGTTAACACAGAGTGGGCATCACTTTTTGAACAAGATCTTATTATAATGATCCAATGGTCCATTATACTGCACACACACACACACACACACACACACACACACACACACACACACACACACACACACACAGAGAGAGAGACACTGTCATGTTTTCACATACATATACATACAGATGCACAGGAACACACACAACTTCACAGGGCTGTTGCTGAGCAGCTGTCTCTAGAGTGGACGGCCTCTCCATTGTTGGAGTGTGATGGATGAGATGGGAGCTTTGACTATGGACTGGGGGGGAGGGGTTTCCTCTGACAACACTGGGTACCTTTATTACTGCTGTTAATGGAACAATATCTATTGGTGTGGCACTATGAGCAAGGACTTCCATTATCCATCACATTAAAAGGTGTGGACAAGAGCCGTCAAATCAAGATCCCACGGAATTATCAGACGTTGACGTGAATAATGCAATACCGGTGCTGCGTATTGCACGTAGGAGATGGATTTGCTTTGAGGGTGTGTGTTCATGTGCTTGCTTCGGAAGAGTCACTTTATATTTGTTCTTTAGATCAGTAGCTCCCAGTCACACACACACACACACACACACGCACACACACGCACACACGCACACACACACACACACACACACACACACACACACACACACACACACACACACACACACAAACACACACACCATACAATATGTCTGGTTGGTACACAATCCTGTCAGGAGAACATCTGTTGTCAGTGACAGGTGATTGTAAGGTGAGACCACACTGTTGCCCCCACCCAAACAAACTCACACAAATAACCAATACAAACACACACACACACACACACACACACACACACACACACACACACATAAAGCTCAAGCCTCTAGCTGTCAGACTCGATCTTAGTCTCTTGGCACTTGGTGACAGCTTGACATACACACTCATAAAAGAGTTGACGCACTGTTTTGTTGGGCCTCCAGGATCTTCAAAGCTGCTCTTCGAAACAACACACAGGGCAAAACAAAAACAGCAGGTAGAATTCACATACAATAAAGCAAAATCATGCCTTTCCTTGATGGCAATTGGCTCGAAGAACATGTTGATTGCCTTCAAGCTGACCCTGACCTCCCTGCACATAGGGGAAATTGAAAAACCAAATGTATCCCCTTGGGGACTATTTGAATATCATATATCAACCAGGCATCCAGCAGAATTAGTATAGCCTATGAATCAGACTGAGTTGCCACTTCATTTCAGAATTTGAATTGCAGACTTGAGATAAGGGTGACGCATCTGAGTTATGATAAGCACGCTCCATAGGTTGAATGCTATGCCCATCAATTATTGGTATTTTGTTATCAGACTTCTCCTTGTATAACTGTATGTTTGTTTGTGAGTTTTTTTAATTACAGTGTTTGTGTCCTTATTAGGTGTTCTATTGATTTTTTTTTATTTGCTTTTAAATTTCACCTAATGAGATATGGGACGAAACATCAGATACATATCAAATGAAATGGGAAACCTTGGATCTTATATCTTATATATTGTTTTGATATTTTAGAAACGTGCTGTAGGGACTTTGTCATTCAGTATGTAAAAGACAAATATTTGAGTTGCACTGGATATGTGCTTTAGGATTTGGACCAATAATTCAGTGGGCTGCAATTATTATAGCTAAATATACTCTTTTACATTATTATCAGAATATTGGTATATATTTCTAATGGCCTTCAAAGGGCATAGAGACACTGCAGAACACACACAGACAGAGACACACTGACAGTTGCATGAATATACACAACATGTACCGGTACACCTGCCCGAACACAGAGACTTCAGAAGTGCCTAACAGAGGCATGAGTGAACAGACTGAAACAGACCGTTGGCTGGATGATGCAAAACAGTGAAACAAGAAGAAAATTGTGCTTTATAGCTGTTGTATCAGTCAGGCTAGTGTGAGCAACGTTTAAATTGTCTTTAGTTTATCAGCTGCACGTACGGCATGTGCAAAAACGCCACCAGCTATGGTATCAAGCATAGAGAGAATAGCGGGGGAAAAAGAAAGCCAGAGAGGCAGAGATACAAGTAGTACAATAACCTGATCTCGACCTTGACCAATATTGGTTATTTTATACATGGGTAAAGGTACACCAATCCAGCCCGTTCAACCACTACACACTCCACATGCATGGCTCACTCATCTTTTGTCAGCCACCTGCCCACTCCCTCATTCCCTCAGCCTACATAACATGTCAGTGCTTTCATCTTCCCCCCAATCTCTATCTCTTCCATTCAAAATCCTCTCTCTCCATAAGATTCCCTCTGAAACCACTTGCATCTACGTTTTCTGCTGTACTACTTCAAAAGCAGCACAGACAAGGGGGAGGGGAGGACCACAAGGGATGTATAGAAAGAAACATATACTGTAGAGAGGACGCCCATATGTAAAAAAAAAAAAAAAAATGTGGGTTGTAAGTGAATATTCATTTTCTACATTTTTAATTTTTTTTCAGCTAAAATGAATCATAATATAGACCAAAACTACTTATACCAAAAATTGGTAATGCTGCAATAATTCTTTTTTAGGGTGAATGTGCCGGGAACAGGATTATTGCCGACTATCACTATGGAAGCTGTATGTATATGAAAATATGTCATTTTTATAATGGTAGGAAATGGGATGAACATAAAAATCTTGCATCTGTTTTGCCTGTGCCTGCGTGTGACAGAGAGAGAGACAGCGAATGTCTGCTGCCTAAATCCTTCCATCTGTTGAGCAATAGCAGACGTCCCCATTAGATCAGGCTGAATGGAGAAAAATGACAAAGAACAATCTTCCAGATCTCAATTGTATGCTAAATAGAAGATGTTCCGTTAATATTGGAATGATTTCATTTCACAAAGGCCATGAGAATTGATTTGTATCAGCAAATTCTATATCAGTAAGCACTGACAAAGGATCACAGGTGATTATCCTCAAAATAACATGTACAACAGTTTGATATGAGTTTCGCTTATGGTGGCACTGTACTTGTATGGGCAAAACTACTCCATGCTTTGATGTATTCTGTTATATGTATGTAAGCAACACTGAGTTTACTGTAATTTTGCAAATTGTATGTGTCTTTTCTTTCAAATCCAGGCTATGAAACACCTTGAAATCGACTCAATATCAGAGTTTGTGTAGCCATATGGTGTCATAACACTATGCTAACAAATGCAATGGTAGTATCTTAAATAAAATAGGATACGGTCATTTTAGACTTCATCTAAAACCCTTTACCTGCATACAATACCATGTGCTGATTTACACAGTTTTCCCAATGTAAGTGCAGAAATAATTACACTGCCATCATTATCATTCCTGGCCATATAGTGTCTTACTGTTGATTCTTGCTAGGTATCGTGCTAATTGCGTGCGTGCACTGTTTCCGCTGTCTGATAATTGGTATGTGTATGGATGTGTATTTTAGAAAGGAGCGTTAAGAGCAATGCAAATCCCTTGGACTTAGATCCAAAGGAGTGATGTGTGATTGACAGGTCTCTGTCGCTCTCCCCTCGCTCCTTCTCTTTCTATTTTCTTTTCATTTTATCTCTCTGCCTGTCTCACCCCCCTCTCACGCAACAAAGAAAAAACACAACATTTGCATTCAGTTGGGCCCTTCTGATTCCCTAATGATGGATCAGGCTCTGGGTTGTGGGTGCTAGGATGAAAATGAGCACAGGATATTTACATCTTTGGGGGATAATCCACTTTTAATGTGTCCTAGGCTTTCTTAATCTGCTTCTTTTTATTCATGAGTCTGGCATGTTGGGTTTAAAGGTGTTAATTACAGTTCAGTTTTTAGAGAGGCAGCTGTCTACTCCTCCTTAGAGAACACTCTGCGTGTATGCGTGTGCACGTGTGTGTGTGTGTGTGTGTGTGTGTGTGTGTGTGTGTGTGTGTGTGTGTGTGTGTGTGTGTGTGTGTGTGTGTGTGTGTGTGTGTGTGTGTGTGTGTGTGTGTTTGCATTTCTGCAGATGGATGGATAATCAAATTAATGGTAAATAATACACACATCATGCAAATGTTGAACTAAAATCCCAAACCCAAAACATATTTATTTGATTACACATACAAGCTCCTTGGTTCTATTTTATTCATGCAGCAGTGTGAATACATAAGAGACTCCCACAATGGCATTTTTCTTAATGCTTTTCCTTACCCTGTCATTGATCAAACCATTTCATTTCTGCTGGCGGAGAAGTTTTATATTACAGTTAAACCTATCCTTGTAAATTAAAAAAGAGAACTCCTCAAAAGCACTCAAACCTGTAATGTGTGTTGTGTTACAACAGCAGGCCAGGTTCGAATGAAAGTTTTCAACTGTATTAATGATTCAGGGGTTACAGCCGCACTCTTAGAAAATTGATTTAGTGTGTGTGTGTGTGTGTGTGTGTGTGTGTGTGTGTGTGTGTGTGTGTGTGTGTGTGTGTGTGTGTGTGTGTGTGTGTGTGTGTGTGTGTGTACGTCTGTCTGTGGGTTCAGACAGCTGCCTCTGATCTGCAGGCTGAGACTAGCTTCACACCTGACTTCCCCGCCAGACACCCAACAATCTGTCACCTCCACATTTAAGCGCCTTCCCTTCTTCCTAAATGATCTCTTTTTTCCCAGTCCTCCTCTCTTCTGCTTTTACTTGGTCGACTCTTGCGTTCATTTATTTCTCTACTTTTGCATTGGGTTGTGTCGGGGCAAATATTCCTTTCCGACAGAGATGTGCTGCTTCTCTTTTTATAACCCTCCCACCATTTTTTGATCTTTGTCTCTCTCTCTCTCTCTCTCTCTCTCTCTCTCTCTCTCTCTCTCTCTCTCTCTCTCTCTCTCTCTCTCTCTCTCTCTTTTCTCACACTGTGCTTTTTCTCATTATCACTTCCTTGTCTCACACTCACCTCTCCTGTGTCTCCATATCCTCTCCTGCTACTTTAATTCCCCACCGGCAAAATTTCAGTATAATAGGTGCCGTGTGGTCATGAAATTCAAAACGCAGCGGAATGTAACAGAACGATGTGCATTTAGCTTAAAGGATATAATATGACGGAAATGCCACGAAAGGCATGTTGTGTATTCCTTTTTCTTCCGTCTGTCATTTGAGCACATTGCAATATAATTGGTTGGTTTAATGGTGAACTGTTTCACTTAGCTGAGTGTAAAGAAACGAGGAAATAGCAAGAATGGCAACATGTCTACCAGGAACTCTTAATGGTTAGATATAATAATGCTGATTTGCGGGGTCAAAATTGTAATGTGGGTTTCTACTCGAAATGGTGCAAGAACCCATTATATTTGCACAGTGCCATTTCTGAATCTACTCTTTGCAATCGGCATGGGATTTTCATCATCCTCTCCCTCAGACCTGCTGCACCTCTCTCTCTTTATGTGTACAGTAGCTATCCACCTCCTCGCTAATAGGATTTGGTTTCAGCGTGTGAGAGGCTCCTCCTCATGTTTTATGCTTTACACGGTGGTTCAAATAAAAGTTCCGTAGTGGATATGGAAAAACAGCTTGCAGAAGAAAGTGACAATTCACATCGGAGGAATCGTCCATGGACAGCGACAGGGGTTTGTCCTCCTTCCCATAAAGAAATATGTGTTGTTGACAGCGGAACCACTTCCAGTCATTGATAAAGAATGTGAGATGCAGTCAAATAAAAGCGTGTAAGTGGACCTCTTAGTTGAGATAACTGTTTCAGGTAAGAATGAACCTTGATGCTCTCGAGTATAATCTAAATCTAGATTAGGTTGGCTCTGTCATTTCAAGATTTATGTCTTGTGTTCTTTAGGTACAGCTTCTCATGGGTTGAGTACCATGTTGCCATGTTGAAGACATGAAGGTCCTACTCTAACACAATAACATTGGAGAGGTAGAGAAGACAAAGCTTCACCAGAAAAGTCCTCTTGTTTATCCCTTTGACACTGGAGGAAGAGTCTTCCAGGGACATTCTGATGAGGAAATGCAATGATTGTATGGTGCTCTGTTTCAGAAAAACACTTGAAGAGGACGTATTACTGAGACGGATATGTCAAAAAAGAAAGTGAAGGGATTGTGAAGTGACACCAAAATGCTTGTTTATTTTCTAGAACCCATGATTGAATCACAACACAGCACAACAATTTTTAAGTGCATGGTAACTAAACGCCACCAAATATTTAGACCCTGAAGATAAAAAGGGCAGATAACAGAATACATTTTATTCATAGCTGTGACCTTCTTCCTGTGTGGTCTCGAAGATTTGGTGTCCATGGTGCGGCAGAATTACATTAACACCCGGCAGCAGCAGCAGCAGCAATGTGAATATATAGACAAGGCGATCTTATTTCTTAGCAGTATATTATCCAACGGCTCATGCATACACACGCTGGCGGGGTGTGATTTGTTAGCAATGCGATGGTACTGCGGTGTTGAGAGTTGTTGCTGAGCTGAAAAAGAACCTGCGAGTGATGAGGTCAAGATGTTTTTGGAATCTCTGTCATGCTAACCAGCGTTGTTGGATGAGTACATCATGTGTCAATGCTGAGATTATTCCCAGAGGGCTAAGTGCCGAAGGATAAACAAAAGACAGTGTGCATACAGAAATGGTAGAGGGCTTCATGACTGTAAGTGTGGTCCTTTTTGCATTACTGAACATGGTTTTATATCAAGCAAACCACACTGGAGTAGAAGAGCAAAAGGGCCACGTGTGTTCCTTCCTATTGTGTGCTTATTATTCCTTTTCGGCAAATAGGCTGCACAACAGTAAGTAGGTAGTAGTGAGTTAACTCTTGTAGAATGTGCCGATGAGCAACATAATTTGGTAGGGTAAATTAGGAAAAAGAAGCACACGTTAACGGTAACAATTCAGCGTAAGTATTTATAGAGCTTTCGGGAAAAGCAATAACCCAACCACCTGTTCCTCTCTGACCATAATATAGACCACCGTGTGTGTGTGTGTGTGTGTGTGTGTGTGTGTGTGTGTGTGTCTGTGTGTCTGTGTTTCAGAGAGAGAGAGAGAGAAAGAGAAAGAGAGAGAGAGAGAGAGAGAGAGAGGGAGTGGATTGCAGATGACCACAACAACAGTACAGCTTTATAGTATAGTATTTATTAAGCTAATGTACACCCACCATCAAACACAATGGATGTGTGTTCAATCTAACCACAAGCCTATTATTTTAACAACTAAACATAGAATGCGTCAAATTGATACGCCTTTAACGGGAATTGTTAATAGACAACCACAGGTCACAGCAGCCACAATGAGAACAATTATAATAATGAGATATAAGACAGGATTCCCCAAGGAAATTACTTCGCTGAGTTGGCAAGTGACATCTCTTGAGAATTCTGTTTGTCGACAACGACAGTCCAAACAACTGCCATTCTCATCAAATACAGAGCTGTGAAGGTTAATGTCTTATACTTCATTAAAGAAGTATACATTTTAATGATATAAAAAACACAGTTGGGAACCTTGGGATAGAAATAGATCCATAATAAGTAATAAGGTTAAAGATGGAAGGGGGAGATGTAACAGTGCGGCAATTGTTGTAATTGTTTCACCCCCAACTCCTACTGAGAGCGGCAATTAAAATCTATACTCATTATACGCAAGTAATCAATGATCATGTTTATTGATCTCCAGCCCCCTAAGGAATGAGGAGGGTCACCATGGCCCACGCCACATCACTGACTTAGATCAATGCACTCACACTAATAGGGTTGAGAGCCAATGAAAAAAGGTGATCTGGGGTGAGGTCAGAGAGAGAGATTGATAGAAGTCATCGGAGCCGCCCATTGGCCATTTACCTGTGACCTTCACTTGAACTTTTTTTTCCCAACACGAGGCTGATTCAACAGATTTGACACTTTCAGATATTCATTATGTAAAGTAGAGAACACAGTGACATAAATCCATCAAATATGGTATGTACTAGTGCTGGTATGGAATAATCGGCTCAATGCAGAGCGCTGGGCTGGACGAAAAAAGCCTGAGGCACCTAATGTTAGCTATTTTCCAATGTCAATATGTTACATGTAGAGATCAACCAACTGTTTAACTGTATACACACAAAGGGCAGCACCTATTCCAGAACATTGCAGCCCACAGTCCATTACATGTTGTATAATAGATGAATGTATGTGCATTTTTCTTGTTTAAGCATTCCAGTAAAACGTGTTCTTCCGAGGAGTATATTAAACAGAAGTGTTGCAAGGTGACGGTAGAACCATCACAAAAGTGTATCATGTTACGTTTCTTTATTTGTTAATTTACAAATTTTGTTAAATGTAGATCGAAATTTGTTCCTTGCATATCCCCTCTCAACTTACCACACTTCTTACGGCGCCCCAGGAGCCGTTCGGATTTAAGTGTCTTGCTCAAGGAAACAATGGTAGAGATGGTGGGCACTGTAGTTGTAATACTATCCACCACTAGTTTTACAAATAACACCGTCCTGTCCAGTGCCGGGGATCAAACCAGCGACTTCATGGTTACTAGTTGGCCACCTTTCCTCTAGGCTATTGGAACATCCAATCCCAAATGGACTGAAATGTCTTCTATTGTAACACACAGAGTTAATAGTAATAATCTTTATTAAGGACTCAGATGGTCCACTCACATCCAACCTACACACACACACACACACACACACACACACACACACACACACACACACACACACACACACACACACACACACACACACACACACATAACATACAAGATAACACATGGTATAAGTTATCCATAAAATGTTTGCTTAAATCAGCAATTCTGACAAGAAACACATTGCAGAACTGTGCAGAAGTGACTAGTGTAGGTATATTTATTGTAGGTTGTCTCCGACTGCAAAACACTGTGGAAAAAGTGATTTTTCACACTTTCAAAATGATGTGGGTAGGATCACACTTGCCCGTTCATAATTTCAATTGTCTTTTTTTTAACAACAGATATTTCCATCCAAGAGATCTTGTGACTATCATGTTGAAATAAAGCAGATTCATTGTGTAACTTACACTTTTAAGAAAGGATCCGTGCAACTGCTGCAATGCAACTGCTTTTGAAGAATCAAACGTCTGCTATTGAAAAAAGGTCTTCTCAGTATTTCCCCCCATGCGGTCAAGCTTGTCCCAGAAGTTTGGAAACCACTGGTCCGAAAGAGAACAAACCATGTATACAAAAACTATTTTTCCAACCTGTGCTGGTCTCAACAGAAACATGGTTTTCAGTTTATAGCCTGAGATTATGTTTGGTTATTTATGGCATCGTGAAGTGGAGCACCAACGGAGTGTGACGCGAGAGACTAACAAGTCAGACAACAATTTCTCAGTGCCTGCTCATTATCCCGGGGTGTGTGTGTGTGTGTGTGTGTGTGTGTGTGTGTGTGTGTGTTACGACTGCAAACATCTGTCTCAAAAGTAATGCAGTAATGTGTTTTAATCATGTCTATTATTGATTCTTAACCACATATGGTTGCATAATGCATAATAATGATGCATCTAGTATATGTTATAATCAGTACAACTTCATCTCTACATTCAGGTCATTGTGCACCACAGAAGCTACACTGCGACTGATGTTGTTCTGTTCTGTAGCCACAAACACTGACAATATTTATTTACAGGACTGAAGCAACATTTTGGGGTAGAGAACATTACTCCACCTGCTTTCCAACAACCATACTTCCATACGTTTTAGTTTACCAGAAAAAGATTTAGGGTGTCCCAATACGTATGCCAAAAAATACCCAGAAACCCTCATACATTAAATTGCATTGTGTAGTATGCAAACCATGCATACTAAAGAATGTAGTATATCAAAAGTAATAGTATGTGATTTGGAACGCAGGGCAAGTATTTTTTTTCCTCATCTGTTGTGCTGTGGAAGTCCAGCCCAATCAATCACTGAGTACTCGCAGCAATTTATTTAGTAAGACCGTTGAAGTGCAATAATTGATAATTGATATAAAGGAGCAAGTTAGGAGCAACAGGGAGCTAAATCACTCAGCGTTAGATAGACACTGCAGGATGCTTAGCTTGCGAGGCAGCACATGCTAATGTTACACAAGAGAGTGGGAAGAAAAAAGTGTGAGAAACAAGACACATAGGGACATAAGTGTAAGTGAGAATAATGACCCCTCCTTTCTGCACACTGGCAAAACTGTGCGACAATCCAGTCATGTTGACATATAGACACATGGAATACCAACGGAAAGTTGTCACTCCGACCAAATAAAGGACTTTTCTGTGTGTGTGTGTTGTGTGTGTGTGTGTGTGTGTGTGTGTGTGTGTGTGTGTGCATGCGTGCATGTCTTTTTGTATGTCTGTGTGTCTATGTGTGTAATTGAAAGACATAATGTGTCTCCTAATTGATTTCTTCTTACGTGCATGAACATGATTTATAATGGAGAGCCTTTTCTTTCTTTATATCCCCTATCCAGTCCCAGCCTTGTAGTTTCCCCTTGTGGAAGTTTTCCTGTTTAACTTATCTACGTAGCATCCATCATGTTTGTCATATAGAGACATGGGAGCTCGAAAGTATAACTGGGTTTGAGGAGAAAGATTATGACAAGAAAAGAATAACACAGATGGAGAGAGGGCAAAATGAATGGGGAAAAATAGCATGAGAAAAATGAGACTGTATTGGGGGAGCAACATGGCCTCGGGTTAACAAAGGGAGCAGTGGAGAGGAGAGAGGGAGGGGGGGATGAATTAGAGGTGGTGGACCAGGAAAAAGGAACAATCAACACACTCTTCTATGAAACCAAACACCTGAGGCCCACTGCTCCTGTGAGTGGCAGGATGATGGCAGGATTCATTATGCCTGGAGTCCACGTGTAGCGGTGATTAAATTGTGTTTGTTTGTGTGTGTGTGTGTGTGTGTGTGTGTGTGTGTGTGTGTGTGTGTGTGTGTGTGTGTGTGTGTGTGTGTGTGTGTCACAAGAAGGAAAATGAAGCAAATATTTTGCCCCCCAGAAGCAGAATAAAATGGAAGATTATGCCATTAAGAAAAAAAAGATAGCTATGTCTCTTCTAGACATAGCTATGTCTAGAAGAGGCATTCTTTATTCTCAACGGACACAGCCATTGAGTATATGTTACCAGCGTTCAGTTTGCTAATGAACAGACATTTCAGACATATATCGGACGGACAGTGCGATCAAGTCATGTGTGGAGTCACTTGTCAGGTTTGCACACACAGTTTAGCATGCAGGCAGCTGGGTTATCGTTAGAGCAGGCAGCCCCGCAACAACAACGCATGCTGCAGATGCTCTCCGCTCTGGTCAGGCTGGACCTGCTGGCATGAGAGCTGGGCTTGAGGATGAGAGGTTAAGACAAGGGCAAAACCATATTCATTTGTTGTGTATTTATAAATCTCTCTCTCTCTCCCTCTCTCTCTCTGTCTCTCTCTCTGTCTTTCTCTGTGTATTTTTTCTCTCCCAACTCCTTCTTGGAGCATTCAGGAGACTTCTTCACATCTTTTCTTTTTCTTTTTTAGCAGGATTTGTCTGTGTGCCCTAATAGGAATCCTCCATGCTTCACATTTGCCCTTCAGTCAGACCGGAGGAGCACTTCGAGAGGCCCAGGTGTGGCATAGTGTAGGCTGAGTGTCCCCTCTGTTAGCTTTGTTGTGACCTCAGAGAACATGTAACACTACATATTTGGCCCCTGCCACTCAGACAGTGGGTCTTTGCACAACACTGCTGTGAGAAAGCATGAAGCCAGCCAGTAAAAATAACTGGACATTAGATTCACGATTTTTTTAATTCAAGCAAATGCAACACATGCGTTCTCCCTGGTGTGAGTGTGTTAGGGTGCGGCTTAGCATAATTGAACGTGTCATGTATGTATTTCGCTGATCCTCCGTGTTAGAGAGGGGATCAAACACCGGCACGTATAGCTACCATCAGCAAATCCTGTTCACACTCACACACACACACACACACACACACACACACACACACACGGCAGGGGGTAAAACCCTTCCTTTTTTTCTCTCACCAATCAGATTCAATGTCAACGAAAGACAGCAAAGACTGGCTGTTATACAGATGATAACAGTTAGTCATATTCTAATAGCATTTGTCATAAAATAATTTAGCTCACCTTTTACAGCGGACTGCTGCTTACTTCATTTACTCATCTCGCCCGCCTGACACTATTACTTTTAAACATGTGTTGGTGGAGCATATTGAAGAGCTAAAGACAAACCCTCACGCCAACTGAAGAGATGCCGGTTGTGTTTTCACTGCGAGGTTAAGCTTCAGTGGAGTGATTTGTCAGCTTGATTGCACATTCCCCGAAGGCCTTAAAGTGGATGACTCAAATTCAACTCCACTCAGATGGAGAAATATACAGTACCGCATGTTTGTAGAAAATAGTCAGTTATCTCGGAGATCTAGGTGACGTTTTGCAATACAGCCCACAAATTAGCTCCAGGGAGAATGATGACATGTCTTGGATAAGGGGGTAATGTGTGTTTAACAGTTGTTAGAAATAAGTTTTTCCAAAAATTAAAGGTGCTACGAGGAACTTTTAGATATTTCTGAGACAGTCTCAGTATTGCTATGATGATCATAGATTACATGTACCAGCAAACAAGACCATCAGTGCAAAGAATGCTGTTCTTACATAGTTTTTCCTAATGGCTTTGTCATGGGTATACTCTCGCTTAGGAACTACAGCTGGCGTAGTGAAAACGCCACTGCTTTTGACCAAAGGGGGTGCAAGAAATATCCAAAATCAAAATCTTTCATCCTCTCTAGTTTTGAGATTGTGCCTCCATACCCATCTTAATTGTGGAAAAGTCAAGGACACATACAATGATGTGAGTGGCTTTTGTAAGAAAAGCTAGTAGGACAGTGGACCTCCTTATGTGACCTCCATTGACACACACTCTGAGCCTTTGAGTAGCCAATCCACCCTGTCAGCTTCTTTTCACTCACATGCCCTGCTGTGATTTCCATATAACACTGAAGGTCATTGAAGACTGCAAAATGTCTACCTGATTAAAGTGCTTAAGAGTGAACTCACTTGTCACCCAGCTATTATTGAAACCTCTGCACTTTGCAATGGTGAACCATTGACCGAGACAACCCGGGAAAAATCTGAATAATTATACAACATTCAAATTAAAATTAGAATAAAAAAAAATCTCATTTTAGCGCAAGACATACATCCTTTCATTTCCCTCTGCTTCTAACCAGTAGAGAAGTTGTGATTTTATTATTATTTTTTATTTATTTACATAAACTCTTTCAGGATTTGACCTGTCTAGACTTTGAACTCTCTCTGACGTTGTTTGCCTTGATTGGATCGATTCTAAAGTGGAAGACGGTGATGAGATTGAAGCATCGCCTTGTGAGTGAGTGACCTTGTGATTTGTCAGAAGTCTCCAAACAGCCCCAGGGTACATCACCTCTCCTAGCTTATGCATTAAGAAGGTCATGCTATATTCTACTGAGGCTTTTGAGAAAGTCCTTGTATTTGTATTGTTCAAAGCTTCTGAAATAGTAATATTGATGATCTACAATACAAGGCTGGACGACTTTCATGGGAGCTGCTTTTTTTCCCCTCGCAAGTTAACTGTTATTCGAATTTCAATTTAATTCCAAATCTCCATTTATTTGTGCTTCAGAGAAAGAGGATTTATTTAGTTTACTTTGCATTAACGCCACTTGAGGTGTCAGCGTGTTCACACATGCATAGACATAAAACACCTATCAAATACTGTTAATGAAGAGCTGTGAGGCTGCTCAATATCAGCCTTAAGAAATATAAGGTAAATATGGACTGGAGAATACAGAGTACAAACCGTGATGGTCTCTGTGTGTCTCAGTGAGAATTTCTTTTTGTTCCCAGTGTTGTGTACTTCAGTGCACAGTTGTGTGTTGGGGAATACTTTGTGTGTACAACTTCCAGTTCAAATAGAGGGATGCATCTTGCCAACGCAATGACAGCAATCTAATTAAAAATCCAGCCAAGAAAAAAAAAATAGAGCGCTCCATACAGCTGTTGCAAATGTTTGATTACCGTGGAGCACACATACTTCAAAAAAAATCATTTTCTGATTTTTATCTTTCAGCTTTGTTCCTCGAGGCATAACGATGTTGTGGCATTGCAGCAAATATGGGCTCCGTCTATCTGTCAATATGCCCCATCAGCCCCTCCAAACCCCGGCCTCTTATTAGATTTCATCTATAAATAATTGATGACTTTGCCCCTCCCCCCATTCCTCGATCTTTCTCTTTTCTTGTCTCACCCCCTCTGTCTCCGTCAGCTGGGGAGAAGGACACTCAAGGTTATACGCAAAGTGATTTTGTGCATGTGTGTGTGTGTGTGCGTGTGTGCGTGTGTGTGTGTGTGTGTGTGTGTGTGTGTGTAAAACCCATGAAACCGAGAGGAGAGATCAAAGGACACGAGACATCCTGGTTTGATTGCAGGAAGGAGCGAGGCAGGCAGGGAACTGATGGATCGAGTGTTTCATAACAAAAGAAAATGTACAGGAAAAACCCAATAAAGTGAAGAGGGGGAAAAAAGAACAATATGATGTAGGAGCTTTGGATTAGATTCCATAAAACATTTATAGCCTGCGTGCAGAAATGGGGTCACATGGCACAAACACACACACACACAAAATGGAGAGACATATTTGAAAATTGCACAATATTAGAGCTATAGATTTAAAGTCTGCAGAAAAGAAAACCTGAAATCGCTATAGGTTTGCCTAAACAGTAACAGGTTTATCGGCAGACAAAGATTAGCCACACAACAGATAAGCAAGTGCATTGGTTATCCGCTCACACATCAGCTGACATGCAGAGAGAACATTAAAACAGAATTATGCAGATGTGCATGTTAGCTTTTGATATATTTCATGAATTTTGAATATGAAAAAAGGCCCCTTTCTACCTTCCAATGAGGCCTCTGTGTTGGCTTGATTACAGTGGATGACATGAAAAGAGTGAGTTGGATTTTTGTTTAGATAAAAAAGCACAAAATAAAGAATGAAACGTTCTAACAGTTAAAGTAAGCTGATGAAGAGACACTGTGTGTAGAGTAAAACAAGGTGCAAGGTGAATGCAGCAACAACAACATACAGAGTAAAGATTACAATTTGTATACGCTTAAATATAACACGGAAACTTCATTCTTGCCCTTGGTCCGATCCAAGTGGAACTGCAGATTAAATGTATTTATTTATTTATTTATTTTAAATAGGCTTTTAACTTTCAGAGTGTTCCCATTAGGGGGGAATGGAGATGGAGCTGAGTCATATACTAGGACAAATAGAAATGTGATTTTAATGACAAAAAGATATTGCTTGAGTTAACATTAACCAGGGAAAATGAAACAATTACACTGTTGATATACTAGAATTGAAAGTCAGGCTAGATAGATGCCATCCCCACAAAAACACTTTGTCTGCATGGAGATGTATGCCTGCAATAACCCCAGTGGAGTGAGATGAATTAAGGAATATCATCAAGCTGTGCTTTTAATTTGGCAGGCATTACGCTCACAATGATCCTTGACACCATCTGCTGTCTTCCTCTCTTTTGTCTTTCTATTTCTCTCTGCAGGCCTCACATTCTTTGTGTTTTACAGTGTCACACACACACACACACACACACACACACACACACACACACACACACACACACACACACACACACACACACACACACACACAAATGCGCACAGACACACACATGCGCACACACACACACACACACACACACACACTCAGACACACACAGACACGCATACACGCATACACACAGACACAAACCCACTCTTTCTCTCTCCACTGTTTTTCCACCTCTACCTCTACCACACCCTAACCTCTTTTTCAGAATCCCTAGTTGATTCCACAGTTCACAGTTCAATATGACAGTCACATGTTGGCTGAGTGTATGCAGAGAGAATAAGCTGACATGACGTGTGTGCCCGTGCTGTGTGTGTGTGTGTGTGTGCGTGTGCGTGAATTTGGTGTGTGTGTTGTGTGTGTGTGTGTGTGTGTGTGTGTGTGTGTGTGTGTGTGTGTGTGTGTGTGTGTGTGTGTGTGATGTCCATGTGTGAATGCGTGCTTATGAGGGAGCCAGGAAAGGAAATATCTGAAATGTTTTCATTTTTATCCCTGCACTGAGCTCTCTCATGCATTTGACTAAACATTTAGTATCCAGTGTAATTTGATTTGTACTTAATTATGCCTTTCTGGGACCTGGCAGTGTGTGTGGGGGGGAGGGGGCGGGGGGTTGCTTTTAGTGCAATATGTTATAAATATGTCCTCTTGGAGTAGTAAGTGAACTATCAGAAGCAGTGGAGGACAAAGTAATGCAATATTTAAAAAGGGATTAGTACAGAGGAATTGTATATAAAATATCTATATCTACTTCTTCTAGCCTTTCTATGTGCTCTTGTTCAGCATGGAAGCTGCTGGGGCGGAAGTATCGTGTCTTTGTAGTCAGGTCTGATTACACTAGGACTTAATGGTACCTGCAGTGTTTTGAATGATCTCTATCTCTTTATATCCCTTTGTTTTTTACCTTCCTCTTCCTTGTGTAGTTTGCATGCATACAGTAGTTGCGTCATAGCGTCATGTGTTATAGTCCTCTGAGAGCTAGATGAAGTCTGATTCTGACTGCAGCCCCTTGAGACTAACATGTCAACAGTGTTTCTGAGCCCCAAAAAATCAGGAATTCATTCAGTTGGAAATACAGTCGTAGAGATATGGAAAATATAAAAATCTTGGGTGGTAATAGAGCTGTCTAGGCTCCTGTGTTAACACCAGTGGTGACAGGGTTTTCCTGGCATGCTTACAAAAATGACAATGAAGAATATTCTGACATAAAAACACAGAGGCAATATTGTGCTGGAGCGGAACAATGTAGCTGTAGATTTGAGGAAACATCCAAGGCATATCTCTCGGTACAGTAATTGTCACACTCCTTATCACCCCGGCCCCAGTTCCAAGAAATATGAATTAGTTTGACTGAATCAATGGTTATGGTTGCATGGTAAAAGAAAGAATTGGAAACCAACCAACATTTCCATTTTATAAACAGGTCTTTAACAAGAACTCTGATGTCACTCATTTCAAGAGAACAAAATTAAAAGGAGGAAATCAGTTTGTATTTTCAGTTATAATCCAATTGAAGTACCTTACAGTATTTGTTAAATTGATAAACCTGTGCTACATGAGTGTTAAAGATCCATTGATCCCAGGAAATGGGAACTTCCACTGTATGTTAAGCTGTGACGTAAATCCCAGACTGATAGGGGTGACAATTTACATAAGTTGAAATAATAAAGCTGAATAAGGATTACAGAAATGTTCACCAATCTTTTTCTTTTTGACCTTTCGCTCTGTACTATTAGCCAGAGTGTTTGACACTTCTCTGGCCTGTTTTAACAGGACATGCATTAAGGCATGTATGATACACATGCATCATCATGACATACAGTATGGATATATATTGTACAAAATTATATTTGTTTACCCCTACTCCATTTTCAGTGTTTTCTGGCTACTTTTCTATCTGCACCACTGTCCATGGTGCTGATCTCTCACCAGTCCACCATATTTGCCTCTTTTTTTTTTTAGCTCGTGAATCAGAATATTTTTAAGCTACGTCGAACAAAGCACATATTATGTCACTGTGACTGGATGCCCGGGATTTGATACAGATTATTCATTCCTCCCTTGAATGATTTTTGACTGATTCCATAATCTTTTCTCTCGCTCAATTTATGGAAGCTCGTCGTCACCGGACAAAGGGACAAGGACGGGACCTTTTCCTCTGGCTCTGACAGTGAACCATCTGTTTGGAAACTTGTCCTGTGGGGAGACCGATGTCAGTAACCATCAAGGTCCCTTTGAAGCTCATTAAGTGTCTGTATGAGATTAATCATCTTACATCAACCAGCCTTCCTGAGATTTTCTCTTCTTAGAAAATCCATCTCCATAGTTTAATTATCCAATAACTAAAACTTAATTTGACCCTACCGCTGATGTTCAGTGTTACGACGCATTGTATCAATACACTCAAATGGATTATTCAAAAATTTAAGAAAATACTGACAACATAAGGTAGGACTATGACTTGAAAAATGTTGATTCTATGAAAGCTCTGCAGTGCTCATGATATCTCCTAGGTCCCACACCATTCAATATAACTTCTACATTTTGAACATAGTACCAAGTTTTTAATATTATTGTAATTCCTTCTTCAGCTGCAGTCATCCACGGTTGATGCTTCAAATGCACACAATCACAGTATAATAGGATAGAATAGGATTTTGATGTGCAGTGACCCACATTGAAATCTAGCACACACATTTGCATCAGATTCCATTCTAAGTTATTTGCAGTCCTCTAGTGGTTGCAAGCTGGTGGTACATGATGGAAAGACCATGGACCGTATTTTACAGTGGAATGCACCAAAGGATTTCTATTGACTTTGTATAGTACAAAGAGAGTAACAGGCAAAAATAATGATGTAAAATTACAGCAAAAATATCAAATATAGAGGTATGAACATACAGTGAAAGAATAAAAAGCATGCTGCATCAAATAAATTGCAGTTTTAATTGAAATTATTCTACACCTCACCAACACAGAAGAGTGTTAACTACCAGAGCTACACCTGGTGAGTCACCTATACGCTGGCTGGATGGCTAGACTCATTAAAGAGGTGGTGGACACACACACACACACACACACACACACACACACACACACACACACACACACACACACACACACACACACACACACACACACACACACACACGTATGTCTTATTACTAATCTGACCTCTTGACTTTTCTCCCAAAACACAACATGACACAGAAATGGATAGCAGCAGGCCGACAGCAGATTGTTGGCTAATTGAGTGTTTCCGTGTGTGTCCATACAGTCGTGCTCTTTAGTGACACTTATCATTTACTGATAATGGGCTTTTAATGGCATAGGTTAAAACTTGCATTAAAGATCTCCTATTATACTACTTTTCTGGTCTGAATTTCTTGTTAAAAACTGCTATAGAGCAACCTGTCACGAATCACATCACAAAAAAACATGTAGATTTTCGGGACACTCTTCCTCTCACCCTAGCGAGCACAGCAGTCTGCTCCACACACTGCTTTGAGCTTCTCCGCCCCTCCTCCCCCCTCCTCCTGCAAACCCCACTCCATTGTGATTGGTTACCTTCCTTCCGGAACATTTCCAGCAGCGCGCGGGGAGATTTCTGAGAGCGGGAAGGTGGGGGCATGGCCGGAGCTTGCCTGAGCAGCATTACCATACATGGAAACATCCGGGAACGTGACGACACGATACCCGGAAATTTGAGCAAGTGAATTCTCGACCGGCTGCCCTAATGTTTAGTGCTCTGCATAGCCACCCCAGACGGTAAGCAGGGAATACGTCGAAATGCATGTACATAATTATTTGATACGCTAGTATGGTTAAACATGACTATAATTCATTATAACAACGTTTATAGGTCATAAAAGTCGAAAAGTATCATAGGTCCTCTTTAAACTATTTCACTTACTCTGAGTTGGTCTTATTCCTTGTGGCCTAAAATCTCTGATGTATTCATAAGAATGATTAAATACGTGTGGGAAAGGCACATTCTTGGAAAGCAGTCTTTTCCAGCTGTGACTGCAGATTTGGACTACATGCAGAGACTGGCAGGTTCATGCCAAAACAAAAAAAACAAGCCAGAGATAATTAGCAGTGTTATGCATGTAAAGCATCACAAAAGATAAACCTCATTACATGGGTAAAAGGGGTATGTTCTCAGAATCAGTCTCACATCCATGGGTAATGCAATATAAATGTGTATATGATATCACTTTCGATTTTCATCAAGTCAGGTAAAATCAAGAGACAAATTGTTTATAATCCTTTTTATAGCCCTCATAAAGCCAATCTGTTTTGAAATCCTACAATGAAAGATTTAAAACGTGTAACTGTCCTGGTCAGAGTCCAAGCAATATACTAGGTCAAACATATGCCAATAAAACAACTGTGTGCATGCGTTATACGTGCTTCCCAAATGTGTCTCTCTTTATTGATGGTTATGAAGTAAACACTTCCTCAGTCAAACATCCACACAGAATACAAATTCAGAGTATTGTCTCTCCTCCACCATGGAGACACAAGCTGCCAAAAAATCAAGGCTGGCACAGCTCCTGTAAGCAAGGTGTACTCGGGCCTTCATGATTTTTTTCCAAAATCCCTTACTTAGTGATTCATTTTGGCATTAAAGAGTTAGCTCCAGTGTCCCCCTTGCAGAAATTGTTCAGCCACTCAAAGTACTCCTATCTTACCAACTATCTTACCAACTCACAGCCACACTTCATTTAATCCCATACTTAAAGACTGACAAGTACATCTGTGTTTGATCTTAAAGGATGGTGCAGTCATTACAACCACTAATATATTTTAACCACTCATGAATATTTTTTTAAAGCATATTGTAATGACCTGTTTGATCTGGTAAACACATACATTAGTTGTATATGAGGTTTATTAGATGTAGTCTTTCTTTTGAGTGGGTAAAACATGGCATAATTCACAATATGGTATCTAATTCAAATGTTTGTCTGGCATGTGCAAATGGTTTGCTGTGATAGGTCTCTGCTGGTCTAAGGGACGCAGGCGATTCCTCTCCAATGGCAAATTGAATTGTCTTTGGCGCCCCCCACAGCCCAAAACACATGATGACATATTTTACTATAAATGCTTTACTGTGTTTGAATACGTTTTCAAATTTTACAAAATGTATGGTTGGCTAAACAACATGTCTTTTTTGGTTAAACCACAAAGACACATATATCAAATTTAGAAAATACTAACACAGTAAGGTGTGTTGCAGCTCCATAATAAAGCATTTGGTGTGATTGTTTTTCTGATGCAAAACTTTACACAGTTGCATCTGCTTCACATGACCCGGGAGCAGAACCATTTCTGAGCAGATACTGAACAAATATAATAAATATTTAAAAAACAGATATGTATAGTTATATATGTATCGCAATGCTTTAACAGAATAACACTCCACTCAGTTTGGATATGTTGCACCAAATGAGTGTGTGTGTGTGTGTGTGTGTGTGTGTATGTGTGCGTTTGTGTGCTGCTTTAATTTCACCTTGATGACAAGCAAGGCTTCAATAATTCAGCCCTCTGCCTCCATTATGAATGACAAACAGAGGCCACACATCAATATAAAGTGCCAAAAGCTGATAACACAATCTGAAACACTGTCGTCCTGACCTTTTCCTCTGGCGCTACCATTTTATTTTTACAATCATATATAGGTTTTTTTCAGCATTTGTCTTTTATTGGACAGTGTACACTAAGTGACAGTCCGAATTGAAATGGAAAGCAGGTGCCATTCCACAAAGAAATGGGGGACTCATAAAGCATACAATAAATAAAGATATACAATCTTGTGGAGATGTGCAGTAAAATAAATTACCTCTTTCAACAACAACATTGAAATGCTTCTTTCACAATTATGTATCATAAGTAATTAAATAGTCATTTAGAATGATTATATATTCCCATACAACCTCTAAATGCAGTAATTCAGCTGCAAATTGAGCACTTTTACTTATTACGCTTTGAATACCTTTCGCTCATAATATTCTGTTCATTTAAATAATATTTTTCATTGCAGGAGTTTTACTGTAGGCCCAATGAGGTTTTCTTTTTTTAACATTGTTGTATTCCACCACTGCAGCTGTCCCCTGTAAATCAAAGTGAGAGCACTTTGTCATTGATCATCCACATGAGAGTTGACAGCAGGATCATGCTAAAGGTCACCATCACTCTCTAATAAAGGCAGTAGTTGTTCTTGAATGAAAGATGAACTGCACAGCAAGGGACAAGCAGAGGAAAATACATTGTAGACGTTGTCAAGAAACACGTTTATATGTTTTAAGTTTGAGGAGTAACAGGTCAGGGTAATTGGTAACCGTTAACTAATGCTTAGTTAAACCTTATTAAGCATTAACTAACCATTAATTAATGTACCCTTATTGTAAAGTGTTACCGGGTAATTCACATAAGTGCTTTATAGGTGCTACACTGGAACAGAATTGTTTTTAAATTACGGCATCTTTGACTGGAGAGAGTAGTAGAGAGAGGATAATCACACAGTTTTATATACTATGAAACTCAATTATCTCATCAATATATGTATTAAAACAGCTTCACCTAAGATAATGAAGAATTTTTGAAAATACAATAGGAGCAAGAAATCATCAAACCAGTGAGTACTACTGTAACTACTGTATATAGTGGGTGCATAAACAACTATGTACTATCTGGTCAAGTATGTTAGCCCATGTATGTTATCAAATTAACCACTAGTCTGGTTATTAGGCAATAATTGGTGTTCTTCATGAGTCATTAAATAGGTTAATATAGTTAATGAGTCCTCATTAAAGCTGTACAGGGCCAATTAATCAGCAATTTCCTAGATCAAACATAAGTCTACAGGGATCTGTGGTAAAGCTGATAAGGTGTAAATGGAAAGTGTAGCGGTGGATCTGTTTTATCAGGGACCTTTGGAGCCATTCAGGGGTCGATTAACAGAAGATAAAGATTTGATTTGTTGACAAAGACATTGTTAGTTTGAAGTTGTGCATTCAAAGAGCCCTGGTGTCCATGCAATAAGAAGAATACAGTTATTTAGAATACAGTACATTCTGAAATATTATCTTCAGGGCATCTTCGGATGGGGGGGAAACATGGAAGCACATGGACAACAAACCTTTGCGGCTCTTTGAGATTGCAGGATGATATATAATAAAATGAAAATAGTGCCTCTGGCCTCATCAGCTAATGTTGCCTTTAATCAACTGAATTTACAGATTTTAATTTTGCTTTTCAATGTATTCTTTTAAATACTTTATTTTGGATTTTTTATTTTATTTTTTACAGAACACAAACACACAACAGAAAAAGTGAACACACAAACAAAAGACTAAACAAAATAACTAACTAACATGGCGTGCTCTACTTTAAAGGTTTCTAAGACATTGTTTGGTCACTTCAGCGCTGCTAAATGGTCGAGGAAAGGCTGCCATGTATGAAAGCAGGGGCGTTTCAATGTATTTTGTCTCTGTTCTGTGCCTTCATAGTTTCATATCTACACACACACTAACTAGTGTGAACTGGTGTGATACAGGAAGATCAGAGGCGTCTTCCTGTCAACACCATCTGCATCAGGCCTCAAACGCAACAGGAAGTGAAAACCAAGACACATGGCTCATAATAGACACCACTACACTATACTTAACTATTACTCATCTGTGTTACTTCTGAATCTTGCCTCACATCCCTTATATGGCATTGAAAACCACATTAAAGTGTATAGTATAATGCAACAAATGTAGCCTATACACAGATATACAATATTTAACTAAAATAGAAGAAAATCATATACTGTTTTTTTTGTATTTGGGGAGTTTGCTCTTTCATCATTCCTTCATGAAAGACAATAATACATAGGAGACATGCTATAACATTTAATGAATAAGAAACATTTGTAGAACAAATTAATAAAAGGAAAAGGAAAATATAAAATAAAAGAGAAAGATTCCAACATGATGATGAGTTACTTTCCTTTGAAGAAATCATGATTTTATTTATTTTATTAAGTTTCTGTCTTCTGTGTGTTGTAAGACGTTACAGAGAGATTGTTGTCATGTGGTTCAAATAAACTAACATGTAATGCCGGGAAGAGACAGGATGCAGACCCTATTTCTGGTTTTATAAAGTCACACCATTCTGCTTTCACTGGTGAACCATGCTATTGCTCACACACCAAACAAAAAAATGACCAGAATGCACGTGCTGTCATTTTATCTGCTAAAGACAGCCTCCATAAAAAAAATG
The DNA here is from genome assembly GCA_026929865.2 of Hyperoplus lanceolatus. NCBI lineage: Eukaryota > Metazoa > Chordata > Actinopteri > Uranoscopiformes > Ammodytidae > Hyperoplus > Hyperoplus lanceolatus. The sequence continues at coordinate 14,033,460 of CM049412.1, read as the reverse complement.
CTGTGTGGCACAGCACATGTTTGCAACACCAGATTTTAAAGGGGATTTAAAAGATGCATGATACTCAGATGCCAAATATGTATGTTGAACTTTCCTAATCCATTTTGAGCCTAATAAGTGATGCCGAGTCTCTCACTTACATAATGCCAAATGTTGCACCAGCTCTGATACAACACTCATGATCACCAGCTAAACTGTACTTGCAATATGTATATGTTAATGTGAAAATAAGCTAAAAGAATGCAACTTAGAATTATCATGATTAGGCACGTATACAGTGGCATTGTAAGAGATGAATCATCTCTAACCTTATCAAACATGAATTACTTGTATAAACTTGCATCGGTAAGATTAAAAGACTCTCGGCTTGAAGTATTGCCTACATCAATTTTGATAGTAGTTATATTACCTCTTGATGAATTTATAACCAGTCTTTTTATTTCAATGGGACAAAAGTAACTGATCAACACAAGTTGACTCAGCTCCTTTAGTTTCTGATCCGTCCTATCAACACTTCCGGGGCCAGATTGCACCCTCACCGTATTTTCATATATTCATATTTCTCATCTAACCCTTTCCACCCCCTTGTCATATCATCTCATCTTTTCATTTCCTCTTACTGTTGGTCATGTCAGCTTCACACAGGAAGTGTCACGGTCTGCCTTGCTGCTGCTGCTGCCTCTCATCTCTCTCCACACATTCAAACTGTGTGCAGTAAGTCTCCCACAAAGAGGAACTGTGGTTCAACAAGAAGTGGTCCTCCACTAGCTCGCTGTCCTATTCAGTTTTTTTTTCTGCATATTCCACATCAGATGATTCATCCACAAGCCACCTGCAGCTGATCCTGTACCCACACGAAATGAGTGTACGGAAACTGAGTGAGTACCACAGTGTGTGTGTGTGTGTGTGTGTGTGTGTGTGTGTGTGTGTGTGTGTGTGTGTGTGTGTGTGTGTGTGTGTGTCTTTAGTTCTGCAGTTGAGTTAATTATGTTACAAATTGTTTGTTATAGTCCGATTATATACAGTAAATGTTTTTAATCATACTGTATATGCTTTTAAAAGGTGAAACACTCAACTAGACTACCGGTGTTGATGCACAGACACAACCGAGCAACACCACATGCACCACATGCCACACACACACACACACACACACACACACACACACACACACACACACACACACACACACACACACACACACACACACAAAGACAAGTACTGTGTATATATGTTTCACATTTTAGCTGGCTGACTGCAGCTTATCAGTAAAGCAAAACACTGGCTCTGCAAAAGGGCATTTAGATGTGGCAGCTGGGCAGATAAATAAAAGAGAGAGAGAGAGAGAGAGAGAGAGAGAGAGAGAGAGAGGAAGAGAGAGAGAGAGAGACATGTTTATTGAAGCTCCAGTCATTGATTTTTCTGTTTACCCCTTGGGTGAGGCGGAACAAGAAAAACACAATATCAGACCTATAAACTCACCTTATAAAGTTGTTTGGGGGAACTTGTTGGTGAGCTATAATAACCTATTTACTCCTGGGGCTGGGGTGGACACGGTGCAACATTAGCATTCATTTGCAGTTGTGGTAAAGTCCAATACTCTCTCTCCTTTCGGTCGGATTCGGATTTGGTCTCTGTCAACTGTTATCAAATTGCCCTTGTTTTTTTTCGCCTACATGGTGCTTCAATATGTTCCACAGCTAGTTGCTAACTTTGTCTGCTGCTTAGGTGGCTAATAAGAGTTGATAGATGGTGCCAAATATGTTAGACTATTTTTTGATATGTTCCTCTTGAATCTCGATCTTGAATCTCTTGATCAAAAGCATAAGTAAATGAGAGCAAAATTGATGCGATGCAAAGCCGGAAAAAAAAACAAAATGACGCCAGAATGTTATGCAGCCAAACCAAATAGTTAATTCGCAACTGTACTCCAACTTACAAAGGATTCAAATTCTCACCTTCAATACCTTCTAATATCGATATGCACAAAGATGAGTTGGTAGTACAGAAACTCAAAAAAGAGAGAAAATATTCAAAGCAGAGGTTGAAAACATAATGGACAAACTACCCTGCGCTGCGTTCCAAATCGCATACTCTTTCTATTTTCTATTCTACATACTTCATCTGACCACAAATAGACTCTAGTTAGCATGTAGTATGCAAACAATTGGGACTCACTTTACTTATTTACTTCATCATTGCTTATACCCCCGGTTGTTTTCATACGGAGGCTCCGTCGACGTGACGTCACTTCCGGTGCGCACTGGATAGTGGGTCAGAATCGCCCAAATAGCATGCTGATTTCAACACTAAAAAGCTCTGCCGGGTGTATTAGAAATCCGGGTATTTTTAAGCATACTAAATCCGACTACTAGAATTGGGACATCCTAAATCTTTTTTTTCTACCATATACTAAATAGCAGACAGTATGGGTATTCGAACACAGCCCAAGAGTTTTGTTTGCAACATAACGAGTATTTATTCTTCTGACTTCTTTCGGCTGTTTCCCACTCTCAAGGTCTCAAGTGGTTTGGTAGCCTCTCCAACCTCTCTTTCCGCCGCTCCTCTCAGTCAAAGTCTGAAGCAGGAGGGGGGACGGGAGATGGTGCCGCCGACTTGTCTCCGGTTGTCGAGTCAACGGTGGACGACATGGATGCCATGCGTCCCCGCGCCGCCAGCTACGTGCGCTCCAGTGAGAGCTACTCACACATGGGAACACTGCCACGGCTGCTGAGGAGGAAGAAAGACAAAGGTTCCAAAGGTAAGAGAGCTGAAGAACTTATGGACAACACTTTGAAGCTATGGTGCGTAACTTCTGTCACACCGTATGAGGAATTCTGAGTTATTTACGATAATACTGTCGATATTTCTGCATTAGTTACACCCTTTGGTTGATCACAAAATGATTTTATTCCTTCTGCTGTCAACCAGGTTTTTTTCTCAGCAGTATAATCAACAACTGAAAGATTTCGTATAAGAGCTTGTTGAGCTCCTGCGCTTGTGTGTGGGGGCAAAACCAGCAGCTTGTAGAGACAGTTTTGTGGAGCTGATAGGCTTGATCAACTTTGTGTCAACTCCTTTGGCAAGTGCTTGAATTTAACCGGCATTCATTTACATTAAAGAAATTACGCACCATAGCTGATGATGATGACCAGACAAAAACTTTAGCCACCTACGATAAATCGGACAATTTTAAGTATGAAAACCTTCTTTTCTATCTTTTTTTCTTCCTCTCCATGTCTTTCGTCTGCTTCGATGCTTTTTTCATGCCCCTGTTCTCTATAGAAGGCCCCAGCAGCAGCAAGAAGGCTAAAGCCAAGAGCGGCATCAGCAGAAGTCAAAGCCAGCGACCCGCGGGGGACAAAGACCGCGTGTTACCAAAGCCCACAGCAGCAGCAGTCGCCTCATCCAGAGTGACTGTTGATGGAGGAAGAGTAACAAGACCTGACACTGGGCTCGGCCAAGCCTCTCTACCTGATCCCAATAAGAGCCAGCCTGAAACTATACATGAAACTGATGATGTCACAAACTCCCCTAACAACACAACCGGCCCCACATCTGCCTGTGAAGAGAGTGTGTCGCCATCTAGGGGCTCTAGTGCAGTAGTGCCACCAGAGACTTGTGACAGGCAAGGCATCATTGCACAGGCAGGGGAAGGCTTGGTCCCTGGGATGAATTCAACACCTCCACTCAGCAAGAAGAATGAACAGACCAGGGCTCATGAGCAATATGGGTTAGAGACAGATAGAGTGCTGACGGATGGAGAAAACAAAGGAGAACAAAACTCTGACGAGTAAGTGTTTCTCTTTCTTTTGTTTAAGTTGTCTTTGATGTGAACAGTCAATCGTCCTTCCTTCTTTTCTTTTTTTGCGGCCATTGAGGAAGTTATAGGAGGGGAGAGGGCCATTTATTTATGGATATCTTCTTACAGTTTTACCCAGATCTTTTGGGGTATGCATAGTAGGTTATTGTCTTGCTAATGAAAGTATGAATGAGAATATGCTAAGGGAATAAAGAAAAAGGTCTATGCTAGAATTAATCCATGAAGTGATTGTCAAGGCGGATTCTGCTCGGCCTGACTATGAGGCCCGGTTCTGAGGAAGGTATGGAAATAAAAATTATGTTATGTCAGAAGGATAGATGAAGAAAATGCATTGAAAAAAAACTGCAACCAGTGAAGGTGTCTTATAGATTTGGGTGTTTATGTCAAAATCATTTAGCGACTCATACAACAGTGATCAGTTCTAAGGAAAATAATCTAATATCTACTAGGCCTAATTTCTGACCTTATGAATACGGCCATGCTCAGTGCGTAAGCCAGGGGGCGCAAATCGGTTTATAAATGCGTTTAGACGTGCCGCGCCTGTGAAGTTGAGCGCTTCAAACTTCACACAGTTTTGTGCTGACTTCGCTGTGTAAAGGAGCTGTCCCGGGCGATGGGCGTGAGGTGAGGAGCTAACAGGATTCATTACTTCACATTTCAAGGGCTTGCAGGTAACATCGATTCTTTTTATCGATCAGATGATGCTGCTCTAAAGCTGCCGCCCTGTTGCTCTTGATGTTTTCTCATTTTGCATTGATTTGTTTTGACACACAGGAGACCCTCGTGCGCTATATTTGTGTCTGTGTTCGTTATGGGTGTTTCATAACGTTGCGGAGAGTATTCGTTCATACAGAGTCAGAAGTTTATTCTATAGTTTGAGGGAAAATACACTGTAATTCCTGAAAGGTGGCCCCCTCCACCACCCCTCTCCGAGCAGATTAAATTTTCTCGCTGCTTTCCCATGACATGCCAAGGTCTGCTCTGCCTCCAACATTGCATGCCTGATAGCAGAGTGCGTGTATCGTGTTACAGTGGTATTCGTGTGTGTGTGTGTGTGTGTGTGTGTGTGTGTGTGTGTGTGTGTGTGTGTGTGTGTGTGTGTGTGTGTGTGTGTGTGTGTGTGTGTGTGTGCGAGCGCGCGTACTGAGTTTGTGCTGGCATGCGCATGTGCGAGCGTGCAGCATCAGCTCATTAGTTCAGCCCAGGAACCGTGGGAAATATACGGTATAGGCTACTGCAGGTTCAGTATGGGCACATAAAGAGCTCTAGCTGTGTGTGTGTGTGTGTGTGTGTGTGTGTGTGTGTGTGTGTGTGTGTGTGTGTGTGTGTGTGTGTGTGTGTGTGTGTGTGTGTGTGTGTGTGTCTCTCTCTCCATCCGACTGTCCATTTCCCTTTCCTGTTCCCATCCTGTACAAAGTGCAGCCCTACACTTCTTTGTTTGAATGTGCCTGTTTTTTTTTCTGTGGGTTATCATTTTACACATTAGTTCTCAGACAGTGTTGAGGATGTCTTATAGGTGGCTAGTAAGATCTTTCTCAGAAATTAAATCCCCATTGCATTCGTTCATGAGTTTCTGTGATAGTCAGCCCATATTGCATAATTACGGGGTTTGTTCCTTATCCTTATTACCCTCATGTAACAAAACCATGTACAACCAATCTTCATAGGCACTTATAAACCCAATGTTAACGTTGGGTAAATCATGACAAACAGTTTCTGGTGTCAGCATTGAAATGAATATTGTCTAATTTGTGGGCTATTAGTCAGATAAAACAAGCACTTTGAATACATCACCCATGACCTTTGATCTGATCTCAATACATTTTCACAATGTTATGACCTTGAGGCAAACATCTATGAATTCATTAATGAAGAATATAACCTGCAGATTAGAAAATACTCTGCTACTATTAACACTCTTTTTAGCAGGCGGCCCTACTGCCGATTTAAAGTCAGTTTCGTTTGTATAGTTTAGCTCAAAATCTCAAGTTTCTCTCAGTGGTTTTTACAATTTTTTAAACATAAAGCATGGCAACCCGTGAAAAACTTTCAATAGAAAAAACCATGCAAGCATTTGAAGCATAAACTGTATGCCCAATCCATTTTCCAGGTTGGACATTCATGTTGTTGCTGCTTGCAACAGAATGGACAGATGTAGTGCTTGTAGAGTAAAGATTACGCGGAGCGATTGTTTTTGCTTCTAGATTATTTATTTTAAATATCCAAATCTGATTTGCAGGGATATAGTGTGTACTGTACACCATGTTCCATACTTTCAGAACATTAATGAAAGGCATGTGAATGAGTGTTTATACTCCGACTGGTATGCTCCACATTGTATTCAGCTCCTCTACAGTGCTTGAAGGCCTCTGTCTGGTGTTCTGTATGTTTTCCAAGCCTACACTGTGTTCCACATTATTATGCAAATGATATTTTTGTCAGATTTTCCTAAATAGCCGATGCAAATGACATTCAGTATAATTTTCAAGTCATCAACCGTTAGAGTATGATTCAAATTTTATTGAACAAACCTCGCAATGATAACAGTATTTATTATGCACAACAGAGTTTCAAAACATTTTATAGGTTGTAAATAACAAAAAATGGTAATTTGTTGAATTTGCAGGATGTGAAGGTCATATTTAGTGAAATCAAAAGCTATTTCAATCAAAAACATCTTAACAGGCCAAGTTACATGTTAACATAGGACCCCCTCTTTGATATTACCTTCACAATTCTTGCATCCATTTAACTTGTGAGTTTTTGGAGAGTTTCTGCTTGAATATCTTTGCAGGATGCCAGAATAGCCTCCCATAACTGCTGTTTTGATGTGTACTGCCTCCCAACCTCATAGATCTTTTGCTTGAGGATGCTCCAAAGGTTCTCAATAGGGTTGAGGTCAGGGGAAGATTGGGGCCATACCATGATGTTCTCTCATGTTATGCCCATAGCAGCCAATGACACAGAAGTATTCTTTGCTGCATGAGATGCATTGAGGTGCATTGTAATTCATGAAGATGATTTCACTATGGAAGGCACGGTTCTTCTTTTTGTACCACGGAAGAAAGTGGTCAGTAAGAAACTCAACATACTTTGCCGAGGTCATTTTCACACCGTCAGGGACCTGAAAGGGGCCTACCAGCTCTCTCTCCATGATTCCAGCCCAAAACATTACTCCGCCACCTCCTTGCTGACGTCACAGCCTTGTTGGGACATGGTGGCCATTCACCAACCATCCACTACTCCATCCATCTGGACCATCCAGGGCTGCACAGCACTCATCAGTAAACAAGACTGTTATAAAATTAGTCTTCATGTATTTCTGAGCCCTGTGCAACAGTTTCTGCTTGTGAGCATTGTTTAGGGGTGGCCGAATAATAGGTTTATGCACAACTGCAAACCTCTGGAGGATCCTACACCTTGAGGTTCGCGGGACACCAGCAGCTTCAAATACCTGTCTGATGCTCTGTAATGGCATTTTAGCAGCTGCTCTCCTAATCCAATGAATTTGTCTGGCAGAAATCTTCTTCATTATGCCTTTATCTGTACGAACCCATCTGTGCTCTGAATCAGCCACAAAACTCTTCACAGTACGATGATCACGCTTCAGTTTCTTTGAAATATCTAATGTTGTCATACCTTATCCAAGGTATTGCACTATTTGACGCTTTTCGGCAGCAGAGAGATCCTTTTTCTTTCCCATATTGCTTGAAACATGTGGCCTGCTTAATAATGTGGAACGTCCTTAAGTAGATTTCCTTTGATTGGGCTCACATGGCAAACTAATTATCACAGGTGTATGAGATTGATTTCAATGATCCAAGGTGCCCTGAGACACAATATTATACATGAGTTTAATTGAAAAACAAAACATTAAATCTTTATGACACTTCAATCCAATTTGCATAATAATTTGGAACACGGTGTATATGTATCCTTGCCATCCCACGTATGATTGCTATTTTTTAAATATTTTCAGCTCGGTTACATTCTTTCATGAGAAACGCTGGTGTTATCAGTGCAAATATTAACATTAATACAACCATTTTTTTGTATCTGTTAAAGCACAGTTGCTGCTTGGGTAAAAGAATGTAGGCTGCTATATGCAGTGGGACCTATTCACATTCCCCAGCCCATGCACTGCCATGATGTGTAGTAGCCCTTTGATCTGGCCTCTCTGTGGTCTTTTTCGAACACAGTTTTTTTTTGTTGCTCTGGGCCCTGTGAGACCCCATCGTGCAATTGGGAGCCGTTGCTGATTGATCTCCAAACATGTCTGGGGGTGTAATTGCCCCCTTTTAACCAGCACTCACTCAGCATCACAAAGCAAGCAGAGCACTATATGGCTCCCGAGACTTCTTTAGGCACAGCGGGGTTTTTGACACATGATCCCAGTTCCGTTGTGAGGTTGTGAGTGTAAAAAAGTGTGAGTTATGGCGCCCGAGAGAGGTTTTAGAGAGGCCAGCTAGCACATATTCAGCAACCCTAGACCCTCAGTGGGGTTTGTTATCTGTGCATTTTTTTTCCATGAAGCAATACTTAACTCGCCGGAGAGGTGGGTTGTGGGAATTACAGGCGTGTTGCTGTTCTGCTGTATAACATGCACTGACTGCACTTGTTACTGAGACCAGATCAAAGACAAAAAAAGAGCAAGCGTGTGTACTATAGTGTACATGTTGTGTGTTATTGAAGCAATTTCAACAGAAGTCTACAAAGCCTTTTTTACTGTTGTTACACTGCCAAACATTTGTCCTCTTTCATCTCTTTTTTCCCCCTTCTTTTTAGTTTTCCCTCCAGCAGCCGCATGGAGCCAACAGAGAGCAGCCAGGCGGAATATGTCCAGGTAAGGCTGCCCTATGACCAGGGGTGTGTGTGTATCTGTATACGCACCTGTCCCATCACCAAATACATGTATGATTATGATTATACAGATAAGTGTGTGTGTGTGTGTGTGTGTGTGTGTGTGTGTGTGTGTGTGTGTGTGTGTGTGTGTTTATGTTTTTCCAAAATAATCCTTCTTGCTCTATGTCCCTGACCAAAAATCTTCCAGATTATGGCCAAATTATGAAATTTTATACTGACACACAATTACTGTAAATGATGAGTCTTTGTACACATCCAGCTGTTGCCCTTTTTTCAAAAAAGCAACTCCTTAAATTGTACTATTAAATACATATTTGAAAACCAACAATTACTGTTTTGTGCAAGCAAACAATCAATACATGTACAATACAGGTGATTGATTAAATCCCTCCGTAGCACTTTGTCCACCACTGGTAATCATGATGAAAGTAAAGAACATGATGAGGCAAAAACAGCATTTTTTTTGCCTTTTCCCTGCCATAGTCATTTCCTGTATTCTGTCATTGACACACATGTACACACATCTTATGCCTGAGATGCCAGAGCTGTAGTTTTCAGCCTGCACCAGCAGCTTAGTTGGAATTTCCTCCTCCCTCTCATATAATTGAATTAAATTATTTTTATAATGCAAATGCTCAGATGTAATTGTGGCAGATTATTAGCCCCCAGGTCTTTTGACAGTTGCGCTCCTTTCAGCAGGCTCACTCACTCTGCATTTAGCCTAATTCACTCTGCCATTTAGGTAATCGAATTTTTGAGTGAAGTGCTGCTAATGTCAGCACTAGTGTGCAAGCCAGCAAGCAGTGTGCACTACGGACAGTAGGTGGCGCCATACCCTGGCTGTTGTGAGCTCCTTTAAAGATCAGAGAGCCTGAGAACATATTTCATGTCCTTGGAGTTGTATGATAAGAATTCAAGCTTTGTGTATACACAGCAACTTTGATACAGATATTTGGATTTTAAACTGAGAGCAAACGTGGGAAGTGAGAAGAAGGGAGTAAGGAAGTGAAAGAGAGATGGAGGGTAAATACTGGAGTGAAAGGCTGAGCTCCTGGGATCTGTTCTTCAATCGATTAGACATCGCAGGAGAGGTGGTAAAAGCCTTCTGCTATGACCCTGACCTGCTCTCCTCTTTTGTAAAACAAATATAAGCAACTACCTCATCCCGACCATAACACATTGACTAGAGTTCAATCCCACCACACTGCCCTCTCCCTTGTAAAGGATTTTAATGTTGTTGTTGTTTTTTCCTTGACTAGATTTCTCCTAATTGAGAAAAAAGGCTGTTGTTTTTTGCACATAAACCTGATGTGAACAAATCCTAAATATCATCAGAATGTATGTAGCTATGTAGCATATTAGTGTCATTTTAAGAAACTTTAGTGAGCCATACAAAAAAAAGTTATTTTTTAACATGAATTTTTAGATATATGTATTAGCAATATTAGATAACATCACAACAAGAAAACCAGTCAAATGTTAAACCGATATAGAAGCAGGATTAACGTTTGCTCCTTTCCAACCCCAACCCACCTCCTTGTTTTTCATACCCCCACACTTGATTTTGTCACCCAAAAATGTGTTCCTCCGGCTTTCCCTTTTCTCGCTGCCACCACGCGCCACACAACAGCCCCTCCCACCACCACTACCCACCCACTCACTGAGAGCTGCCAGCCACCTCTCTGTCTCCTTCCATTTCTCTGAAACATTTATGACAGCTGATGTTTAAATCAGAAGTTGGCCTGGGTGTTCCCTGTTATAATGGGAGAGACCAGGCCCAGTGTCCCCCTCCCCCCTCCCTCCCCTTTCCTCTGGTGGTTTGTCACATACGCTCGCACTCACATGTCAACTCAGTAGTCAGAAACAAAAAAGAACAGACGAACCAATGTGCTCCGAATATGGTCAAAGAAAAAATATGCAATCAGTAAGCGAAGCCCTGAAGCACTCTGTGTGGCAAGCAATTCATCTTTTAGCTGTTATCATAAAATATCATCATTCATTTTTCATGTGGACACACAGCTGGTCAAGCAATATCCTCTTGTTTTTGTTTTTGTGACGTTTAGTGAAGGGTGTAAAAAGTAAATTGTTGGGGTCAGTGAAAAACAGGCCAAGTGCCAGCTTGTTTTTAAAATAGTGTGTATGGTGTGTGTGTGTGTGTGTGTGTGTGTGTGTGTGTGTGTGTGTGTGTGTGTGTGTGTATGAAGTGTGTGATTTTGCATTTTTGTTTTTTCTCCTGCAGCCCAGCCCTGCTTTGTCTCCTGTCTTGTTTCGTGGTTTGGTGCTACTTTGGCTGGAGTGGGAGTGGGGGGGGGGGGGGGCAAAATTGGGTGGGGAACAGGGTTGGTTCATATGAGGTTTATTAACATATGTCTGGCACTACACTCACACACAAAAAAAATCTGTGCGCGCGTGTGTGTAGGGGCTCAGCTGTGTGTGGTACTGCATGTGTGATTACGCGAATGGTTTGAATTTCCAGAACCTGTATGTGTCTGTGTGCCTGCTGCATGATTTAATTTGGGCAGTGCCCTGCGGGTGCATGTGTGTGTGTGTGTGTGTGTGTGTGTGTGTGTGTGTGTGTGTGTGTGTGTGTGTGTGTTTGACTTTAACAGTAGATTGAATTAATGTGGCGCCTCTGTAAATGAGCGGGGGTGTAAACTGTCAGGGTTGGCCCTGGGTAACACACACCCCTGGAAAGTCTTTATTTACTGTTCTTTCACCACACACAGACTGAGAAAGGCCCAGAGCAGACACTGTGTTTATGGAAATGCCATTTGTTTCTTGGATGTTTTGCATACATCAGTTTATTTTGGCCAATAAAGAGAAGAGAGGCCAAGAAATGGACTATAATGTTTAATGGCACAGAGCCATCTCTTTTGTGTATTAGATTTGACTCTTAGAACATGGACAAAATAACAGAAACACTCTAAAAGGCAGTATAAATACTAGTTTGCAGGAACCAACAGATCATGACAGATTTCTCTATTTAAAACACTTTGAAACATTGAACTAGCAGGTGGCACAAAAGGACCAAAGTCGGCATGATTCATCATCTGGGCACCATGGTTATCGTGACCACATCTATCCGATAGCTGCCAACATTGCCATCCCCTGCCTGAAGCCAAGCCACTATAGTGCGGCCAAAACTAAAACAGCTGACTGTCAGAAAGCACACTCTGCTAATTGGGTGTCCAACTTTGAAGGACTAATTGTCTCGCTGCCTTTTGTAAAGGTGATTTGCAGTGCAGGTCAGTCACTGCCTGGCACCTGAACTCCTGAAGCATGCAGTCACAAATTGTTGAAAATAATGATAAAAGTCTCAAACATCCGAATACCATATCAAAGCACAGGAAAAGGTACATAAGCATAGAGGACTACCATAAGCAACACTGACTGGAAGACACTTGCTTCACAAACTACAATCTCAAAAAGAGCCATTGAGTTGAATCAAATCTCTGATGTCATCGTGTTTTCAGTTGTTTCTGTTGTTCTATTTCTATTTTGTCCACCCTCTTCAAGGTCAGTCGCTGTCTTTGTTCCAGGCAAGAGAATAATAACGCATTGATCTGTCTACGCACTGCTTTATCCACGCTTAAGACGTGTCTAGTTGCTACAGCAACACATTTGCGTATATAGGGTGAAGTCGTTTTAATGCGATTAAAGCAGGAGAGCATTTTTAATTGCGCTATTTCAAACCTAAATTAATATTTTTCCACACGTCTGTGAGGAGCAAAGTCGAGGTGCATTTCCAGCAGGCCTCTTCCCCATCACTGCATCGTTACTTATGTTTCAAACTGCCTTTGAAACACATATCTGCTGGTTCGATACGGATTAACCAGTTGGCGAATGAGGTCCACACCCTGTGAAGACACACGGATGACAATCTTACACACACACACACACACACACACACACACACACACACACACACACACACACACACACACAAACACACAGAGGCAGATCATTAGCTGTACCCTCCTAACCCCCAACGGAGCCAGGCCTTTGTTTTTGGTCAGGCATGTGTGCTCACTAAGACCCACACACACACACACACACACACACACACACACACACACACACACAAAGATGTGTGAGTGTTCCGAAAAATCTTGATCTCCCCGCAGTGCGTCCTGTTTCATCTTAAACACACACACACACACACACACACACACACACACACACACAGATGCACGTACACACATTTTACTCTGTCCCCCTCTCACACTTACTATCTGTGTGTGTGTATCTATTTATAACACACAAGCACACAAACACACTCCTTTGATTAGCGCGATGCTTGCAGGCACACGCAGGGATTCTCCATTGTGCTCCCCTATCAGCCTGCGGGACGGGCCTCACTAATTAATATTTAACTGAAGACCGCCTCGGAGCAAGACGAGATGGAGAGATAGATGGATAGAGGTCTGGAAGGAGGGGAAGGTGGAGGAGAGGGGAAGGACAGGAGGGGAAAGACAGGGATCAGAGAAAGAGAGAGAGAGAGAGATAGAGGAGGTTAGGCTAGCGATGAACGGTCGGGATAAGGGGGGAGAGGGAGCGGTGATAAGAAGGGGTGGAGAAAGGCTTGATAGAGGATAGAGTGATGGGCGTAGGTTTCGTTTCAACATTAGGTGGCTCATTAAGCACAGGGTCATTTTCAGTGTCAAACACTTCATTTCCTGCATTATGCTGACATTTTCTAAACACCACACGATTTGTGCCTTTCGTCTTTGTTTATGTTAAGGAAAAGACTAAATTCATGTACCTGCCGGTGACACAAATATGATGAAGTATACTGCAGTAAGGCTCTCTGTTTGGCATTCTGTTTCTGTATTGCTTCCAAATATTTATAAGTCTTGTATTGTTCAAAACATTCTGAACATTCAATACCTATCACACATGTTTTTAGGGATGTTTTTTTTTTCGGAATCACGTAAATCTCACAACAAATCTATTAAGAGAATCAATGAGACCTTGGGTGGGGAGGTTAGCAAGGTTAAGATGGTATGGAGGGATGGATAACAGTAATAGACAGAGAAGAGAATGGTGAAAGTAGTGCTCATATAGATGTTTTCTAGGCCTTTGTTGTGAAAGCAGACACCGAAAGGAAGATGGATAAAAGGATTTAAAAAGAGAAGCAATAGAGCAAACAAAGTAAGGACCGAAAAATAACAAGAGAGACGATGCATGGGGTAATGAAGTGTGGACACTAAAGTAGGAACGTTTTACTCCTCAGTCTTCCTAAAGGCACCCAATGTACCATTTGTCTTACAACCTGTGTCTGTGTGGAGACTAGTTCATTCTCTTAAATTTAAACATCTGGGTGATATTACCTGCACTGTGTAATATCCATTAAATTCTCCGCATTTATCTCTAGAGTGAAACAACAATAAGAGTTTGATGCATGACTCTGATATGTCTACCTTGTTGAAAAGTTTACAAACCTGGACTTGTGGACTGTTTGGTTGTCTTATCAGTTAAAATGATTTGAGAGTCAGATAACTGAACATTGTAAATTGACTATGGAAGTCGGTAGGAGATGCATGATATTGCTAGTTCAATCAATTCAGTAAGTTGTCAGCCCCAAATCAATGCATACAGTAGTCATTCTGATTTGCTGTGGAAAAGCAACAAAAAAAGAGCCAGTTATGCATGCATGATGTACCAGAATACCCCCTCCTTTTAGTGTTACCTCATACAAGTACTTGAGCGCAATATATTCTTCTCTGTATCAAGTATTTTTTCAGAGAACATGGTGTGCCTCAGTCGGGGTGAATCCACTCGATATACTGTATGCTTTAAAGTCACAGCTCCCCACAGCAGCCTTTTCATGTCTGTTTGACTTAACTCAACTGAGGATGCAGCATGACATGTGGAAACAGGAGCTGGTAGCATTCAGGATGTGCCTGGCTTCAAAACAATGACAGGATTCTTTCACTCGCAAACAAATCAAAAGTCCTTGTTCAAATGGACGGGGAGGTGTAATAATAACAGAAGGGGAAATGTTTTTCAAGAAGTATCATTTGGTGGAGTGGCTTTTAGCTAATGCACCTAACAGTGCACTACGTTTTCATTACGACCTGTCTTGACTGGGGAATTACGCCCCTAACATTGCCAATTCGAATGCTAAGCTCGGAGCTATAGAGCGCTGTTGAATACCCTGCATACATCATGTTGTCACACAGCATGCATTTTGTGTGCTTTAGGTTCCTGTGGTGAAATAATGTTGATAGATATATTTTCCTTCTGTGTGTGTGTGTGTGTGTGTGTGTATGAGGCTCAGCAGCCAGATGTAACTCGCTGTATGTTATGTTGTGATTGTTTTTGGTGTGGTGGTATTACAGCGGATTGAGGGAGGGAAAGCGCAGGGCCCCTCTTATGAGATTATTTGTGTCCCCACTGTGTAATCTGTTCAAAACCAGCGCTGGATCACTCCAGATTACGTTAAGAGAGGAGACACTGAGGTTAATCAATTCATCCTGTGTCTTATAGCGCCTTATGTTTCTTTTTCTCTCTGCCTCCCAGTTCACTGCTATGCATTCAAGAGGCAGATTAGCAAAAGGATTGCATGTGTGTGTATTTGACAGATGACCTCAAAAACAACGTATGGAAACTAGAGAGAGAGAGAAAGAGAGAGAGAGAGGGAGATAAATAATAATAAGGAGCGTGTTGTACCTCTCTCTCTCGCTCTCTCACTCCGTCTCTCTCTTACGTTATCCCTGCTTTGGTGCAGACCAAACTAAATGCAGCGTCAGAATTTTGGATGCTGTCAAGGCTCCCTAGCAGTGTTGCTATGGTAAAGCGTCCTCAATGATGTCACTCACTCCGGCCTCTGGAGACAGAGCCCCGCCCCTCCTGACATCTCCCTGCCGGTATGTGTGTGTGTGTGTGTGAAATTGGCCGGTGAAAACCACTGTGTTATCCTTATAACACCTGCCTGTGTGTTTCCGCTTATAATGAGCTGTCTAGGTGCAGTCTGCGTGGCTTTTTAGAGACACATCATTATATTCTGCTGCACACACACACACACACACACACACACACACACACACACACACAGACTCCCTCTATTTCTTTTTCTCTTTCTTTAACACACACACACACATCTATCAACATTATTGCACCACAGGAGCCCAATGCTCTGTAGCTCCTGGGTCTAGTAATACATTGTGGTGTGTTTCGCCATGTAGGTGGAATAGGAGGTGTAAATTTGCATTCAAGTGTGTGTGTGTGTGTGTGTGTGGAGAATGGAGGGGTGGGAGGAGGCCCCCCTGCTGGGTTCCTTTCACGGCAAAAGGAAGGTTAGATTCCTTTTGGGAGGCTGGGCTGCACTCCTCTATTCTCTCCTTCCACCCTCCCGCACCTTCATTCATTCATCCTCCCGGTCTCATAATTATCTTTTTTGTTACTCTCCCTTCCTCCCATCTTTTCTCACTTTCTCCACGTTCCTTCCATCATTGTCTCAGGGCTGAAGCGGGGGTCGGGTGGGTGGGTGGGGTGGGGTTTTCCGCCCGCAAAAAAAATTCGACAGCACTTCTCTCCGCCCTGTGCCCACCCCCCTCCGTCTATCCATCCCTCCCTCCCTTCCACCCACCCTCCCTCCATCTCTCTCTCTCTCTCTCTCCCTCTGGTCCGCCCTCCCCCCACCCACACTTCTTTCATCAGCAAAGCAATGAGGTAATCCCCTAGCAGCGGCCGTGTGAAGTGCAGCAAGTGCAGTATAGTGAGAGGAGCGGTAGAGCAGTGTGGAGTGAAGCCGGTGCAGGGGGAAGAGAGAAGCAGCAGAAGCGGAGATGTCAGGAGGAGCTGCCGTATCATCGCTGGCCGTTATCACTTGCAGCTGTTAGTGGATCAGCCCCTGCTCGTGGCTAATAGGCTGATGTGGTCACCAGTGAGCTGCTTGTGGCTGTGCTGTTCGCTCTTGTAGCCTTGGGTTTTTTGTAGCGGTGGCACTATGTTGAGGGGCTTTTAGCCAGGCTGGCAGGGGTGGGACAAGCTTAAGCCTATAGGGGGTTAGGGGGCTGGGGGTTTAAGATATTTTTTTGGACACCCTGGGAGGTGAGAGGTGAAGTAAAGGTTTGAGCAGAGGAAGGTGTGTGTGTACCCCCCGACCATGACGGAGAGGTGTAGTCTGTGGAGTGCCCTGTCGGCTGCAGCATGCTGCTTCTACCGGGGATCTTTCATGCAGGTGCAGGTGAGCAAGCAATCCCTGTATGTTGTGTACGTGTGTGTGTGTGTGTGTTTCTGCTTGTTTGTATGTGTTGTGAAGAACAGAAGCATTGACCCCGACGTGCTTCCTGCTGTGTTACAAAGTGCTCACATGTACACACTATGTCATTCCACCAAGGCTCTGATTTTAGTATAAAACCGTCAAGGTTTCCTTTTGACGTGGCGCATTTGTCTATGCACGTGTGTGTGTGTGTGTGTGTGTGTGTGTGTGTGTGTGTGTGTGTGTGTGTGTGTGTGTGTGTGGATTCGTGGGAGGTGCACTCAATGCTGGCTCCTCTCCTGTCCCGGCAGCCGGTAATGTCAGCCTGCCTGCCTGCCAAAGCTGGCAGTCTGATGATATCATAGATGCTGTAGGACTGGGGTGTCAGATGGACTGTGTGAAATCACTGGATGGATGGAGGGAGTAGAGAGAGAGAGAGAGGGGTTAGGCGAGTTTTGTATGTGTAAAAGAGAAAATGGGAATATGTGTAAATTGTGTTGGAGGGAGAGAAAGTGTGTAATGAAGGGTACAGTATAGAGTGAACAGTATCAGTTTTACTTTGTTCTAATTCTGGCTCGGTGCTTGCAACCTAATATCTGACCTTATTCCTGTCACAAAATGACACGTACAGTGTATTCCGTGTGTGTGTGTGTGTGTGTGTGTGTGTATGTGTGTGTGTTGATGTGTGTGTACAGTATGTCTCTGTGTCTGTTACGCTTCATATTTGATGCTTTGTGTTTACCAAATGTCAACTTTTCAGGCGGCAACAAAATCAAGTTGGTTTTAGGGGGGGATCATGGGAAAATTCCTTCTCTGGCTGGCTTTGGCTTGGTTGAGCTCAACGATTGTAGGATTATTATAACCAAACATAAGACTCTTTTTTCAACTGGGAAGCTTTGGTTTTCAAAGTCCCTTTATTGAACTATTGCCTTGAAAGGAATTTCAAATGAGAGCGGTGATAAAAAAGAAACTGAAAACTTTAAGGGCATTGGTTAATAGATGAGATAATGGGAAATAGTAGACTATGAGGGACCAGAGGATGTTATAGCCCGGGGTTATGATACTGTTCAGGACTGAAGTGGTTGTAATAGGTTTCTCTCCCCTTCTCTTACTCCTCTCCTCTTCCCTTCTTCCTGCTTCGATGTTTCGTAGCAGACAGTGTTGTTATAATTATGGCTTTACTTTAAACAGTGGCAATCCTTGCGTTAGCTTGTTGGCGTGTCCCACCTTGTCCCGTTTCGTCAGTCCGACAACTAGCCGAAAAACGCATTGGTGTTGTCATGATTCTGGATTACTTAGATTGTTTCGTTCTTCTTAAGAAATAAATGTCCATCCTGGAGAGAAATGCGAGAGAGAGAGAGAGAGAGAGAGAGAGAGAGAGAGAGAGAGAGAGAGAGAGAGGATTCCCAGCTGTCTTCTTTCTAGGTTTTTGGGAGGCGCATCTGCTTTTGTTTAGAGTGAAGTGCTTTTCAAAGCTCTGAGTAATGAAGTAATTTTAATTGAATCTGTCGCAGGGGGGTGTCCTGTGTTGTGTTGATTGTGGTTATGGGGCGTGTGTGTGAGTTGAGCGAAGTGGGTGGGGGGGGGGGGTGCAAATTAATTAGCAGTCTCTGAATGTTATAGAGTTAAGAGGGAGCCAGTTCTATTCTAAGAAAAATAAATAATTACTTAATTTGCCTGCAACTTGGGTTTGTTTAAAAACAGCGTGATTTTGTCTGTCGTCTTAATATTGATTCCCCCCCCCCAATCTTTTGCAATTAAACATAGGCCTGTCAAACACAATACAGCGTGTCAAGTGAACCCCAAATACAGTAGTGTCGAGCAACGAGAAATGCTTTAATCTTGACTTGTTCTGTGCGTTCAGTTGTCATGTTTGATGCTTTTTTCTTTGCCTCCGAGGGGTATAAGAACTATTATAACAACTAGGATATTTACACAAATAGTGATTTCCTCTCAGATACTCACAACTGTTAGCAGTGATGATGACGAGGGTCCTCTCTTCATCTGAAAACATAAGGCTTACTCACTATATGGCTGACGTGTTAAAACTGTGAACGCTCTAGGGAACTCTGAGTCTGATGTGATGTTACAGCGCGTTCCTTTGTACTCGGAACTCGGAAATTTCCGACTTCCGACATGGAAAAGTGAAATAAAACGGTTGTTCAACTGGGAATTCCGAGTCGGAACTCGGGCAACGTCTGCCTCTCCCGACTTCACTGAGATGACGCAGATTACGTCACAACAACAATCTGAACCGTTAAACTGGCTAGAAAGAGTGATTTTGAAGTCCATATGTTGAGTCACGGCTGAATTGTAGTCTATTGGATTTACCGGTACCTGGCAATGGTTACTTGATGTAGCCTAACGTTTAATTATTTGGATGAGAAAGGAGGTCCATACTTTCCCGAGCAGATGCACTGGAACACCGATAGGTCGGAACTCGGAACTACCAAGTTGGAAATTTCCGAGTTCTGAGGGTACAAAGGAACGCAGCATCAATCTCAATCTTCTTCTCATCAATGTTTTTACCGCGGAATATTTCCAAAATAAGAGTTACTGCCATCGTCATTTTAAACTGTGATGCATTTGGATGGGAATCACTCTGGTCTACTTTTTCATTCTCTCTAAAGACATTCCAAAAATATGATGAGTTGTTCAGGACGCTGTGAGAGTAATTGCTCAGTATGTGTGTGTGTGTGT
The DNA here is from genome assembly GCA_026929865.2 of Hyperoplus lanceolatus. Classification (NCBI taxonomy): domain Eukaryota; kingdom Metazoa; phylum Chordata; class Actinopteri; order Uranoscopiformes; family Ammodytidae; genus Hyperoplus; species Hyperoplus lanceolatus. The sequence continues at coordinate 14,013,868 of CM049412.1, read as the reverse complement.
GTGTGTGTGTGTGTGTGTGTGTGTGTGTGTGTGTGTGTGTGTGTGTGTGTGTATGTGTGTATGTGCGTGTGTGTGTGTGTGTGTGTGTGTATGTTTGTATGTGTGTTTCTCTGTGCTGTTTGTATACACCGCTAATGACTGCAGATTGTTCATGTGTTCATGATTGGTCAGTGTGACCACTGCAAGGAAAAACTGCTTCCACTACAGAAAAGTGTAACCAATCATAATTCCCTTTTTTTAAACTCTAAATAAACAGACATGTAGTTATTAGTAATTGCTGTCAATGAATCTATTGTGAAGGTTAAACGATATATGGCGGAGAGTGTGTTGACAGTAACATGTGTAGTAATGTGCTCATCAGCCTTATCAGCGAAGCAGAGATTACACTTGATCCCCCTGGTCTAGACTGCACTACGCCACTAACTATGGATGGACACACACACACACACACACACTCAAGCATATACAGACATGCAGCTTAACCATTGTGTCGACATTACAGCCAGTGCTTCCAGCGCATCTTTCTAACTGGGACAATGTAACTGTCTGCTGGACTGTCTGCAGCGTTAGCCCCCCCCCACCCCCAATAAGCCCCATGGAAAGGACACACACACACACACACACACATGCATAAGCAGATGCATTGACACACAAATGCCCAGAGCTACCCCCTCCTCTCCCCCTCTCTCTACACTTTGATTGTTTTTTAAGTTAATCCGTTTTTTTCCTGCGGGCTACTTTCTCTCTCTCTCTCTCTCTCTCTCTCTCTCTCTCTCTCTCTCTCTCTCTCTCACTTGACTGTGTAGCCTCATTCCCTACTGACCCGAGCAGCATGTGGCGGCCATCATGCCAGGCCAGCAGCAGCCGGCCCCTCATGTCCTCTGGCTTTCCTCCGACCTCGCAACATGGCACCTCAGTCCCATACACTGTGCCACATCTAACTTTGTGGCCAGCAGCAACAGATCCACCACAGCTATGTAGTCTCACCTTTTTTTTTTTTTTTTACTCAGAATTTCAATACGGTATAAGCAAAAAGTCCCAAAGTAACGCAGCTTTTAGTCCGACCTTAGGTGTAATTTGATTTGATCTCAAACTGTCGAAAAAAAGATCATAATAATAATGAAGGATATAAGGTTACTATATCTCGTGGGGGATTTTTACTGGAAAATAGTACAATACCTTAAGAGTAGACTATCAGAATATCCCGATCACCGAAGTGTACAGTAAAAGAATTCCCTCCCTTCACAACAAAGAGGATCTATGGTGATAGAACTTGAAACGAAAAATGGAGATGGGGGGGTGAAGGGGGGGGGGTAATGCAAATTAGCTGCTGATACACACAGGTTAGTTAGACCATTATAGAACATAGGATTTATCACGTGCACAGGGAGTTTTTTATTTTAATTTCTTTTGAGAAACCGTGCAGCAAATACATCATAGGCTACATATCAAAGTGGGCCAGCTTTATTGCATCGATGTCCCTTCTGTTTGTCTCGTCTACGCTTTCATCTCTATTCCCAGGAGTAGGTCACAGTTTAATAACAGAAATTTGAACCGATAGCATGGGCGATATGTCCCTTCTATAGTATCTTTATCCATGTAATATAGCTCTACACAGCTCATAGTTTGTACTTCAATGTTATTAGATTTATACGATAACAACAGTTTCACACAGGCTTGCCTCTCATGAGTAAGATTGTCGGATCAGTGATGTATGAAGTTATCCGTTTGATGAAATAGTCTTAAATTTAAAGGGATGCCTTGCTTTGCTTTTTGATCCGCTCAGTCAATCACAGCAGGTTAGCCAGCAATCAGCTTGTCTGTCAGATCCCCATTGGTTTTATATTAGCTTTACCCATCACCCCATTCTCTGTCTATCTAGACTAGCACTGACTAGATAGATAGCTGTATAAGACATGGCCCCTGGTAATGCCTTTATGTGTGTATATCTGTTGGTAAGCCGGAGTCAATTGGTATGCTTCAGTATTGAAATATTCACCATGTAATGCACTCTTCTCCACTCCCCCTATCTCTCTCTCTCTCGCCCTCCTCCCCAAAAGCCTTTAACCGCAAATCCTCTTTTGGCGCGACGTCCTGTCACACCCCGAGGCTCATATTGTGAAGGGCAGCTGTGTGTGTGTGTGTGTGTGTGTGTGTGTGTGTGTGTGTGTGTGTGTGTGTGTGTGTGTGTGTGTGTGTGTGTGTGTGTGTGTGCTTAAATTGCTATGCTGTGGAGTCCATATCCTCATTAGAGTGCTTTCATTTTTTTTGTTGCTGTAATGAGGATCAAGCCTGTGTGTGTGTGTGTGTGTGTGTGTGTGTGTGTGTGTGTGTGTGTGTGTGTGTGTGTGTGTGTGTGTGTGTGTGTGTGTGTGTGTGTGTGTGTGTGGTGCCCCAAGACTATGAATGTAAATCTTTGGTCTGTTATGTTTGGATTATACCAAGCATCAAACCATCAAGTCTTACATTTTTGTTTCTTGTTTAAAGTTGACATTTTGAAGCAGTTTTTAGTTTGGGCTTCAGCTTAAGAGAAGGATTAGGTTAAAGCTGTGTTAATTGGTGGTCAACTATTCTTTCATTAACGAACAAATACATTCAGTCATTCATTCTCGACTACATAAGCAATATCAATAAATACAGTATATATACAATATATCGCAGTAGAAATGAGAGGACTAAATGGTTGTAGTGGCTGTACTGTACACCCTAACTAACCCAACATTATTGACATTACTAGTCAACTGATAGCCACACAGCTGTAAGTGAGTGATTGTGAGGCATGAATGAAACAGCTCATGCCAACCAACTCATAACAACTCGTACTTCCGTGCTTGGCCTGAACCTGCCAGATCTGTTTTTACCAAAAAAAAGTGCTGTTCATTTCTTGCAATAACAGTCTCTGCTAGAGCAACTACCCGTGTTTTTTTCTTCCTTGGTTAACCTTCAAGCTAAAATGGCAGGGGAATGTGGTCAGGGGTTAGGAGTGTGTCAGAAAATTCACCAGAAAGTACCTTAGTTCTACATAGGCTACGGAAGGCTTGAGGCAGAGATAACATGACATTTAACAATCCTTCAAAACCTGCAGTAACTAACCACAAGGAATATGCTGGGTGGATCAGATTTTTCAACAGCTGCCTCCCAGCAGTAAGCCAAATAGAAGGCTTAGGCTATCGTCTTCGCTTGAAGTGCTACAGAAAGTATTGAGTTATCTTTTAACAGCACACTAAAGGGTCCACTATACCATCTCTTTAGCAGGGCTCTGCCCTTGTGATGCATGGCGCCCAGGCCTCTCTTTCAATCTTCATCTTGGCCCTAAGAGGGTTGCAGAGAAAAAACCACTGAGAGTAAAGTGGGAGTTCCACTGTTGGGAGCTGTACTCTAACAGGTATAGAAAGAGTATAGTGTGTGTGTGTGTGTGTGATTGGAAAAAAAATGGAGATTACAAGACGTGTTGACATACGGTTCATTAAGGATGTTATCAAATGACTGTTATCTTGTTTGCCGGGATGATTGTAACACATCAAAAGCTCTGTTCTCAACAACACCAGTTGTTAGACCCAAGAGGGAAACATTTGTAAAAGGCAAATATATGCTTCACTGTACAAACAGGTGAACATGCAAAAAATAGTAGCTGCAGGCCAGGATCACAAGAGGTTTCAAGCTCAGTGTTTTCATGTTATCTGCTCCCTCTGTTGAAGTGGCAAAGGATGGTTTTAAAATACTAGAATAACAAAGGAACAGAAAACCTATGGTGTGTAGAGTAGACTGACTCTGATTGGACACTGGCTGATGAGTGAGATTATTCTAAAGAATATAGCCGCCTTAAAGGTTAGAGATAAAAATTTCCTTCAAGCCAGTGTTCTAATTATCTTCTTCTTCTTCTTCTTCTTCTTCTTCTTCTTCTTCTTCTTCTTCTTCTTCTTCTTCTTCTTCTTCTTCTTCTTCTTCTTCTTCTTCTTCTTCTCTCAGAAATTAAGCAGCAGGGCTTAAAGTAATTGCTTTGGAGAATATTTACATTTAGCTCTTTTTTTTCTCTTTCTTTTCTTATTGTGCCTTTTGCCTATATAGAAACTCATACATGTCCAGCTCTGTGCTGCGATGCTGCTATAGGCCTATATCACAGTCTATAGTCTACTTAATCCTGCTTTGAAATGCTTATGGATTCAGATTTTTCATTGTCATTTGATTTTTGAGAGCTGTCATAGAATAGCAATCACCTCAACAGCGATGGTGGAGCAGGGCTGATTGTTTTCTGTTGATGATTGGAGAGAAATGATCTATGGATTGAAGTTCGAAATGGCTTCTATTGTTTTTCAGTTGTAAACTCTGAACATAAAAGTGCAATTTCACATGAAATAATGGAGTCTAATCGCATGGCCCACACAGTTTGCATCTCATTTTCTCACCATTGATCGAGAATAAGAACGATTATCTCCTCTCCCTTTTTTCTGATCTAGCTCTCTCACTTTCCAACTCCGTCTCCTTATGATGCTATGTTGCTTCGCACATTTCGAATATGAGTCTGAGGTTTTAGATGAATGGGGTCAAGTGTGTGTGTGTGTGTGTGTGTGTGTGTGTGTGCGTTTGTGTGCGTATCTCTGCTAGTCCTCTCTCCACTTGTCTCTCCGCTGGCGAAATCACACATGCCTGTGGATCAACACACACATACACAAACCCACGTCGCCATGCTCACATATTCACATATGCTGGGAAGAATGACACAGCTGAGCAGGGAGTGTGGCATAGTGTGGAGCGAGTTGGGAGAAGGAGGCCAGCCAATTGTTTTTTTCCCCCTTCTCATCTTTGACCTTTGGTGACCCCCGGAGATCACTGAGGGCTAAAGGATCAAAAGGTTGCAGCATCAAAGGCTTTACGGGGAGTTGTGCTTGTGTGCTTTTTATGCCCATTGTTTTGATACAAGTGGGGCCTTCTGGTTCTTACATAATGGATGCAATCTGGGAAAGTGTGGCACGTTGGCTGACACTGAGTCTGATGTTAGCGAAAGTGTGTTAATTTAGTCAAAGGATATCTTTTTGCAGAATCATAATGGGATGTTATGATCCCTTTTATAGTTATATACTGTATATTCCTTTTGTCCAAAATTGTGCACCATGTTGCCCAGTCCTACTCTAATGTCTTACTTACAAATTCTTCATTGCTTTGTTTACTCTGAATGCTTGGCGCTGTGTGTTTTTGCGTGGAGAATGTGTTGTCTTTTAGGTTAAGGTTTTATTCATGCCAGTTTTGCTCTCCATTCAAACTTCTAATAATAATAAATCCCACTGGGTATTGAGTGTGTTTGAGTTACAGAAGAGCCTGGACCTCTGCAGAGTTTTTAAATGCGATCATTTTCCTTTAGAAAAAGACCCAGGGCTGTGTGGGGGGCGTCTCTGGGTGATTTGCAGGGAGCAGCTGAGAATGGCAATGAACACTCTCTCCGTCTCTCGATCACACACACACACACACACACACACACACACACACACACACACACACACACACACACACACACACACACACACACACACACACACACATATTCAGTCATGTATGTGTGAATGCCTACACAAGCATGCATGCATGTATGCATGGCACTGCAGACTGGGGTTGTGACTAGTGTTTATTTCAGTTGTCAGTTAATCTGAGGATATTTATTTCCGAATCGATGCACTGTGTGGTCTCCGAGGGATCAGACAATTTGCATTTAATTTTCATTTGTCCTTGTGAAATGGCTTAAACGATTTAATAGAATGTTGTGAAAATAAATTTATGTCGGTTAAGTAAAAGACTGGAGGAAAAACCAACCCTAGTGCTCAGAAGGAGGAGAGGACTTGGCTGAATCTTGCTAACGCTACTGATGTTTTAGTTACAGATTTGGGGGGTGTTAATGTGAGCCAGATAGAGATATACTGATTAGATATTAAACCGATTTAATTGACAGAAATGTGATAGCTTTGTTGGATTCCATTCAATTCAAATTAGATTACACTGCTGCTAATCAGATAGGATTCATGCAGCGCGGATCAGTCCCATGATCGTGCGCTGGAACACATATTGCTCATGCATACACATAATCACTGCAGGGTTTTAGTGCAAGCGATTATTTTAAGCAGAGAGACAGATGGGAAGAGTGTGTTGATAGACCGGTAGATACCAGATATTATAGTGTCCAGTGTGTTATACGGAAGCAATAGCAGTGTCCAGTATATATAGGAGAGTTATGTTCAACTCCACAGGCACACAAGGCGAGGAACTTCCGACAACACAGCCATTCTTTTCTTTATCGGGACATCTCAAATTGCATTATTCGTGCTTGGTGAAATAATGGTTTTCAGTGTGTGTGGTCCCTGAAATGATTTTTATCTACAGTGTGTGCTTGTTGGATTGTATCATATAAGCTGTACACAACTATGTTTGAATGAGATTTAAGGCTCATTTGCGTCCTGTGTTCGCATGTTGAAGTCTTGAAAGTAAATGCAGATAGCTATGCTGGCAACCTGCAAAAGCGCCAGTGACATCATACACAAAAAAGGGGGGGGGGGTAGGAGGAGTGGGTGGTAGGTGTGGGTGGGTGGCAAGTGTGAGTGTAAAACATGTATGGAGAGAGAGAGAGAGAGAGAGAGAGAGAGAGAGAGAGAGAGAGAGACTTGTTTATTGAAGCTCCAGTCATCGATAGCAGCAGGATAGTGAATGTGCAGCACTTTTGTAACACAGGCTATCACAGGCTAATTTCCCATGAGCATCTATTGGAGGAATGTGCCTAGTGTCTCTCAGGGGAGTGTTTACGCTCACACCTTCACCAGCACTTCCACACACCGAAAGCGAGTCTCGTTCTGCAGCCTTTTCTTTTTTTCTTTTTCTGTTGCTTGAAAGCAGTTGCAAGGGCAAGGCCGCTCTCAAAAGGTGTGCATGTGCAATGAAAAGGATTGTGTGTGTGTGTGTGTGTGTGTGTGTGTGTGTGTGTGTGTGTGTGTGTGTGTGTGTGTGTGTGTGTGTGTGTGTGTGTGTGTGTGCGTGCGTGCGTGCGTGCGTGCGTGCGTGCGTGCGTGCGTGTGAGTGTAGTTATTTGCAAAGTCCCAGCTAGCAGCTAGTAAAAGCTCCATCTGCATCACCATGGCAACGGCCCGGTAACAACAGGGAGACAACACCCATCTGAACCCTCCCAACCCCCCTTCAGCTGAGAGTGTGTGCAAGAGTGTGTGCATGCTTGATTACTTGCATATTTGATAGTGTGCATTTGAGCGAAAAATAATAAGTGTGTGTGTGTGTGTGTGTGTGTGTGTGTGTGTGTGTGTGTGTGTGTGTGTGTGTGTGTGTGTGTGTGTGTGTGTGTGTGTGTGTGTGTGTGTGTGTGTGTGTGTGTGTGTGTGACAGAGAGAGAGCGTCCATTACGGAGAGTCCCAGCAGGTACTGTCTGTGTCTCTCAATGATGGACAGGGCCCCTAATAGCTCTGGCTGTATGCCTCAATGGGGAGGGATCAAAACACAAAACACACACACAAAAAAACACATACACACATACACACACACACACACACACACACATTTGCATGCACGCTCCATTGCTGCCTCTGTATGAATGGAATTGATACCTCAGCGCCGCTCTCCCACTGTCTGCCTCAGCCGGCCAATTGTTCGGCTCGCTGCTCAACCTCCAGGAAGAGATGACATCATCGGCAGCCAATGGCATCACAGCTCTAGGGCGTGCATCTTTCCTGATGGCCTGCATGATCAGGGGTGACAAGGAAGGGTGTGTGTGTGTGTGTGTGTGTGTGTGTGTGTGTGTGTGTGGATGTGCTTGTAATAGGGAGATAAAACTGATTGATATGCAGCTGTGGTTTATGGGATCAAACTGTTCCTCATTTCCATCTCATCATACAGTCAACACTCTTTTTTCTTTCTCCTCTTTCTCCCTTCCTGTCTTTGTTTTTCAACCGATCATTCCCCCTCTATGACTTTTGGTCTCTTTTCCTGTCATACCCTCTTGTTCCAGTTCTTCCTCTCTCTTTTTTCCTTTCTTTCCATTTCTTATTGTCTGTTTACTTTACTGTTGACCTTTCTCTCTTTTTTATTCTGCCCTCTGTACTTGCATCTTCAGCTGCATCATCATCAGCTCTTCCTGTGCATGTGATTTGTTTGCGCGTCATGTTCCAAGGCCAGTCAATAGGTCATTGTTTAGACTGTGTCATTGTTTAGACTGTGACTAGGCAATGTGTGTGTGTGTGTGTGTGTGTGTGTGTGTGTGTGTGTGTGTGTGTGTGTGTGTGTGTGTGTGTGTGTGTGTGTGTGTGTGTGTGTGTGTGTGTGTGTGTGTGTGTGTGTCACCACATCTGAGCTACAAATAAACCTATAAACCTGTTCATGATTCACTTCCCCACTGTGATCTTTCAGGAGGTGTTTGCATCATGCGTTCCCAGTCACGGCACTATTTGTATCAGCAGCACCTGTTCTTTCAGGAATAAAATGGACAGTAAAAAAACAGTTTGGGCTAAACTGAGCTAAAATAAGCTACTAGCTTCATACTGAATGGACATATAGCCCTCCAGCACATTTTGGAGAGATTTGGAATGTTTTTGGAGACAGTATATCAGGCCCCTAGGCTCTATAAAAATAATACTTTCCCAGAGTAGATGCAGAAGACGTCATATTTTTTTAGCCAGGTCACTGAATACTGATTTGATCGCAATTTGATTAATCCACAGCTGTTTGTCATTGATTAATTCATTAGATGCTGTGTCACCATATGTGTATGCATGTGTAACCATGGTGACAAGGCTGTAACTTACGCCATGGCCATTATTGAAGTTAATAGTAATATAAGTAGAATTAAAAGCATATTATATATTATAACGGAAAGTATATAAATGGAATGATTTTCCATATTATCATGTTTGGAATTTGAATTAGAAGTATAACAAGCCACCATGACCTTCTGCACTGTCCATCACTTGGTCAAATACAAGAAGAGGGCATATAAATTGCTTTCTGTCGGAGCACAATCAGACGTTATTGAGGAATACAATTCTATCTATTTTCATTTGAACCAACCAAGGCCCTGTTCTCCCACTTCACCAACCCCCACCTCTCGTTTTGCCTCTCTGGTGTGTGTCCTTCAGCTGCTGCTTCCTCCCTTTCTGTACCTTTCCTGTTTAACTGCATCGGGGAAATGCATTGTGGGTTTGTGGTTTTCCCTTCACACCTGTCACTGTCAAGATAGATGGTACCAATGTGGATGGTAATGGTACTGGCTTGCGGTTAAATAGAAGGTGTGTATGCATGTGCTTGTGTGTGTGTGTGTGTGTTTGTGTGTGTGTGTGTGTGTGTGTGTGTGTGTGTGTGTGTGTGTGTGTGTGTGTGTGTGTGTGTGTGTGTGTGTGTGTGCATCCACCCACCCATCAGTGTGTACATTGGTTTGGTCGAAATTTATGTTCACATTAATGCAAGCATGTCTGCACCTAGACATTATGACATGTGTGTGTGTGTGTGTGTGTGTGTGTGGTTGTGTGTGTGTAAGTATGTCTATGTGTGTGTGTGTGTGTGTGTTAGTGGAGGATGGTTAGTATTGATGAGGCCTTACACCTTCCATCCATCAGCGATGACCTTTTGCCCCAAAAAGGCTTCAGATTAGCCATTAATGGTTCAGTCCAGAGAATAGAGGATGACAGCTAGCGGCACAGCCCTGAGGGGTAATTCTGTGTGTGTGTGTGTGTGTGTGTGTGTGTGTGTGTGTGTGTGTGTGTGTGTGTGTGTGTGTGTGTGTGTGTGTGTGTGTGTGTGTGTGTGTGTGTGTGCGTGTGTGTGTGTGTGTGCGTGCGTGTGTGTGTGTGTGTGTGTGCGTGCGCGTGTGCGTGCGCGCGCGTGTAATTGCATGGGTGTTTGAGCTGTTATGATGTGACCAAGGTGGCCATAGGTGTTTGTTATTGTGAGTGGGCTGATGCTGTTTAGGTTCTGTTTTTAAAAGGATGCCTTTTCCATTTCTGCTGACATTCACGATTCTCCCAGTACAGCCCTCTGCCCCACCAATCACCAGCTCCTCTTCCGAGCTGCCAAAATGAAAGGTTAGATTTGTGTTTCCAGCCGAGTGGATAAACTGCCCTGAGCGCCTCTCCGCGGTCCCAGCTGCTCCTGTGTTGTCATAGGCACTAATAGCTCCTTTAATTAAAGACAAAAAACAAAAGGATATGCTTTATTCTGAGTGAAATATAGCAACAACAAACATGGAAGACCAATCAAAACAGAAGCCTAGTCATACTATAATTTATACCTACATGATCACGTAATGTTAAGGAATGGTTGTTTAAATGTGTTTAAATGCTTGATTTTTTTGATACTGCATTCCTGTTTCCTTATCTTCACTCTCTGCCTCCTAATGCAATGCATCTCCTCCTCCTTCATCTCTCTCTCTCTCTCTCTTGTCTCTTGGTTTTTCCGCTGATGGAACAAGGTGATACTCCCACTGTTGTTTTACATCACCACACACACACACACACACACACACACACACACACACACACACACACACACACATAAAGCCCTACACGGTCATGCTGACAGACAGGCTGAGTGGATCTGTAAGGGGAGAGAGTGCACAGTGAGAGGAGGAATGATATGATGTGTGGTGGTTGGTAGATGGCAGGTTAGAGCAGGGAGTGAGAGATGAAGCAGCTAGCTGAGAGGTTGACAGTATAGCAGCAGCTGATATGATTGACTGAGAATGAGTGGAAGAATGGAGGAGGGAAAAGGAAAGGTAATGGAGTGAGCTGGCAGGATCATAAAGTAAATGTTAGTAAGAGAGGGTGAGTAAGTGATGAAACACTATAACCAATCAACCTTCCCTGACTTCTATCTGTCTGGCACTGCACTCAGTGTGTGCAGTGAAATTACATACTTGGGCAATATTATGTCTAATGACCTGTCTGATGACAAGGATATCTATGGCAGCGTTGGAAGCTGTATGCTCTGCTGTGTTATGTGGCCTGATGTATGGATTTATGTGTAGGGTATCTGAGTCTGAAAATAACTTAATTGCAGTTTTGGCCAATCCTCTATGCAGTTCGGTCAGATTTTCTTCCAGACTGTGGAACCATTGGCGATCATGTCTGTATGCTTGGCACTGAATATTGTGAAAGGCTGTGTATTTTTTACTCTGTGTTTGTGTATTTGTTTGTTGTTTGTGTTGATATGGATCCCCCTGGGTCTGAAATAAAGAATTATATATAACAGCCTTATTTGTCTCCATCTTTTCCCGGCTCTGCCATGGTTAACAGATATGTGTCACGGAATAAGGATTTAAAAAGGAATTTAAGATATTTAGATGAAGAGCAAGAGGTGCAGATTGAGACACACTGCAGTGTTTGCCTAAAGCTGGTATGTCAGAGAAAGAAAGAGAAAAAAATAAGCAAGTCAAGTAAAGGTAAGCCAAATGATGAGTCAGACGTGTGTGTGTGTGTGTGTGTGTGTGTGTGTGTGTGTGTGTGTGTGTGTGTGTGTGTGTGTGTGTGTGTGTGTGTGTGTGTGTGTGTGTGTGTGAGTGTGTGAGTGTTTTTGTGTGTGTGTGTGTGTGTGTGTGTGTGTGTGTGTACATTCGAGCAGGCTATAAATTGCACCGCAGTGTGAGGGAGAAGTGAAGTATGAGAGGCACACAGGAAAGCAGGTGGAAATGCAACGGCCGAACAGCGAAGCCTGGATTCTTCTATGAGCTTTTAGCCAGTCAGTGAAGAGATGATGGACAGGGTCGGGCCAGCTGTGGCAGTCAGGGTTAATGAACATTTTGAAAGAGAATTGTCTTTGAAACATGTTCTACGTGATCCGCAATGTAAAAAGAATGTCAGGGATGGATGTATTCTATGTCATTGCTAAGGGCACGCTATAGTAATGCAGGATGCACACACATGATATTGTATCCATAATAAGGCTTATTACAACAACGCTGTGACAGCAAACTTGCCAGATGCAGATGCAAAGCCAGAAACACTGTCCAATCATCATTAGTTAATGTCCTCTTTGTACCCCATGCATTTTGGTTCAGAGCAAGGGCATCAGAGTGTGTGTCTGTGCCTCTACCAGGGTTTCAATGACCCTCTACAACTCAGTTTTTGCCTGGTATAATGTGTTGTTGTGTGACATTAGAAGTTTTTGGAGTTTTAAAATATGGGTGTTAAATATGTAGGCTCCCGATTTTTTTCCCCAGAAATCTGTCATGCTAATATAGTTTGAGAATGAAAAATACATTTAATATGTATTTTAGACACACAATGCCTTTTGCTGAGGAATAGCGAACATGTCTTTGTTAACATACTGTTATAGAAAAATAAATGCCACGGCGATGGTGAATTAGCCATTTAGCTAGTATGTCATAGATAACACGTTCATTTAGCTCAGACGGTTGTTTAATCCTTTTATTGTTCTTTTATCCCTGTGATGAGTGATGCTACTGTAAACAAAACCGAGGGCTGGAAATGTAACTATTAGATGTTGTACTAAATCTTCTCAGACATTTTGGCAGAATCCCAGGTCACCACACACTGTAAAAAAAAAAAAATATATATATATATATATATATATATATATATATATATAGGGATATATACATATATATATATATAGTGGCAGTGTGGGTGCTGAGGTATTTGGTGGGGCTCCATAACCTTGTGTTGGTCTATTGTTGTGGATGTACTATCAGATTTTTAATTCCTTTTGGATCGAGTTCAGACGGCAGTAAATTCTTTGCAGCAAAGTTGATCTAAAGGGTTTGGTGGCATTTTTATCTCCTTCACTCTTCACTTTAAGTAAAAGCTGAACCCTGGCCTTCAGTCAGGGGTTGAACTGCTCCACCAACCAATTGCAAGACGGATGACTGAAGTTTATAACAGAATCACAGGAAGGCATCACACACACACACACACACACACACACACACACACACACACACACACACACACAATCATACAGACAATGGGGTACCATTATAACTCCTCTCGACCAGCCATGTTTTCCTCTTCAGTACACATCACTGCACATGACAGAGCAATGCACACATGGGGCACATTAACCTCTCCTTGCCACACACACACACACACACACACACACACACACACACACACACACACACACACACACACACACACACACACACACACACACACACATTTATTCCTCAGGGAAATACCAGCTGGGGCATGCAGACTGTGGAGTTACCATGGCAACAGCATCTATAGGTGTGGCGTTGATGAGTCGACAGTAAAGGATGTGAATATGTGTGCGCGTGTGTGTCTTAATCATGTACGTGTGCTAGTCTTATATTTGGCTACGATTCTGTTTCAGATTCGTACTGTATGTAATGTATCCATCCCCTCATTACTTCAAACGTCTTGTCATGTTACAGACAGACGGGTAATTTACGTGTAAAATCGAGCAAAAGCTGTTCACACAATATGTGATTATGTATTAATGAAATCAACTAAAAAGAGTCAAACCATTGGCTCTTCCTACCTAGTGTGCATGTCTCCATGGCCAGTTTTGACATTTTGAAGGAGAAACTGAATCATTAAGTGGTTTCTTTATGGTCTCAAAGCTAAATACTCATCTTTTATCCAAAAGTGGACTTCTCAGAGATGTGTGGTTATCTGTTCTACTCATTTGAAAGGCAATTAAATGCGTGGAAAGTATCCTCTTAAAGCCCCTGACAACTTAGCTTCAGATCTTAAGTATGCATGCATGACTAAGTAAGCAACATCAAAGTAAAAACATATTGTGGTACTATTCTAAGCCCATTCTACTCCTCATATTCTAATACATTTTTGCTGTATGTTTGTTTTGACAAACAGCAACAAATAAAGTGAGTGTGAGTGAATGATGTTATGTACGACCATATCACTCATAGTCAAAATCTGATTGAGGAAACCTGTTTTCAAGGCCTTTAAAGTAATCTCACCTTTAGACCCAGACATGACCCGACCTGAGTCAACTCCACAATGTGTGTGTGGCTACAGTGCTGTGTCATTAGCAGACGTATTAAACTGATTTAATTTGAATTAGGTTCATGCAAGCGATCTAATTTCATGCGGAGAATCGTCTTAATTGAATCCTTGTAATCTCTTATCAGCATCTCTATTGCACTCTGGGCAACATCGTCGCTCCAATCTGCTTCTTTAATAACCGAACACGTTATCAGTACCTGTAGCAAAATGGAACCGATTACCATCTATGTGTGTGTGCGTGTGTGTGTGTGTGTACAGTGTGTTTGTGGTTGCTGTGTGTATTTATTTGCCTGTCTGCGTAAGGGGTTTTTGCATCCGTGTACATGCTTTTGGGGAAACGGATGTTTACTACCCTCGCTCTTCCGAGTATTTGTGTGTGTGTGTGTGTGTGTGTGTGTGTGTGAGAGAGAGAGACAGAGAGAGAGAGAGAGACAGTGTGTAGCCTATAGGCCTGTTTAGCAGAGAAACTGCGGGTCAGGAGGCAAGGGAGCTCTGTGCAGTTGCCGGTCGTACTTAACAGTCAGACATCATTAAAATCTTCTCTGCCTCTCTGTGCCTGTGCATCAGGCACGTCCTGTGTATTCATATCTGTCTGCGTATGTGGTGTTTTCCTCCGTTTGCTAATGTGTGTCGGCATATACAAGTATTACATATATTTTTTTTTATTTAGCATTTCTTTGATGTCTAAGATACTTTTTTTTCCCTCACAAGATACGCACAAGATACAAAATAGTAAAAAAGAAATCTAAGGTCAACAAGCTAGAAAGATACAATTAAATTTGCCAGAGTGACAGTATAGTGGGGACTTAATGATAATAATGATAATACACAACAGCACACTGACACACACGCAGCACAGACACATTCAAAGAGGACATTCAGCCACTTTAAGCAGCCGATATGTCAGCATATATTTATTGGCACGATGACACACACACACACACACACACACACACACACACACACACTTGTATTCCACTCTCAGTAATGGCCTTCTCATCAAAGGGCTGATAGATGTTGCTCACCAGGTTGATGAAAGAGAGCGAGAGGGAAAATTCGAGAGAGGAAACGCTGGCGTGTTCCTTTGAGCCCGGAAACAAAAAAGCGGAAGATAAAGAACTGGAATTCACACACAGGAAAATACATTCAAATATGAATGGAAGAGCTGGATGGTGGACACACACACACACACACACACACACACACACATATATGTACACATACAGAGAGAAAGATGGGCTTCGTCCAGAGAGAGGAAAACAGTCAGATACATGCATTAATATAATAAAGGAAATATTTGCTTTTGAACTTCAACTGCTGCCTTTTTATTCCTTTTCGGTTTTCAGAGCCCACAGTTTTAACACGTATTAACCCATTTTTGAAAGGTCATTATTCTAACTGAGGCCTCTTGGTTGAATCTAGTCTGACCTTATGTGCTGAGATGTGCCAAGAGCTGGGTCTGTGTGGCTGTGACGTTTTTGGGTGCAATCCACTATTCATTTAACTTCCACACAAGGGCGTCATTTCCACTGGGGGATGCGAGGGACATGTCCTCCACACTCCTTCAATACTATGCTCTCTCTACCCCTCCCACTGGATTTACCTTCTAAGGGTTCAATGCCCAGCCTCCGTAATTCAGAGCTGGAGAATGTTTGATAAAAGATATCGATAAAGCTTATCAAGGTTACTCCCAGTATGTCACAGGCTCTTAATATTGGGTTGGTTAAACAGGGAGGGAGATGAGCGAAGAGATGATAAAATGAGTCAAGGGAGAAGACAGAGAGGATGGAGAAAGAAAAAGAGAAATTGGATTGTGGTTTTCATTTTTTTTAAATCTTTTTAAGGAAAAAAAAGAGCAGTGCAGAGCGGCACTGTGCTTCCTGCAGTCTCAGTGGGAGTGTAGCTGCATGTCATATCCTGTCCGCCAGCTGTCACTCAATCCAGAGGGTCTCTTCTCTTACACACACCACTGACTGACAGCTCGCACCATTGTTCGGTGTGTGTGTGTGTGTGTGTGTGTGTGTGTGTGTGTGTGTGTGTGTGTGTGTGTGTGTGTGTGTGTGTGTGTGTGTGTGTGTGTGTGTGTGTGTGTGTGTCGGCATCCAACTGTCTCAAGGGGTGTGTGTGAGTGTATAGGAGACACTCATTCCCAGCGACAGTAGAAGGTCACTGTTGTCTGTCTCATATTCTCTTTGTGTCTCTCTACCAGTCGACCCTCTCTCTCTCTCTCTCTGTCTGTCCGTCTGTAGGGACTAGCTGTGTCTCTGATACCATCTAATGATATGAGACATCAGCATTGTTGCTTTGCCTGGTATATCCCATTTGTGACAAGTGCTTGTGCACACTGCTGCTCGAAAACAGAGTGAAATCGATACTGAAAACTATAGCTTTTTTATCTGGGTGTCTGTGACTGCATTGTCCTTATACATACAGTATAGTCAAAGCTTTGATTCTAACCCCACGCTGACTTTGACTGTTGCCCTTGCATTTCTTTTACATGAGATACTATGCAAGCATGTGTTGTGTCATAAAGTATGCTCTGCAGGCAAGCAGTCGTAATCAATGAGGGGAAAATTAAGACAGCCATTTTCAGCGATTCTGGAGACTGCTTGTTGTCAAAATCCCTTTTCGTCCAAATCAGTGAACATATCCCCACGATCCACTATTAAGCTTTGTATACTGGTTCTAAGCCAAGATTATTATAACAAAAGTGGCGGCCCACCTTAGTTAGCAACATGTCAGTTTACAGAGCCTAGGCTGTGCATGAACACTGGATTTTATTTTTCTGTGCACACAGTACAGACAGATAGCCGATTGTGAGGAGATATTGACTGATTTTGACTAAATGTGATATTGAAAAACAAGCGTTCTCCAGATTTTCTGACTCAGGAGCCAGGAAATAACATTTAAATATACAATGTGTTTCTGAAATGAAGGAGACTCTGCAAGTGGAGTGTTTTGAGAGGGCCAACCAAACTAGCACTTCTAGCAAACTTATCTGTTGGTGGATGTCTCTTACAGAGCAACTCGCTAATAACAGAATCCGAGGGACAATGATGTGAGCAAATCATTTAAAAAGGGCAAGATTTGAACTAGTAAATGCAAAACCCACTCCCTAGGTATATGTTACTGATGCCACTCTCACCTTGCTAAGACAAAACAAAGGTTGAAAAGATTAAAAGGCCTAAGGTTATAAGCACTCCCTGTAATGCTCGTATCATTTTACATGCGTGTTAAAAGACCGTTAGACCCAAGTGAAGCAGTGTGATTATGATTGTGGAAATCAGGCTGGAGGGCACATAGGGATTATAGCAGGCTGGAGAGGGGTGATATGGGGCACGTACTGTATATACCCCATGTAATGTGTGTGTGTGTGTGTGTGTGTGTGTGTGTGTGTGTGTGTGTGTGTGTGTGTGTGTGTGTGTGTGTGTGTGTGTGTGTGTGTGTGTGTGTGTGTGTGTGTGTGTGCATGGTGAGTGGGCTAATAGGAGATAGAAGGATACAACGGTCTTTATGCTATAATCCTGCTGGTTTCTATCCCCCCCAAAAGAGGAGACATAGAGTTAAAGGAGACAGCAGATCAAAGGTTCTTCAAGACCTGGACCCCTGACCTGTGTGTGTGTGTGTGTGTGTGTGTGTGTGTGTGTGTGTGTGTGTGTGTGTGTGTGTGTGTGTGTGTGTGTGTGTGTGTGTGTGTGTGTGTGTGTGTGTGTGTGTGTGTGTGTGTGTGTGTGTGTGTATCCAACCCAGCCCCCATTTCGGGGCATTACCATGACAACGGGGTTAGAGGCTAGCCCACGAGCTTGGAAAGAAAGGACGATGCATTCTGACATGAGCCGAGATCTAAAGTGCTGCAGTCTGCTAAGAACACATTCCTCTCTTTTGTTGGTGCTTTTTCTTTCTTTTTCAATGGCTGGACCGTGTTTCTCTTATTTCCTTTCACTTTGCTGTCATTCTGCCAACAGCATAGACTTTAATATTTGTCCCCCTTCCTTGCAGGACCTATATTCTTTTGTCATTGGTTTCAGTTGCATCCCTCTAAATTGCTCAAGGTTCTTATACTTGGCTCTGTGCTGCCTCCGCAAGAATTAGCTTACAGACTAATTCAACCGCGAACAACAACACGCTGATTGTTAGTACTCTACCCCACTGTGTAACGTGGGAACGATTGTTCTCTCTAATCAAATAATGTTAACTTCATTTGAGAAAGTGCTAAATATTTCACGGAAAATAAAAAAATACAGCCAACAATAAAAACTAAACCGAGTTGTTAACATATAAAATAACCAATTCAGAGTGGAACAGGCAACAGATAACGAAACCAAGAACCACAGTCACACACACACACACACACACACGCACACAGAGACACACACACACAACAAAATAAAAGGAGTCTGTGTGCTTAGATAATATATGTATACATATGTGCATATATTTAGAATGCCCATTATCATCCCTTTCATTTATTCACCCTTTTTTTGGTGGTCCATTTTTCCTCCCTCTGATGTTGAGTGATAGCGGTGTCAATTTTCACTGCGGGGGGGGAGGAGAGGGTGTGGTGATGTCATCAGAAGAAAACAGTCTAATTGGCCCGCTGCCGTGAGGAAACGAGGCTCAAGAGCATGTTGGTGCAAATTAGGTGATGGATTGTGCTGTGTTGTTATCTATAACTCATATTCACACATGCAAACACAGCCCCTCCTCCTCCTTACCCCTTATAACCTCTTTCCCGACACACCCCTCTTTCACGCAAACCATATACAGTATTCCCATACCATTGTAGTGAATATATCTTAGCCTATCTTTATATTACCAGTGCTTTTATCTCTGGTACCCTTGTGCTACTCTACTACTCTCTCTCACACACAGACCAAAAAGCCCAATCCATTAATAGTGCCACCCATGTAGAACACACACAGATGCATCCACGACTATGGATGGATGCACACACACACACACACACACACACACACACACACACACACACACACACACACACACACACACAGCAATCTCTTTTCCTCTCTTTGCCCCCCTCCCCTGGGGAAGTGAAATCCTGCATCAGCTGCTAAATTGCCTAAACTATCTCATCTGCTAATGGGCTACCTGCGTGTCCGCCTCACTGTCTACATTAATGACTTTCTGCTGTCTGTCTGTCTGTCTGTCTGTCTGTCTGTCTGTCTGTCTGTCTGTCTGTCTGTCTGTCTGTCTGTCTGTCTTGTCTGTCTGTCTGCCTGCCTGCCTCTGAGCCTTCCTGAATGTCTGATGTCTGTTTATTATGTAGGCTGCTTCTTTTGTTTTGTCTGTCTGTGCCTCTCCTCCTGCCTGTGTGTCTGCCACACCGTGCGCTACATAAATCTGTTGTGTTGATCTCTGTTATTGTAACCAGACGTCCTTTGCTGCTCTGTATATGTATTTTGTGTCTATGAATCCTCTCTCCCTCATGCGTATACTCTCGACGTACACATCTTTCATCTGAAATATGATCACGCGCTCGTACCCTGCTACTAAACCCATGGGAAATACACAACAAAGGAAAAACGTAGGCCTGCGTACATTTGTATTTGTATTTAGGTCTTTTTCTTTGCCATTCACTTTGACTGATGTATACTAAGAAAGTGTGTGTGTGTGTGTGTGTGTGTGTGTGTGTGTGTGTGTGTGTGTGTGTGTGTGTGTGTGTGTGTGTGTGTGTGTGTGTGTGTGATGCATACATTCTTTTTCCTCCTTTGTTAGAGACACAATGACGTTGTTCTGTTTGTTTTTTGTTGTATCCGTTTGTCCTTGTCAAATATATATCACCATTTTTCTCCACCGCTCCACCTTTTTATCGTGCATCCATTTTCCACTCCCTATTTCAGTGTGCCCCCCTCTGATGTCAGCCTATACTCCGTGAACCGTATCGTAAATAGAGCCTCACTGACATTTCAATTTGCCCCGTAACCCCTCATAAGATACAAACGCACACGCACACACAAACACACTTACACACACCGAGTTCATTGTTGTGCCTTAGTTTGATGGCAGACAGTGCCTTCTCCTGGGTTTCCACGGAGACAAGCAAAAGCAATAACTGCACACTTGACCCCTCTGCTCTCTTATTGGCCTTGTCTCCTATCCTCTTCACACACACACACACACACACACACACACACACACACACACACACACACACACACACACACACACACACACAAACACACAAACACCTCAAATCTAATCTGGGAAAATGTGAAGCTCCTAGGCGATATTCCTCCATCTTCCCCCTGAGGATCGGAGAAGAGAGGCAGTGGAGGAAGTAAATAATTTCATCTCGCAGTCACCCGGCCACGATAACATCGATTCTTTGGCTCTTGTAGTGTCATATCGCACACACACACACTCATACAGGGAAGGCGGAAACACAATCCACACACGCACACACATACATACGCTGATTGTAACAATCCCCCCTCCTTGCTCACACTCTTTGGCAGTCACACACACGTTCAGCAAGTGTCTGACAACTTTGCTGCAACTTTGCGATTGCGAGGGCTGACGAGAGGAGAGAGGAAGATGAACTGTGGGCGTGTGGGAATATAGAGTGTGGCTGAAAGACAAACATTACAGAGGGAGAGAAAGAGAGAGAGAGATTGAAGGAAAATATGAGGGGAAATGACAGGCTGTGCCATAGCGACTAGGCTGTGTGCACTTATGTTGTTTATTTTTTGCTCTGCGGTCTCATTTCTCTTCATATTCTCGCTGTTTATTCCTGTGTGGTTTTCCTGTGTTGTGTGGTTATTTGTGTTTGAGTGCGTGTGTGTATTTGTGTACCCCCTCCACCGTTTGCCTTGTCTAAGATCATTATATCTGAACTCAATCTTTCCACAAATATCGTTTGTCATCGCGTCTTCATCGTTCAACGTTGAGGTCCCCGAGTGGGATTTCCCATTTTTCTCTACTTTCCATACCTGCACAAATAGTCATTTGAGTAGATC
The DNA here is from genome assembly GCA_026929865.2 of Hyperoplus lanceolatus. NCBI lineage: Eukaryota > Metazoa > Chordata > Actinopteri > Uranoscopiformes > Ammodytidae > Hyperoplus > Hyperoplus lanceolatus. The sequence continues at coordinate 13,992,912 of CM049412.1, read as the reverse complement.
AGATATACTTCCAACACCTTCAGGAGGTGTAAGGTGAAATAAAGCGCCGTGCCTGATGCATGGGATGTGGATAAATGATATGAGATCAATTGAGCACAACGTATAAACATTTGCTTTCATTTCTCATTGTCTCGACTCACCTTAAGGAGCTCAGATAAAGCTCATCTGCACTATCTCGGACGCAATCGGCTAAAGAGTGTTTTTCAATGCCATGGAAATATGAAGTGGGTTTTGCTGTTCTTCTGTGCATACGGATCAATAAACTTTGTTATCTGAAAACATGATGTGTAAATCTGGTATTACTACAAGCCAACACACGGTGACCAAACTTACAAAGCTAAAGCACGATAATTGCTTACTCATGGTGATTTCTGCTTTATCAGGTCATGGTCGTATGGATTTTTATTGTGTGTGTGTGTGTGTGTGTATGTGTGTGTGTTTTGTGGAGTGTTTGGTGGAGTGTTTGTGAGGTTGCCTGGGTGAGAGCGTTGAAGGCAGGACACAGTGTTGCTTCCCTGTGGTGATGCATTCTGTAACACAGGTGTGTGTGTGTGTTGTTTTTATGCATGTGCAGAGCTAGGAACCATACACTCATGATTATTTTACAACTTTTTTCATGGGTCTTAACTCACAAGGGGGATTTTTGTTGTGATGTATATTCTGAATCATGTCTAAAAGTAAATATTATTCCTGATGAAAATAAGTTACAAATCTCTATGGCCAATGTGCGTGTGAATACTCTGCACAAGCTAAGTGTGGGATGTGTTTTGCTTTTCCTTTCTGCAGTTCTCCAAGGAGAAATACCTGCTAGAGTCGCCTCCAGAGAAACTTCGTAAGGAGCTGGAGGATGAGCTGAAACTATGCGCTGCTGACATCAGGAGCCATGGCTGGTACCATGGACACATACCCAGAGAGGTAAACAACATATTCACCATCATTGTGCATTGCAATGGTTTGGGTTACTGTACTGTTGGTCAGACTAAGAAAGACGTTTAAAGACAAGATAGGACATTTAAGCTGACTAAAAATATAATAAGAATAGATTCATTGAAAAAGAAAAACATCTATCAATCAGTCCAAACCAACCCAAAATAATAGTTTGTGGCAACATTGCAACAACATTTACATTGTTTTTTTATCCAATCAAATAAAGTCTAATGTGTTTCAGCGAACATACTGAACAGTTTATACTTTAACATAATCAAAACATAATGTAGGACTTGTTACCAAGAAGAGGCATGAATTGAGCACTATACCAGTCCCTGTAGCAGTGAAATTAATCCTGAATAAATAAATGAAAACGATGGATTGCTGCTTTGGCTCGTATATCCCTTCCCTCCACATTTCATGGCATATTTAAAAACAAGACAATTAAATGAAAAAAGCACAAACAATAGTATTTCTGTGTGGGTTAATGTGGCTGTCAACCCAATAGTGTGTGAGTTGAGGAGAGCCAACAACGTCTCTTGGCTTTGTAAACGCTGTTTAAAAGGCTTTACACACAGAAAGACACTGATTAATGAATCCCATCGTCTGTCAGAGCTCAGTAGGAATTGCCTTAGCGCTCAGAAGGAGAGGAAACTCAGCCAAACAGACAGCTGCGCGTGTTGCTGATCTACGCAATTGAGTTTCACAGCTGGTGGCTGAGACACAGTATACACACAGATACACATCAACAGACCTGCAGTCACACACACACACACACACACACACACACACACACTGCATGCACATGTGGAGGGTACGGAACTTGTAAATAGACACAGCCTCTGTCTCTTGATCAACCTCTGTTCTCTGTCACACACACACACACACACACACACACACACACACACACACACACACACACACACAAACCCAGATTCAGATCAGCCATCTGTGTGTCTTTCCTCTTCTTCATTTGCATAAAATATTCATTTATTCATGGGTTTGCCCCTGTGTAAACTTGGGGAAACCCTGAGCCCCCTGGTAACCAAAACATTGCTTAGTGACTACATTTCCCACACACCCTGTGTGCAGCAGGTAGTACTGTACATTTGCTCCCCTTAATCCTACCTGCTGGCTTTCCTTCTTCTGCTATGTTCGTCTTCAATTTAAAGTGAAAACTTCCATACAACTCATAAATGGACAAACATGACTTTCCTTTTATTCACCTTGGTATATATATATATTGTGCCAAACTTTTGGTGAAAAATTTGTAATATTTTTTTATGTTTCAGATAATAAAAAAGGTGCAAAAACTCAACAATAGAATTATGTTAAAGGAATACTTCACCCATACGGAACCAGCGTTCTATCATTATCAAATAACTATTATAATATAATGAATGAGGTTTTTCTTCCCTCAGTCTTCAGTCTTTCCTTGGCCCAGCTGTCCTGTTAATCCTAACCTTTACTGTGATGTCACAAGAAGGAAACTGTAGGGTTAGACAGTGAGACCTTAAAACACTCTTTCTGCCTTTTCTCAGGCTAAGATGATCCGATTTATTTATTTTTTGCAAATTTATACTAAATAGGATCTCCGAGTTCAAGACACCTTAATATTCCAACCAGTGAAGTAGGCCTTTAAGAAATGGGAGCAAAAAGAGGATCCTGCACTTGGTTGAGCTTTTGATCTTAGTCTATACTGCCCCCTGCTGGTGTGTGCCCCTCTGTGAAGCACTGTTTACCTGGTGCTGTTTTTGCTCCGCATATCTCACGCCATGTTTTTCCTGTGTGGAATGAATTTAAAGCTTTTACACGTCCCTCACTATCAACAGTCTCTTTGCAGGACGTTTGAGAGGGAATGCCGCTTGATTTAAAAGTTTTCCTCTTTTTACTACATGGCTGTGTTTGGTATTAGCAGTGTTTGGTATTAGACAAAATAGATGCCCACAGCCTGAAGCCGTTCCATTGAACATGAATGTTCAATGGAATAACACAAGTGCTGAATTTCGATTAAAATGTGTCCACGGGATGTCCTTCCAGCCACTTTTGCTGGATTTCTTTTTTGTCTGTCATTGCCAATTCAAATTCTGTGGGGGTAGTTGTTTTTTGTTCAGGAACTGTCCTAAGGCACTGCTCTGAATTAATCACCATTCTCTCAAATTCAATAATTCAGCATGGGAGCCTTTTGGTCTGGTTTTACTCACGTCAAACCCTATCACATTGTATCTCTCTGTCTAGGTGGCGGAGACTCTGGTTGTACGTAATGGAGATTTCCTTGTGCGTGACTCACTGACCAGCGTGGGGGACTACGTACTGACCTGTCGGTGGGATAATGAAGTGCTGCACTTCAAGATCAGTAAAGTCCTGGTCAAATCCAACGAAACCAAGGTTTGTATTAAAGCTTTTATTTGTTAACGGCACACATAAAATACGCCTTTTGCCTTTTTAAATAAGATCCCATGTGTATGTATGACGTGTTTTAAACAGAAACTTATCAGATGATGTCAACCATGGCTCTGTTCCATTTGGTTGTGTACCAGTAGTGCTTTTCCAGTGAGTCAGCAAACAGAAGAGCCTCGGCATTAGGTCACCTAAATGGAACCCAGCCATTGGTAATGTTATGAGTCACTCCTTTGTTTGGAGTCTTGTCTTCACTGACGGGGCAAGTATTGCCATCTCATCCCACTTCAGATCTGCACTGTAACTGAGTGCATTACATAGGCGGGCTAATTTGGCACAGGTGTCCTTTGTTGACCAGCTGTGCCTCTTATTGTCTCTTTGTCTGTCTTCAAACATCAATTCCCACTTGCTTGTTGGTTTATGATTATTTTTTTATGACACACAAAGAAGTTTTTGGATCACTCTGCATTGTGTAAACTGGTTTTAGTGAGTAAGTAAAGCCTGTGGGAATAAAAAATGTTTCAGCTGCTCCATAAAGTGTTCACAGGATTCTCAAGAGATTGGCAAATTGTAAAGGGGGTGCATTCCACAGATTGGGGACAACAGTGTGAAAAGCATGCTCACCCCTCGTTTTTAAAGCGTATTTAAAGGACAGCCCGTAATAATTGGGCAGATGATCTGAGAGCCCGATTTGGGGCATATGGGTGGTCAGCAATATACTGTTTTTTTTAAGCTCCATGGAAATGACATGGTTTAAGTCGGACCAGCAGCATTTTGTGTTTCAACATTATGTGTTTTGTATGCAAAAACAACAACAATAACAAAACCCTATATCATCTTCATTCTCAGGTGCAGTATACATTGGAGTCAGACAGTTTCGACTCGGTCCAGGAGCTGGTGCGCTTTTACATCGGCCAACGCAAACCGGTCTCGCAGTCCAGCGGTGTCCACATCTACTGTCCCGTTAGCAGGACTCTCCCCCTGCGCTACCTGGAGGCCACCTTCGCTCTGGCCAATAGCAAGCATGGCCCCGCCTACTCACCATCCAGTCAGAGGGGAGCGTACATCAAGAGGCGGAGTGTCACCATGAACGACGGCCTCACCACTGAAAAGATGATGCCTCACAGGTGAGAGCACAGAGGACAGCCAATAGTAGAAACTCTAACATATATATATTTTTTTTGCAGTTTGCATCGTAAAATTGTGGTTGTTTTTTCATTCTCGCCTCATGTCATGTACAATGATCAGTGACTCAGACAGTCCCAGTCCAGTTAGGACGCCAGTGGCACCGCCTCCGGAACCAGAGCCGGAACCTGTGCCCGATTGCAGGTTGTGTGTGTGTGTGTTTTGTTGGTGTGACACTAGCTGTTTGTGTTAAACTAGTGCACCTACTGTGCCTCCCACCTACCTGGAAGTCCCCCCCCCTCACTCACTCACTCACTCACTCACTCACTTCACAGACACCATATAGCACCTTTCCCTAGTGATGAATTCACAAGTCCCCTCATAGTGTCCTCAGAGTTATGTCACAAAAACAACGTGTCAACTTCTGCACTGGATAACTCAAGTATCAAACAGAACAAGGCTTGTTTGAAACTTGGATCTATAAAAGAAGGAGCAGACACACATGGTGTGCACAGTGGAAGGGAATGTTAATAGTATGGGAGTATGGAAAACGGTTAAGAACAAAACAAGTACCAGACTGGGCGATGTAGAAAGCAACATTTCCCAGTGTTGAAGCATTATAAAAAAATATTATGCACCTTGCACATTAGTAGAGTGTATTTGGTGCAGGCCATCCTTTCCTTTTAAGCCACATTGTAATCCATTTTCTGCTCCTCCTTTTAAAGCCCTAAAAGTGGTTTGAATTAATAAATAACACAAGGACATGTGTGGTGTTGTGTAGTAGAAGAATAGAAATCTCTCCCTCTTCTCTCACCTCTTAAAATAACTAGCATTTACATCCGTAATGACACCCTTCCTGTCAAATGTGACACCCTGAGTTGCACTCACTTTGTAAGGTTCCCCCTCCCAGTGCTTGATCAACTTTTCCTACGATTTTTAACGTTCTAAAACTTGTGTGTTTGCAGCCCGTCCACAATCCACCACCACAAAGATGCCATGCGAAACTGTGCCATGAGCATGGACCAGATTCAGGAGTATCGCTGCCCCTTGTCACCTGTTGGCGAAACCCCGCTGTCTCCTGCATATAGTGCCAGTAAGTGCTAGAGATCCATGAATAGATGCAGAAAAGTTGTCCGACTCACATTAGTTAATGTGAAGATAGCTTTATTTCGAGCATTCTGTAGCCCGATATATACAGAAAATGCAACATGCAAGTGTGGCTTATAATGATGGCATGAGACTGCTTCTAAGGGGCCACTCACACTAGGGCTGCGGCCCCATGCCCGAGTTCATTTGCATACTAAAGTCTAGAACGTTTGGCTAGTGTGACCACGCCATCCGTATTCCAGCACGGAACAGCCCCTTGGCCACGGCACACTTGGGAGAGGTGTGCCGTGGCCAAAGTACAGATGCTAATGAGATGACACGCGCACAAGCAAGTGCACAGGCGGCGTTCCTGACGTGAATTTATTAAGGATGCATAGTCTGTTAACATCCGCTGCTTTACTAGTCGGCACCAGAATTGCCCACCACTTGGACTTGTAGCTACATAAAATGTGTGAGAATTAACGTGTGTGTATGCCTAGGTGTGGGCTAATAAAAGAGGGAGAGCGCTAAATAGGTGAACGCAGAAAGCAAAGCAAAAAGGTTTTCGTGTTTACTCACGTTCGTCAGATGATTTTTTTCTTTTTCCTCCTGTCAGCTGTCATAATAGGCTACTGCCTTTACGCATGGCGGTGGAGACGAACCCAAAACAACACCGGGACTCTGCGGCCCGATGATAAGGAAACAGTAGCCTACACTAAGGTTTAACACGAAACTTTATAAAGACACTTCAAAAAACGATCTCTGCCCATACAAAAAGTTCTGACTTGGATTACATGATGGAGCGATCGATGTGTATAAAACCATCCGGTAATTATGGTCTGATGACGGGCCGTTATATTAATAATAAACAGCGTGCTGCACAAATATGAGACTGTCCACCGCGACCTATTACGTCAAGGCTACATTTTAAAAAAACAATAGCTTAAGGATTCTCGTTGCTCTAATGTGGAAGTGGAATATATGATGCAAATTTGGCCGGATGAAAATATTCACAAACAGTCGTATAGCCTACAAGTAGACTACGCTCCAAATCCTAAACGCGCACGGTGATGTAGGCAATCGTGCCCAGGCCAAGAGCAGTGTGACCACGGGCCAGCGGGGGGAGTGGGGAGGAGGGGAATCGTGCTGAATCTTCCTGCAGCACGGAACAGGCAAACTTGCCTAGTGTGAGTGGGCCCTTAAACTACAAAGATGGTCTGATAGTGCCAGCCAAATGTTTGTAAATGTTGGTGTGCCTACCTGTTCTGCCATAAGAACATATCTTATATATCGATTCATGTGCAGGTTGTCAGTTTCAGAAAACATTTTAAATCAGGCTTAAGCTCATCCTGAACTTAGCTCGGTCAGTTTTTCTACATCTACACTTCAGGTGGAGGTTGCTGACCTTTTTTTGTCTTGTTTTGGTATAGATTCTATTTTTAAACTGTATTAGGAACTATCCATTGTGTCCTGAATAAAATCATCATTATTATTATTATTATTATTATTAGAGATTGTTGTTGACTCTTCTGTCTTTCTCCAGTCACCCGGCAGAGAGCGCACTCGGGCGGGCGCATGCTGGCTGTAGTCCCGCCCTCGCCTGTGATTCGTCGTTCCAGTGACCCTCAGCTCAGCCCCTCAGCCTGTAACAATCCTCCGGAGCATCCCGCGCACACATCTCACTCTGCCTACTCCTCGCCCGCCCATCATCCCAGCTACCGGTCAGATTCAGCATCAGAAACAGCCGGGGGCAGTTACTGTGACCTCAGGCCTTGCCCCTCGGCCGCAGGGCCTCCCAAACCCCCCACTAAGGGCTATGTGGAGAGACTGAGAGTGGAAGAAGGGAGGCAGGAGGGCTGCAGGCAGGAGGGAGAGGGGACATTCAGCGCCCCACAGGTGGAGACGGCCTCCTCGTTCAGGCCATCCAGGTATGAGACACACACAAACACGGACTAGACTTGCACTTTATGGTGTTTCCTAATGGATACATACCCTATTTTAACTTGATATGGAGAACTTTATGAAAGGCACTCAACAACACAAAGACAGCTTTCGGAGTTCTGTGATGGAGTGAGTCTGACCAAATTTACTTTATGAAAAGAAAGAAATTCAGGAGCAAATTCAGGATTGCCTGACATGCGTTGTGGGCCAGTAGGGCATTCGCAATGTCAAAAACCAAAGAGGCCCATTCCTCGTCGCAGCAGACCCAGGTTCGACTCCAGTCCCGAATTGTTCTCTGCATGTCTTTCCCCTGTCTACCCCATTTCATCTGTGTCTCTCCACACTGTCTTCTAAAGCATGAAAAATAAAAAAATAAAAAATAAAAAAATATAGCAGACAGTATGAGTATAAAATGACCTGGACTTATCTGATGTGTCAGATTGGTAGGCACTCCGGCTACTTTAGTTCAACAGACACCAATAAAGCTCATAACTACTGCGGGGTAAATGTAAGGCCAGTATGACAAAGACTAGGCATTACGCAACTTTTGAAGCAAGTGTAGCTGACTGTCAGTCACTCGGCATCTACTCCACTGAAGCGTATTCTCTCAGGATGTAAGTGTCCGTTTGTTCAAAGGTCAAAGCTCTTGCTGACATTTGGTCACAGATGGGAGCGAAACACTTCTGACCAGGCACGGAGGCACAGCTATGAAAATTGGAAAATATACTCTGGTACACAGCTGATAATCCTGTGGGGAAAAGGCCAAAGGGCTTGTCAGAGACACAGCAGACACGAGATACTTTATTGGGCATACAGTGCCATGGGGAGGACACACCTGATGGAAAATGGTACACTGAGTTGAAAGGAGCAGCTTTGGACATCTATGCATCCCCTATGAAATTTTGGCAACTGCTCAAGACATACCTTTGTCACAATTGTTAGGGAACCTTATGAAAAATGTTCTTTGTTCATGTTTGAAACACAATGTATTATTGTAAGATTTGTTACCTTTCAAATATCAAAATCCCTGCCTTTCCAGATCAGCTTGAAGTTAATCGTCTTTGGATAAAACAACTAGGTTACGAAGCGTTCTGTGTGTGCCAGTGCTCATGTCCGGTCGTGGTTCAGTACTTTTTCTAAATACGGGTGTAATCGCTCCTGCGCAGGTACGAATCTCGCCTTATGCTGGCAGAGAATAAACCTCTGGAGATGTCGGTGCTGAAGAGAGTCAAAGAGCTGCTCGCTGAGGTGGATGCAAGGACCGCGGCCAAACACATCACCATGGTGGACTGCCAGGTACACACACACACACACACACACTGCTGACTTACGGAATCAGACATTAAATTCACAAACACGTGCATGTGAACAGCATTAGACATTCATGTAGGCACACGGAAATGTAAACATGTTGATACACTAATTCTTTCTTTTTTTTTTACTCATGGACAGGTGGCTAGAATATTAGGCCTAACCTCAGAGGTGCAAAAGATGATGGGAGTGTCCTCAGGGTTGGAGTTGCTGACACTTCCACATGGACACCAGCTAAGACTTGACCTACTGGAGAGGTACAAACTCGCATTTTGGAAACAGACTTTCGTATTCCTCCGTCAATTCAGCTATTGGTTATCCGTGCTCTTTTTCTTTCTTCTCTTCTCTGTTTGTCTCTGCACTCTTTAACTCGCTCATCCCCTTTACTTCCCTCACATCTTCTGCTCCACCTCTTATTTCCCACTTTCTTTTTAAAATAATATCAGAAACATATCTTAATCAGTGTAAAAGCATGCTCCTGAAAGCAAACTTGATAAAGACAAAATGCGAGGCATCAAACTGCTTGACTTACTGTTCATTAACTTTGCCGGAGCACTTGAAATGATAAGAAAATATCGTCAACATCTGAAGGCCCTGGCCGATGACATCACTCACATAATAAATTACAATCAGGGCCATAATGTGAATCTCCAGAGCGGCTTTCAAGAATGGGCTTTGATTCAACACCCTCTGCTAACAAATTCTCCCATTTTTTTCGGCCTCTTTAGGCTACAATATTTCCCATCTCTTCCTCTGCCTTTATTTTCTGTTGCTGCTCTGCTCTGACATCGCTCCCTGATTTTCAACCATATTTAAAGGTGCTCCGAGGACCTTTCAGTTTGTGTTCATCCTTGCGACCCCTTTGGACAAGTGTTTTTATTATGCGAGCTGTTGTTCCTGGGTGAGCGTACCCATGACAAAGGCATTAAGAAAGACTATATAAAAATAGCATTGTTTGTCCTGATGGTCTCGTTTGCTGTTACATGTAATGTATGATCATCATAGGAAAAATTTGACTGTTTCTGAAATATTTAAAAGTTCCTCGTAGCACCTTTTAATTATCACCCCTCAATAGTCCATGTAAATATATTTGCAGGAACTAATTTGCTAACAATAAAACATTTTCAAACGTGAGTTGTCTTGACTGAACTACAAATTAATGTGTTCCTTTAATTGACTAACACATCCCATTCTTCTTTCCTCAGGTTCCACACCATGTCTATCATGATGGCAGTGGACCTGCTGGGCTGTACGGGCAGCACAGAGGAGAGGGCCGCCCTGCTACACAAGACCATCCAACTGGCTGCAGAACTGAAGAGCAACCTGGGCAACATGTTTGGCTTTGCTGCTGTGATGAGAGCCCTGGAGCTGCCACAGGTAAAAGAGATGGAGATATAAAGAAAGTCACCATTACAAACACAGGAATAAATACAAAGGTTTTGCCATAATTTGTTTCCCTCTCAAACACATTCTTAAAGAGTGCTATTGTGTCACCCATTACTTCAGATCTCCCGCCTGGAGCAGACGTGGGTGACGTTACGCCAGAGACACACAGAGGGCGCTATTCTCTACGAGAAGAGCCTCAAACCTTTCATGAAGAATATGAACGACGGCAAAGGTGAGATCCAAGGTGCTTGCATCTTTATAAAAAAAAGACTATCAGGGACACTTTTTTTTACAATTGAATCAGTGCTTTTAACATGTATGTATTTATACTTAGTCACTCAGCACATTGGTATGCCCAAATAGTGTACGTTTTCAATTTCTTTTGTTTATTGTATATTGCACATATTGTACAGTATTTTCCTTTATATTGCACATTTAAAATGTCTTTAGTTTTCTAAATCGAAACTTTTACTTTTTGCACTATTCAGAATTTATTTAATGGATATATTACTTTTTTATATCGTTTGTACTTTAGCACCGTGGCACGTAGAGAAACGCATTTTAGATTCCTCTGTATGTCTGACATACAGTGTATTAAAGTCATTGACAATAAAATTGACTTGACTTGACTTGTATTTATTTACAACTCCAAACTTTCCCTTTTGCTCACAGAGTGTAGTGCCCTGTCCAACACGTCCCTGCCACACATCATCCCTGTCTTGTCCTTACTGGAGCGGGGTGTGGCTCTAGGTGAGGCTCTGGACCCCTGGGAGAGCGCGGAGGTGGGAGTAGACGTGGTCATGTTTCACCTAGAGGCAGCTCGCACCATCGCACATCACGGGGCCATCTATAGAAGCAACGCCGAGTCCAAACTGCAGGGTAAGGCTTGTTTCTTTAGAGAAAACATTCTATGTTTCATTCATTTAAATTCATTTTTAAACATCTAAAATACTTTTTATTAAACCCTTCTCAATGCAATCTGATGTCACTATATTAATATACACAAGGGGGCAGAAGAGTGACTCCACAACATAGTGTACATTTAAAAAAAAAAATCAGTTCTCTCTCGCTGTAATAACAAAACTGTAATTTCTTGAGAAGTGTAACCGCTCTCAACTCGCCATTGCCCTGACTGAATTGAACAAGTTGCATGGGTGACGTAGTCTCACTCTCTTTCTGCTCTCTCACCCAGAAGTGCTCTGAGACACCAACATTTTGCATATTAATTAGTACTCAGTAGTTTTGCTGTAATTCGGTCGGCACCCTTAAAGGTACAGCTAATTTTAGCATTACCTCAAAGTAATGTTGTTCTTAAGTACAATTCTATTCAACATAATTCATAACAGAAGTTATCTCATGACACTGTACCATTAACTAAGATGAGTGTGTTACCACACGCTGATTTCATGAAACGATCGCGTGTGTGTTTGGTTACTATGTTAACTGTATTGATTTCTTATACCTCTCCATTGGTTCTCAGTTTGTGGCCATTACTGCTTTATTGAACCGTGTGTCAATAGCTATCAGCTCACATCTCTGTTTTCTGTTTTATCTGGCCATCGATCAGCCTGACCCCAGTCTGCCCCCTTCATTAACAATGCTAAGAGCCAAAGTGGAGATGCTCACTTTGTACAGTTGCTGGCATTTGTTCAGCTCAAGATGTTTATAGGGAAAGGGTTAGATGAGTTGAATTATTTAAATTTAACACTAGGGAGAAATGTACTTAATAAACATCAAGGCACACAGGTTAGATTGCCTGTAGCTGTATTACAATGAGCAACAGAATGGTTATATTAAAGCATGAAGGATCATTCTTTACCTTAGGAAGAGAGTGTGTAACGAAATAATCTCATCTCATCTCCCAGTCTTCATCAGCAAATGGAACTAGCTTGCGTGTCTTCCTGGATTGTGGAAAGCCTGTCACGGGTTGATAGGTGATCGCAGTGATAGTGAAAATAATGGCATATAGCTGAAAAGATCCAAAAAGCAGTAGTAGAGGGTATTTGGGGGACCTTTGAGTTAAGGCAAGGCAAGTTTATTTATATAGCACAATTCAGACACAAGGCAATTCAAAGTGCTTTACAGAGGTACAAAATACAGAGATTACAAAAACATAGAACAAATACAGGCAGACAAATTGGCAAGGCAAATAAGGCAAACAAAAGTTACAATGATTTTGTCACAAAGAACGATGATTGTTTTACATTTTCAGCACCAATTTATTAATTATCCTATCTTTGATTTTATTATAATTCAAATATGTTCTTATTTGCAGAATTATTTAGTCCCTTAATGTCACAGTATTGTTGATATGGTAATATCTTCTATTTGAATATAAAGTCAAATTCATCAACATCACACTTTTAGGAGCTTTCATATACAATTTATTTAAAAAATTCAGACCAAATGTATTGTTTTTTTTTCTCTATTCTTAATAGTGACAAAATAAGCTATAGTTTATTTTTGGTGTCTTAGAATTTTAAATTGTACGTGAACTGTTTTTATTTATTTTTTTTTTTTGTAAAACAAGATTTACATGATTACAACATCATCTACAGAGACTAAACATCCTCTCGTCTCCTTTCCTCTCGTCTCCTCTCCTATGCAGGACTTCAGGAGCGAGCGGAAATCCACGAGATATTCCAGACAGAGTTTCAGATGCGTCTGCTGTGGGGCAGCCGCGGCTCCGAGGGCAGCCAATTGGAACGCTACGAGAAGTTTGACAAGGTCCTCACCGCCCTATCACACAAGCTGGAGCCTCCCGTGCGCCACAGCGAGCTATAGCACCTGCAGCTAATACCGCACCAAAACAAAACACCCTCCATCTGCACTCACCGCTCAAAGTGGTATATATGGATCTTTTTGTTTTGCGTCGTTAAAGGATCATTCAGAAAAGTCCATCGTGAACACTGACTGGGGAAGGGCCGAAGGCTAAGGAAGAGGCAGCTAACGGAGCATGTGCAGTGAGCAATATAGGAACAAGAGAAAAGAGGGTTGTCTCAAGAATAGCACTCACTGTGGACTTCCTCACTTTGCGCTAAAATATTTTAAATGGCGTAACAGAGGAGGCAAGCGAAAGTGGGGAAAAAAGCGAGATGGGAGAGATGGGTGACCAGCTCCTCTGTCTGGGCTTTAGCATTAGCACTGTCAGTCGAGAAGTGGAGGGAATGTGTTGAGGTGACGTCACAGAGGCGACAAGACTTGTAGTTTTTCTCGTAACATTTTTTCAAAAGCCGTTAGACGAATAATCATACAACATACCGTCAAACTCTTCACATGAAAAAATATCATTTAGACCCATACAAAACATATATGTAATCCAAGGCATTTAATGACTGGGACCAGAAAATAGTAGATTACTTTCCATAGACTCCCATTAATTTTTTTTCAGCCGAGAGGTCCCATGCCCCGTAATTCCGCCAGTTCCGCTTAACAGTAACGTTAACGAACAGTAACTTTGTGTACGGTGCGTCCCGAGGGCCAAAACAGAGCGGCAGGGTTTGGCTTTGCTCCAGTAAAAAAAAAAAGTAAACACAAAGACACTCTCTTTGTTTCAAACAACTGCTGTCTGTCACACACTGTAGGAGAAAATGGTAACAATAACAAACATAGCTCATATATAGATGTTTTGTCTTTGCGAGCGAGTGCATATGTCTGTATTTGTGTTTGTTTACATTCCTTCATTTTTGTAGGCCTACATCTTTTTTTGTTGTATTGGTTTGTTATGGTCAAAGAATACCTTAAACATCCTGGACTTGGACTTCACTTACTAAACTCACGAGAACGTGATAATGCTTTTTCATAATCTTCATAAAACCTCATTAAGTATGTATCAAGCAGTCCCATTGAATCCCATTAAAAATGTATCGGGCATGCATTAATAAGTGTATCAGAAATGAAACATTTGCAGACGTAATGCAGCAACTTCAATGCGAGGGCTTTGCGACTTAAAACTTGTAAAAAAAAAAACATTAGGGGAACAAGGCGTCCTCCGTGTGTTGTTGTCGTTTGACTTAAACATTTGATATTGTGTTTCTCTCGTGCACAAATGTAACTCAATGAAAATCAGGAACATTTACTCCTTTGTGTTAAAGCAATGTTTCACTTTGTATCTAAACGTTTATGAACATGCTTTGGTATGACTCCAGCTTCAGTTTGTAACTTTGCTGAACTAGTATACACCATGGTTCGTGCATGCGGCTATAAATGTTATACCAAGTCAAATGTTGCTTTGAACTACTAATTTAAAATATGCCATCATGTCAAACATGGGAAATGCCAAGATGATACACTGAAGATCTTTAGATAAACTTGAATACTTCATGCTGACTCCACAGGAAAACAATTGTGTCATCTTTTATGTCTTTTTCATTACATTATTTTTAAGATTACATTTTGGTTTTGTTAAATCATGGCTGTATTTAACAGCACGCCACCTCTCAGAGCTTTGCAAATCCCCTATTCACAAGGTTTTAATCTTTATGGTTCTTTTGCCTCAACTTTTCTTCGTGGAAGATGTACCCTTTGTTCTTCCTAACTTCCATCCAAACGAATAATCTCTATATTCTATATGAATGAAAGATGTATCAGATATCAATCAAGCAGAAATATTATCAAAATATCCTCCCAGAGATCCTTAAATGGATGTTTGATTGTCCTGCTCTCTAGTCTGAACCGTATTTAAAATCATCTGTACAGATTGGAACAGTTCATTGCCAGTTCCCACTGTGGACCAGCAAGGGGCGATCTTAAGTCAGCAAAAAAACAAAAAAAAAAACTGAATCATAAATTGTAATATGATAATACCAGGAAGACATGTATACACATGGGTAGAAAACACATTGTGTGTGTTTTTGAGACCGATGTTTATAAAAATAATGTTATCACATGTCAAACCTACTGGTTTAGGTTTGTGATCTGATGACACTGATGATGTTAAAGTGATGATGATGATGACAATGTAATGTGTTTTTGATTGTCCTGTTGAATGCTGTACAGGCATGCTCTGACAGTGTGTGGATCCTCCTGTTTTTCTTTTTTTTTTTAGAACGGGACTGCACTTGATGAGATGAACTTGAACAGCAAAAAGACGAGTAATGTTTGAGGACTGATCTCATGATTTTTTTACGTACTGTACATAGAAATTCACTTTTTTTCAAATAAAATGATTGCTTGTGTCAAAAGAGGTTGATTCAGAGTTTTTACAATGTACTGTAACATAATACCTTGCCATGTAATGGAACACACCAACATTTTAAGTTATTAAAGGGAATATCTTACATTTAAGTTTCAGTTAAAAAGAAAATTTGGTTGATATGGTTATTTTGTATTTCTCTTACCAACTGAGCTAAGGGCGCCCCCCTAAACATCAGTTAACAAAATATTTTTTGTTTAAATGCATTAATGAGCCACACTGTTGCAGAGGGCAATATGTCCTTTCACAGCAATTAACATGATTAATGTAGTTTTTTTTGTTATCGTTCTTTTGGTCCTTCCATGGGACAGTAATTGTTAGACAAAAAGTATATTATGAAAAGGAATAAGATGAAGTAGAAGAACAAATAAGATCATTATAGAATATTGCTGGGCTTTTCCTTGTAGATGTATGCAGACACCCAAGGGGCTTCTTTCTTTACATTCATTGTTATAGTCAGAAAAGGTGCAGATGATTGATGAAGATCTGTGGAAACAACTTTCTTATCAATAACCTCATCCTGACCCCTCTCTCCTGAAATTCCCATTAGTGGCCAATAGGGAGCAGCATTCAACTGTCAAACCAAAGCTGGACCTTTTCCTCTATACCTGTATCCTTCAACCAGCCAGCTGCAGTCATGAGCATCCTGCATCCTCCTTGTCCAGTTCAAAGGGCTGGAACAGTTTATTGGTTATTCCCCAGACAGAAAAGAACATCCTTGTTAGTCCAGAGTAGACTAGTTAATTGGATCATGCATGATCCTGGTCACTTCAGCTATACTCTGTTAGTGTTTTTAATATTTCATGTGCATAGAAATGTGCAATGTATCTCTTATTTAGCTAAAAATGCATCATATGAAGCGCACTGAGCATGCGTGTTGTGTGAAGCATCACATGGTGACGGCAGTGGGAGGGAGACAAAGCCAGATGGACTGTGTGACTGTGTGTGTGTGTGTGTGTGTGTGTGTGTGTGTGTGTGTGTGTCTATATCCATACGTTTGTGAGCGTGTGTTCTAATGTGTTAACGTGTTTATTTTGGATATTGCATGTTTTTTTCAACATGTGTGGATGTGCGCCACAACACAGATGTTGCATGGAAAGTGCTGTTGCTCTAGCTGCTTGGCCACATCATGCTGAAAGGCAGTAGTGCGGCCTGTCAGCTGTTATACTGAGTGGGGGTCAAGTGTATACCAGGTGAAAAGGATCATGGTAACAAAAAAAACAGAGTAGAAGATATACTGTTTTTATGTCATCAACAAAAGCTGAGATGTCGAAGAAAAATACAATGGTATAGAAGAGAATAGGATGCCCCATAATCTTCTACCATAGAAAAATTATCATTCGCCCTGCTCTTTGTCTCCCCTTTCCATACAGTTCCATAGGCGTAACATGTTATAGATGTAATCTCCATAAGAGGATTCTCTCTGCTTGGTATCATGGTACATGTTAATTTCAACTCTTTATGTTTCCGTATTGAAACAGACCCAAGATCTGCCAGGCAACCAGTCAGCCAACCGTCATCAATTCACCCCTAATCTCTCTCCCCCCAGTCCTTTTACAGCTAATCCATTGTGTTGGTCATTGTCATCTGATCATGTGTGACCCTGGCTGCTATATAGCTGGTGCATGGCAGCGTAGCATTGACTTTTGACATCCATCTACAGGCATATATGGTAAGGCGAGGGAGTTGGCGGATTCAAAGTTGCCTCCCCTGTGTTTGGATATGGGGTTGTTAAAATGTAGGAAATGTTTGCATCCAACTTTAAGTGTAAGAGGCTGAGGTGAAGATAATAGGGACAAGATATAATATATTTCACGACAGACGTTTCCACTTTTTCCTTTACAGGGTTAGGGTTCGTAATTTAATTAAAAATAATCAGACACAATCTGTAGTTTGGTAGTCCAGGGTGGAGAATAAGTCATTTAAGAGATATGTGAATATAAGAGCAGACAACAGGGGACTGGACTGTAATTGAAATAAACAAAACAGATTTAAGGACACAACAGAGCATCTCCACAAATGTTAATGTTAAAAGCTATTTTTACATCATCTCACAGTTATTAAATATGAACGTCTACAGTTAAACAAGTAAGAATCCTATTGAACATAACGTATTGCCAAGTATTTATGTACACCTAACAAACCACAATGAATTCCACGCCCCGCCACGTCAAGGCAGCTTAGCAAAATGGGACGTGACACCATGTGATGGTGTGATGATCATCCCTGGACAACTCATGAAACTTATACAGCCATAACAATACCCACCCAGAGCCCAGTCTTCTTCCCCCTTTTTTTTTTACCTCCCTCTGAGTTCTCCCCAGGACCACATTCACTTGTGAAGATGCTGCTGCTCCTCCCTGCTATACGGAGGGAAGACTCACTGTGAACACAAATTGATGGTGCTCATCATGTCTTTATTATCTTTCAAAAAACCTCCACAACCACGCCACGCTCCACCCATCAGTAGACCTCGTCCTTTTCCCGCTTGCCTCCTTGTCCACGCCCTCACTCTTTCCCCTCACCCCATTCCAGGCCCCTGGTCGATCTGTCTATCTGCCCCTGCACTGACTCCTCATTAACACATGAATGAAGACTAGGGAAAGGGCCCGCGAAGGCTTGGACGCCAACAGAAGGCAGCGGATTTGCAATTCAAACCTATGACCGCCCCTCTCCACTCTTCCACCCCCCACACTGCACCCTCCTCCCAGCCCTGCGTAGGCCTATATACTGCGACTGGAACTGTCACCAGTATGATTGAGGATGTATGAGGGAGAGAGAGATGGAGGGGGGGACACACACAGATGTGCATTCACACACTAATGTCATGCCTCTGTCTGCACACTTTCATGGAGACACACATGGAGCTACGGATACAGACATGCAAATACCATGCACAAGCCATGTGAGTGTGAAAGGGAGTGCTGTTACTACTAATTAAATGACTTTCCAATATAATAATTTTTCTTAAATAAAGTTAAGTCCAAGTGAACAGCAGTCTATAAACAGGAGGTACCAACATAAGGCTTAGTAGCTGCACTGACTTTGTCTTAAAAATACAAATCTATTTTGGTTAATGTTTCCATATCCTCAGTCGAACCTGTTTACATGATCAAGATAAGAAAATAGTGGGTGCATAACTGAAAGTGAAAATTTCTTATATAAATCAACAACAAATTTGGAGAAAAATTCATAAACTATAGTTGTTAACCAAAAAAAAAATATATTAGTTGTAAAGCTTGTATATGCTTTAGCAAAACTTCCTGATTATTTTGGTAATGGAATATTAATTTGAAATTTATTTTTGAAAGAACAGGAAAGAGCATTCAAACAACACTATTTTAGTCTATAAAATACTTTTTATTTATTAATAACGACTTTGCTTTTGTTTTCTGATCATATCACCTCTCCTCTTACTTTTTTAAAAGATAATGTAGCATAAAAACATTCAGGTGTAACTCCATATAAATCATAGCCTACTGAAATGACACAAATGTATAAGCATATAAAAAGAGAACAATGATATTACAGAAAAAACAAATTTAAAAATAAAGACAAAAGGTACATGTCACTCCGAACCATAGGAAGTATTATAAGTGGGTATGACTGTGATCCAAATAAAAGAAGTTGAAAAATATATTAAAAAAATAAAAGGTATACATTACGTCACTTCCGACTTTTCCCTCCACTACTTCCTGCATGTGCCGACAACAACATGGCAGCGCCCGTAGCGATTCATCTGGAGTTTGGGTAAGATCATTTATAACCCCTTTATGAAAGTTGTGTTTGCCTGGTTTGATATTGTATGTCCTTACAGAAGTTACTCGGAAAGAACCCGTCTGTTGGCCGTTGTATGTGTGTGTTTTTGTGTCGTTTATTGAAGCAGGACCTGACATCAGTGTCACCAGTTAGCGCCTGCTAGTTTACAGTTTGTTTATAAAACATCCATGTGCGCGTGCCTGGTCGCCTCTTCACTCTAACCGACAGCCAGGGATACACAGCGGCTGTGTGTTGGTTGAACACCTTTTAGAAAATGGGCAGAAAGAAAAATACTTACTGAAAAACGGAACCCAAAAAACAACTAGCATCTCCGCTGACTCTGTGGACATCCTTCCTCTCTCTGTGCAGCCTGTCGCGTGAACTCTCCCTGCTCCTAACGGCACGCGCTCAGAGCCGTCCCTATTATCTCCTGCTGCTCATGTGCACAATCATGTCAGGAATAAAATTAAACTAAACCGGAGTTCCATCACTTTCATGAACACTTGAAACTTGACTTGGGCTTTGTCGCTGGAAGAACTGATATGATACTTTTCTTCACTAGTCAAGACTAGATTTGAGACTTTGAGAGAGTCCTTGGATGAGTCCTTAGTTTTGATTTCCAAGTCATAGACTGGGAAGAGTCCTTAGTTTTGATTTGGTAGAATTCCACAATTAGACAATCAATAGCCTATATTCCATAAATAGAGAGCATCACATAGGTGTGGGTACAGATGAAGTCTTTTTTCATGGTATATGTAATACAATTATATTTCAAGATATACAGTGCTCACTGCTCAGTAAACAAATGAGCCTTAACCTGTATTTGTGGGGTACACAAATACTTGCAAGATATATTATATTGATATACTTTATAGGTTAGGTGTGTGTGTGTGTGTGTGTGTGTGTGTGTGTGTGTGTGTGTGTGTGTGTGTGTGTGTGTTATTATTAGGCTATTAGTTTTATTCATTATTGATTTTTTATGGGTCCCATTGTATCCTAACATTTCCTTGGGAGGATATATTAAAATAAATGATAATTATTAAAGTCAATCAATTTAGAAATATAAATAGAAACCTGGGATAAATGGTTTAAAGTTTATATATTTAATGCTGTGACTTGTTAAGTCCACTTCAATGTATGTGTTGTTTAAGTAATGCCATATGTGTAGGTGTTTTTATCTTGGTGGTGGGGACATTAGAAACATGCTCTTCATGAGAGTTAGCATTAACAGCAACACTATTGTCATTTTTCCAGTGTTTTCAACACAGCTGAATGTCATGTCAATGTGCTTTTTATTTGGGTGTTATTGATTAGACAAGCATAGCAGAACGGTGTTGGTAGATAATTAACCCTCACAAGTACCTAGAAAGGCCATGAAAACACACACACACACTTCATTGATCTAGTACAGTGGATTTCAAACTGTGGGGGGGCGCGGGGTTATGGCAGGGGGGGGGGGCGCGGATGAATATGTGAAATTTTTTTTTTTTTTTTTTTTTTTTTGAGTTTGTGTTTTTATATTAAGATCACGGCATAGCTGGACAAGAGTTCTTCTGCTTCCTACACTGGATGTGTGAATGACATTTAACTAGTCAATAATTTGGGCAAGTCTGTCTGTCTATCTTTCTCACTCCGCTGCACACTCAGTCACTACTATCCATGCTTAAAGGAAGCAGGATTAAAACACTGGATTTAGATGTTAAAATTTATTAAAAAATGTGCTTAAAAATGCACAAAAATGTTTAGAATGTTTCAAAAATATGTTTAAATTTGTAAAATAATTAAAAGATCTTTCAATACACAGGGATTTAGAAAAGAAAATTGGGGGGGGGGGGCTCCTCTGAAATTTGTTCTCTGAGGGGGGGGGGCTCACTCTCTCACATTTTGAAAACCCCTGATCTAGTACATATCTCTCTTTTTGTCTAGCGGTGGAGCAGAGCTGCTCTTTGGTGGAGTGAAGGAACATCATGTGACTCTTCCGAGCCAATCCCAGCCTTGTGAGTATCACTTGTCACCTGCATAATAATAATCAGAGCCTTTTCATATTTTGTTTCTCTGTGTCAACAGGCAGTAATGTCCTCACAATGTTTCTTTCTTTAAAATAAATGCTGTATGTACAGTGTGAGGGACTGTGGTCACAAAGTGTCGGAGAGCTGCAGGAAACCCAATGTTGAGAAAAGTTCTTTAATGGGTGTGGTGGTTAGACTTGTCACTTTATTACTGCAAAGAAATCCCAGAGACTGCTATTGTTTGGTATTTTGCCCATTTTTCACTGCATAAACTTCAACATTTAACTTTAAAATCTTGTTAGCAACATCCGACTCATGTATTTGCCATGTGGTGATAATGTTAAATGAATAAAACAAAACATATCTATGAGGCTCAGTGTGATGGATAGACATATCATGTTTGCAGCATTGTCAAGCTGACTGTCATTATGTTCACGGATGAATGGAAACCAATGGCTGGCTGGCAGGTAATGTAATATAGGAGGCATGAATCTGGTGCACTTTGAGAGGAAAATTAAGAGTCTAAATCTGAGGAATTGTGAGAACAAATAATTTGGAGACACAGGGTCGGATGAATTAGAAGCTATTGAAGAAAGACACGTGGATTTTCCATAGAAATATAAATTTGAAATAAAATATTATGCAGGGTCCTCTGGGATGGGCTTGATGCTCTTTTTCTTTTACGGGACATATTTTTCTGTAATATTATGAATTCATTTAAATGCAGTGAGAGGAACGAAGCAGAAGAACTTTGTTGTCCAGTTATATTTTTTTCCACAGACGAGGCTGAAATAGGCTATAGACTATACACAGTGCATGGGCAACTGAGGGCAGCCCCATTTTCAAATATTTTTAAATAAACTCAATACACACTGTGCATGCCATGGACTTGATCGTGATCAGTTAACCTCGGATTACCTCCAAGATGAACTGATTTAATTATTAAGATATTAACTATCTACCAAAACATTGATTCCTTTTATTTTATGATAATTTACATTTATATAATATTATGTTGATATCAAACACAAACTAAAAACTAATTAGAAAAAAATATTGGCAGTCGGGACCCTAAGCAACAGCTCATTTTGCTTATGACTCGGGCCGGCTCTGCTGACCAGTGACTACTATAAGCGGGTGGGTAACTTGGAGGCAGGCTGTCCTGCCCACCCAATAGTACAATTAGAAGCAATGCATGGTAATGGTATATTCTTTAGTATTAGTTAAAGCGGCAACGAGTAACATTTAAATATCTTTTAAACAGCCTCATGTTTCCTCTGATAATCATAAATTACCTGTAACAGTAAACGAGACCATCAGTGCAAAGAGAGACGTTTTAAATAGTTTTTATTACTGCTTTTGGTCAGGTCGCACACCCAGTCCGATTTTCAGTTCGCTCGTGCAGGCTCTATGGTCACATATCCATATTGGTCGCAGATTTCAGTGTGGCGCAGCAACGTGATTTGAGAAGCCTATCCCCCCAGGTGAGGGAAGGGGAGC
This sequence comes from Hyperoplus lanceolatus, assembly GCA_026929865.2. NCBI lineage: Eukaryota > Metazoa > Chordata > Actinopteri > Uranoscopiformes > Ammodytidae > Hyperoplus > Hyperoplus lanceolatus. The sequence continues at coordinate 13,970,274 of CM049412.1, read as the reverse complement.
GGGAGCCTTGTTTGAGACAGTTATTTGTCGTCATAATGACTGATAACGAGGCTGAACCATCAAAGAAAAAAATTAAAATGCAATGAAGAAAAGCTAAAAGGGAGAGTGATATAGGCTACGGGCGGGACGAGGGCGTTGCCGAGCAACGTGTATACAATTTCACGAGAGCGAAACTAGACTGCAGTGTTTACTCCTAAATGAATGAGCGGTTGGTACTAACACACAGTTTGCTTTGCTTCACCATCATCAGATAACCATTATCTGAAATAGTCATTATTTACATCAACAACACAAACACATTACCTCATCGTGATCCATACTAACTGCCGTCTCTCGTTCATTTGCTTTCTTTGAGGACACGTCTTTCAGCTCCGTGAGAGAGAGAGTAGTTAGGTGACACTGCTGCATCTACTCATTGCAATCAGGTGTGTGTGGCAGTGACTGGCATTAGTTGATGCAGTGTCAAAACCACTCTCACGGAGCCGAAAAGAGTCTTCACACTTTCAACACATGGACATGCACTATATTGCGCCCTTCTCAGTTCACACTCGCACGCCTGTCACGCGCTAGTAAACAGCTTTGCGACAGCGGGCGTCGTAAAAATACTACCGCTTTTGTCCAAAGGGGACGCCAACGTGCCATCTTACTCGTAGTGGCTTTAATTGTCTGAATTTTATTTGACATTTTCTTGGACAGCGAATGAACAGGTACGTCTGATAGTGGGTCTGGACTAGGGTTGCTGAAAATTCCCGGAATTGACCCTTTTCAATTCCCGGGAAAAAAGAGCCTCCTTCCGGGAGATCCCGGGAATTCCCGTTAAACCGGAAGTGCCTTTTTAATACTTTATTTTGTACCCACGTACTCGGCCGAGTGGTTTATTGGGCACATTATAGCCTCATATGTGCAGGGCAGACTGGATGCTAGCTCTAGAATGAACTAAGGGCATTAAAAGTTAAGTCATCTAAAGGCCTTTTCAGACGGGAGTAGACGTTCTGTCTACAGGTGCACTCGACATGGACCGGCGGAGAAAGGAGCCTCCGCGAGGAAACGCCGTGCGGTAACCATGGAAACAACTTTTGTTTACAACCCTGTGTCGCTGCTGTCAAATATCTACTCATATTGTTAACATTTGTTTAGTAAATAAGTGGATTAGTTATTCAGTTTGGTTTGGTTTAAATGTCTACTTTGTGGATTAGGTCTAGGTTTCACTTTAGTGTTTGGTGGACGGAAAGGGGCGAACAGCTGTGCTCCTGTTTCATCTCATTAGATTCATGTCGCTACAAGAGAAAGCAGCAAAAGAAACAGGCTGCTTTATGTTCATCATACAATCTTGACTCGAATACAGAAGAATGGTGAATATCACCATCTCAGTGAGGAGAGAAAAGTAAAACACTGTTCAGCTGTGCCAGGCTGCCAGCGCGTGTGTGTGTGAGAGAGAGAGGAGCACCGACGTGACAGTTTAGCTGTAGTGCAGCCGCTTGTCGCTCCGTCTGTAGAACTGCGGACTCTCTCTCTCTCTCGCTCCACTCGCATGTCAATAGCTGCGTTACAGACGTAACAGCAGTTTAGTGCGGCCGCTTGTCGCCACGTCTGTAGAACGGTAGTGCGTCTCTCTCCACTCGCATGTCATTGAAAATGTATTACCAGACACGTCAAAAGCCTCCCTTCTGAAAAGGCCATGATGGCGAGAGTATATTTTATTAGTAAATGCCACTATTAATGAATTAAACGAATAAAAAAACGGGAGGACGGGTCCCGTGGCCAATTTCCGGTACTCCCGGACTGACTAATTTCGCGGGAATCCCGAAATCCCGGGACCCGTCCAGCAACCCTAGTCTGGACTTCCACCTAAAATAAAAAAGCCCACATTTGGGTGGGCACGGCCCACCCTGGCACCTGGCTACTGCCGGCCCTGCTAGTAATACAACAGAAGAATCTACAATGCTCTATATTCAGTGTTGATGCAAGCTCTATTATTTACCCTTGACCGGCCTTTAAAACAAATGTGCATATAAACCATATGTTAACTATATATTTCCGTATCTACCTCTCTGTCATAACCTCCCATCAATTTTCCCTTTCCTTCTCTCCTTCCATCCTCATGTCTAACATTGGTGTTACCTGTTCTATTCCTAAATCCATCCTTTCGGGGCTAGTAAAGGGGGCAAAAGGGAAGTTTAAGTATTGTTTGTCTGTGGGTTGCAATAGAGCAGTAGAGCGACAGGGTATTTTTTTTGTCTGAGCTCATTTGGGCTGCACACGATTGTTACGTTCATTTGCGTGATCACAAAGTCACAGACGAGCATCGATGGTGCAATAGCCTAATATGAATATAGAAATGATATAATAATTAAAACTGTGATCACTAGAGGACAAGGGATCTGGTAATAAATCAATCAGGATCTAGAATGGAAACTGTCACCTTATGTGTCAGACGTTAATGCCTTTCACCCCGCTTTTTAAAATGAGCTGTTTATTTTAATGTGGTGGCACTTTTTGTGTTTCATTTATAAGAGTTTATATTTGTATGTGATTGACCTAGTGTGATAATTGTGAATTAAAGAGACGGATTTTAGAAGATTTACACAAAGCTTCGTTGCTTCATTCATCTTCTACCTTAACATTTTACCACCGTCCTGGCCACGTGGGACCCTTAACAAACTGACGTATTTTACTGTGTACTAGCATCATAACCGGTGGAAACTGTGTATTATTATTCACTGCTAGGTGAACTCCGGCAGTAAAACAAAAAGAAGACAACAAATTCAGAGTAGGTTACAATTCTGACCAATGAAATGAGTTCGGGGCGTGGCTTCCGGTGGAGCTCCACTTTCAATGGTTTCCCCCATGGGTCTGCAAATAGGTACTCTTGCTTTAGTTTGGCTCATTTCTCAATTCATAAAAACTCTTTCACCTCGGGATCTAAATTGATCAGATTTTATTTTGCTGAGGGATTCAGGTTCCTCCCAATATGAGTCTTTAACTCAACATGGGGAGGGGAAACCTGCCCACAGGCTGATTTTATTATATTCAGGACTAGGCTCACTGAGATAAAGGAGAGGTGTGTGTGTGTGTGTGTGTGTGTGTGTGTGTGTGTGTGTGTGTGTGTGTGTGTGTGTGTGTGTGTGTGTGTGTGTGTGTGTGTGTGTGTGTGTGTGTGTGTGTGTGTGTGTGTGTGTGTGTGTGTGTGTGTGTGTGTGTGTGTGTGTGTGTGTGTGTGTGTGTGTGTGTGTGTGTGTGTCCGGACAAACGAGAGAAATATGTGACTTTATTTTTTGACTAAACAAAGGATGTTCATCCACGGTGCTGATGTTACCAGGACAACTAAAAGACAAAAGTTGACCACAACAGGGAATGTCAGCCAGATATGACCTTGGCGACACCAGTCAACCCGTGTGTGTATGCATGCGCAACACAGTTCATATATTTAACATCACAATCGCTCAGACATTTTGACAGAACATTTCCTGGATGGGTATATGCTCATTGTGATCTTAAAGCCTGGTACTGGTTGTGTGTCTGGCACGTTTGCTGATCCAGAAAATGTTGCTCCGAACTAATTTGGCTTTCCACATCAGCCTGTGTGTGTGTGTTCGTACAGAAGGGGCGCAGTGAAGGCAGATATAATTGGTTCTGAATCCTTCGTATTTCTCTTTGACCCCAGCCGGTGATTGATGACCCTTGACTGAAAGACCCCACCCCCACTCTCTCTCTTTCTCTCTCTCTCTCACATACACACACACTCATACACACACACTGAACCCCCGTGGTCTAAGGATCAGTTTTTCGCCCCACACATCAGTAGAAAGATGGATAGCCCCCCCTCTCACATGACCGTCATAATTGCACAAAGACAGAAAAGCAAAAGGAGAAGAAAGGAGGGGAAGAAGCTGCACGCACAATAGAAAAGCAGGGCACGGTTTTGAATTGCCGTCAAAATGGCGCCTTTTGCCTCCCCTCCCTCCATATATCCTTTCCACCCGCACACAGCGCACATATCCCAAGATGCTCTAGGAGCCTGTGACGCATTTTACCCTCTCTCTCGTTCGTCCCCTCCTTTGCTTTTCCCTCCTTTACCTGGGCCGCAAATACCTTCATGTTTCTATATCGTGTTTCTTTGCTCTCACTTCATTTCTCTACACTCACTGTCTTCCATTTTTTTTACTCAGTTAAATTTTTACAACCTCTTGTCTCTTTGATTGAAACCATATAATTTGAATGTGTAGACCTACGTGTAACCTTTAACAAGGCAGCCATTTAATGGGCAGCATCTGATGACTGTTTCTGTTATGAAAATCTCAACTGACGAAAAGTTTGAATTATTTTTATGACTATATAATTCCAAGGCAGCCCATTCGCTGTGTGTGTGTGTGTGTGTGTGTGTGTGTGTGTATGTGTGTGTGTGTTGCAAAGAGGGGTATTTGTCTACTTTTTTCATATATATGAAGGCTTGGAACCGTGGAAATATAGCACTATGGATGAAGGAGAGAAAAAGATAAGAGCAGGTTTTTATGAGAGAATTGAAGTGTGTGTGTGTGTGTGTGTGTGTGTGTGTGTGTGTGTGTGTGTGTGTGTGTGTGTGTGTGTGTGTGTGTGTGTGTGTGTGTGTGTGTGTGTGTGTGTGTGTGTGGTTTTGTGTGACGGAGGGCAAGAAAGAGAGAGAGCAAATGAAAACCTAAATGGCAGAGAAGATGAAAGAGCGAATAAGGGTTAATGGTGGAGAAAAAATACTAAGAGTCGGCAGAGAGAGATAGAGAGAGAGCAAAGAATGGAGTCACTACAAAGAAGGAGTTATGACTGCTGTAGTGATTAGTTCTGTTTTTAGCCCCGTCAGAGGTGCAGGTCAATATCCACTGGCCTAGTACTCCAGTGTGTGTGTGTGTGTGTGTGTGAGTGACAAAGAGGGGTATTTGTTAATTAACCTGCACACACACACACACACACACACACACACACACACACACACACACACACCTTATACATCACATATCATCTACACAGTCTGTCGCCCTCATAGCCACAGTGCCATGGCAGGTACTTCTTGAAACCTTTTTATAGCCACAAGCTTAATGCTGCAAGTGGGCCTGCTGTTATTTCTTTGATTAGTACAAGTTTAAATCTGTGGAATATGTTTTTTTTTTCTGAATTTATAATTGATTTAATATGCAAGTGTTTGAATGATCCGTTTTGTGATCAGCTTGGGTTGATTAGGTTAGAAGCACTATATATATAAAATATTGTTGTCCAATGTGTGCACCCAGTTTTAAAAACTGAAAACACCGGGAATACCATCCGTAATCTGAAAGCCCAGTAAAGGCTGGTATTTTGGTTTATTTTCTGGAAGATTTTTTTAGACACCAAAATGCCTAAGGAATTTTTACATGTGCTCAGCAAAAACACAACATTTAAGTATAGAGTTTCTAGTAGAATGGATTCATTTAAAAGCAAAATCCAAATGTGGCTCCACTGTGAGGGTAACGTAGCAATTTTTTCCCCTGCATTTTACTGAATGTATTTCATGTCAGAACTGTCTCTCCATGAGCTTTAATATGATATTAGCCCCATCTATGATCCAGCTGAGCCCCTGATTCCGTTGTGTGCTTGGACCGCCTACCTGCTCCATCTTCCCCTCTCTCCCTACACCTGGCTCGGGATGACTCACGCTCGTCCTCTTCCCCTCGTATCTACTGCTCTCTCTTCCTCTCACTCTCTTCTAATGCAATCGCTCTTTCTCTCTTTTTATTTATTTACTCTCTCATCTTATTTTTCTTTCCACCTCCGCCCCTCTTCTCCTCTATTCTCACGTGAACTGGTCATGGAGGCCAGTACTGTTCATGTTGTCGACGTGCGTGTGTGTGTGTGTGTGTGTGTGTGTGTCTGTGTGTGTCTGATATGGCTGCCATTAAATGCAGCGCTGCTCTCAAGTGTTATCAGGAGTCGTCGTGCTCCCTGTACGTTAATGCAAACAGCTGTGATCGTACACACACGCCGCACACTCCCAACACACAACCAGGAAAGAATGGAAAGAATGTATTGCATTTGTCTATTTTGTTGTTGCGTTTGGTGTACATATCATTACACTATTTTACTATTTCCGCCAAAAAAACATATGATTTTTTTTTTAAGGAAACACACCAAGCAATTAAACACAGACGCTCAAACGCCCCTACGCCACCTTGAATCTCGATGTTAGAAAACGCTGTATGTGTGTAATATATTCATTATCAGTTGTTTAGTGGGGATCTTTCCTATTGTTGTTGCCTTATGTCAGTCTGTCTGCGTGAGCCCCAACCCATTGTTGAGACAAGGTCAATCTGATTGTTCAAGAGGTCAGACTCGTAAGAAATTCAAGCATCACGGATATCCAAGCTCAGGCCATTTAATGATCCACTCTCAACAAAGAACATTATTTTTCTGGAATTGGATTTTTTTCTGTTCAATTTATTAGTCCTGCGTAAAAAAAAATAGTACAAAGCTAGAGATTGAAAGAATTGCATTTATATTTTTCACAAGTAGATTCTCTTTGTAGATGTCCGGCTTAATATATATATATATAAACAGTTTTGTAAAAAATTAAGAGACCACTCAAAATATTCAGTCTCTCTCGTTTTACTATTTATAGGTTTATGTTTGAGTAAAATTAACATTTTGGTTTTATTCTACTGACAACTGACAACATTCCTACCAAATTCCTGCAAAAATATTGTCATTAAGAGTATGTCCATTAAGTAATGTAGAGATGAAGATTGAAGAAAAATCCAGACAGGTCTCTTAATTTTTTCCAGAGGTGTATATATTCTTTTATTTTTTAGTTTTAATAATTTATTTTTTCCTTCAGCACTTTAACCCCTAAACATTAAACTTGTCAAGCAAGCAGATGTTCTTATTTTTCTAATCTGTTCATTTTGTTTTCCGATTTATACACGCTAAAACATTACATTTTATTTATTTATTTATTTAAATCAAGGTGATCAGTGTCGCTTTTGGTCGTTGACATCAGGCACCCATCCCCCCATTTCCAGACCCCTCAAACATACACATACACTCATAAATATACATGCGCACAGACACACACACACACGTAGGACACAGCTTCGTCCCGCCTGGTGCTTCCGTCGCGTCACATCGACCAGGGGGCTTGAAACATGCACCTTGACCCTTAACCCCTGACCTGTGACCTCTGTTGTCTGGCTCTGTATGGGCTGTGTGTGTGTGTGTGTGTGTGTGTGTGTGTACGGGCTTTAACTATGTGTGTGTGTGTGTTTTCTAGGGGACGTGAAGCAGCTGCTGGTCTGGATCCAACAGAACCTGCTGAAGGAACGGCCCGAGCTCTTTGTCCAGGCAGACTCTGTGTGAGTGTGTGTGTGCGTACGTACGGTGTGGTGTGTGTGCACTTAACACACACTTGATCCGTGTACAACAACACGACCTTTAAGAATATTTTATACATCACAACACCACTTGAACAAAATCGAAACCAAATATGACTTACATTTGATTGAAGATGCTCCATACATCATTTTTTTTATAGGTGGAAAATCTAAAAAAATTAATCCGAAGCAGACCATGAATTGAGGAGCTTTCTGTAGTATTTTTCCTTGCAGTTAAAATCTCCAGAAAGGCTGGAGACAAAAAAAAAAACAGGGTTATGGGTTTTCAGTAAGATGATTACCTGTGTGCATGTGAGCTTGTGTGTTTGTTTCTACGCACTTCTGTATATTGTGTGTGTGTGTGTGTGTGTGTGTGTGTGTGGGTGTGGGTTCAGGGCTCCCAGTAGCCTTATAGGACTTGCTGACTTTTACAGCTGCCTTTGTGTCGGACTATTTATAGCTCCCAGCTAACCAGTGAATGGAGAAAAAAAAGGTCCGGGCCTACCTAATAAACCTTATAGATTAGATGTGTGTGTACTTCTTTACGTTGCCAGTTTTTTTTTCATAGTCGAGGTGTTTCTTCGTATCTTCAAAAAGAAAAGAAAAAAAGAGATCTATGGGTGTTGAGTGTGATTTTTTTCTTCTTTTTTTTGCAATCTTCACTCTTTTTTTTTAATCTTTTGTTCTTTCCCATGGCAGCCCTGTTTTTATGTGTGTGCATGTAGACACACTGTCGTGCTCACAGGTTCACATTGCCCTTTCCTCATTGACATCACTATAGACGAGCTATACAAGGTGGAGAGAGAAGCCCACTTGAAATATTGCTAGAGGCATTGGTATCTGTTTGAGGCATTATCTCACCATCCACATTACCTAAACAGTTTTCTCTGCTGTGTGGCTTTCAGAAAAACAAATATACCCATAGGTGCCCCCCAACCCCTATTATCAGCATTTTACTCCTTTTAAGGGTGCTATTTTTTATAGACTTAATCTGTATATTATAGTTGGACACCATTCATTTCCTTAGTCAATTTGTTTTCCCCTACTCCTTTTCCTCAACCACCCACCATAGTATTAATAAAAGCCATATAACAATTGGGGTATTTGTGATTGTTAATACAAGTGTTATGTTACTATTATATCAGATGGAGCTGAATTGTTTTTTTCTGAGCAACATTTTGCTTAAATAATTACTTTCATTTTATTTTAGTTTCTTTTTTCAAAATATTATTTAATTTGAAAGGCTTACATTTAGAGAGGAAATAAAATGTCATGCCAGAGAAAACAATTGTTTCTATTTCTCTTTTGTTAAACATAATTTTAATCTTTTTTATAGTGTGTCTTTCACTGGATTTACTAGATGTATCTTCTTCTTCTTTTTTAATAACTAGCTTTTTTCCAGTAACGTGTTAAGAGTTTTTTTGGTTTCTTACACCCTAAATATAGGCTTATCTGCTGTACCCGTTTGTATCTTCTACACGCAGGTGTATACGTCTGCACCTCTGGGAAATATGTCTGACATAAAAATGCGTGTGTTTTCCCACAGGAGACCTGGGATCCTTGTGCTTATCAACGATGCAGATTGGGAGTTAATGGTGAGCACTGGGAGCCATGGTCAATGTCAGAAGGGTGTGTGTGTGTGTGTGTGTGTGTGTGTGTGTGTGTGTGTGTGTGCGCGTGTGTGTCTGTCTGTCTGTTTTTTCAGTAGCTTTTATTTTAAGCTCTTTTTAGCTTTGTTGTCAGCTTTCAGGATGTACTATCACAGTGTTAAATTAATGGAGGGCATGTAGCTGCATTCATGTCTTAAGTGCAAAGATCACTATAGCTATATAACAAAGCTTGTGTGGGCTTTAAAATCAGTAGGAGGAAGACTGTGTGTGTGTGTGTGTGTGTGTGTGTGTGTGTGTGTGTGTGTGTGTGTGTGTGTGTGTGTGTGTGTGTGTGTGTGTGTGTGTGTGTGTGTGTGTTTTCATGTTTCATATAATAAGAAAGCAGCTATTTGATCCTTGGGGGGTCTCATATCTGAATACAGGTCTCCCTTGAAAAAGAGTCTTCGGTCTCAATGGGATTTACCTGTATAAATAAAGGTTAAAAAAAACACATATTTACATGCACACACACAGTCTGAATGCTTCCATTTCAATCCATTGATTCAATCACAGGACGCAACGCGGGATGTCTATGAAATGAAAAGTTTGTAATTGATTTAGATTCCAATGGGAACACATTTTGAAGCAATACACACATTTGCATCAGTAAAGACAAAATACTTCTCCTTTGAACAATGAATGTTTTGTTTGTCTTCTGAACCTCAGGGGGAGCTGGACTACCAACTACAAGACCAAGACAACGTTGTGTTTATTTCGACACTACACGGAGGATAGGGGAATGAATTGAGGGAACACTAACATATCCATGACAGCTCTGTAACAGCCCCTTGTTTTGTCTCTGCATCCTCTGCACTCTTGAACCCCCCCCATCTACCCCACCCTACACCCACATCTCACCCCATTGGACGCTGTGGATGTGTCAGCCCCACACAGTGACATCTGAGGTGATCGATGGCGGGCCGCAGGAATGAGTGGAAAAATGAAGAGATGGTTTCTACTTTCTAAGAAAAATGTGGGACAAGGGAATGTTGCAGTAGTTTGCGTTAAATAGCAAAGAAATTTCCTTTTCTTCTACTGGAATTGGTTTAAAGGGGGAAGCATCTATAGGAAGTTCTGGTCATACTGGTCAACTCACAGGTGCGAGTGTAAACACCTACGGTTTGCGTGTAAACCTTTTATTTCCCAGCATCCTCTGCTACTGCATGGTTATGAAAGTCAAAAGGACCTTATCTTATGCTCTACAATGACATATAGATCGCAAGAATACAACATAAAAGGTTACACTATAATTTAAACCCTTCCCTAATTCACATTTACTCTGTCACCATTAACTAAATGGTTCATAACACACTCTAATCTAGCAGATAAAAATACATTTTAGGTGTTTCATAATGTATTTGTCAACATAACTCCTATGAATACATAATTGAGATTACTATTGTTAATCATTATCAGTTTAAACACCAGCAATCAGTAATGGATGTTACACATGGGGTTACATGACTAATAAATCATAAACGATTGGAAATGTCCATACATCTGTTTACAATTATTTGTTTACAAAAAAATTGTAAATAATTGATTACTGTTTATATAATGTGTAGGATTGCTAATTAGGGAGGTTTGGAAAGTGTTATCAAATACATTTTTTGCTTTAAATTTTTTTCCTGTTTTTTGGACCCATTACATTTTTTTAAATACTATTTTATTTCAGATGTATTTTTTTGTTTGTTTCAAAAAATGTTTTTGTTCTTAATAAAAGATATATTAAGCTTTAAAAAAAATGCGTGCCTAAATCTTTAATTACCATATTACAGTAGTAACACCACACTGTTACTTTACTTTATTTTTAGTAATTTTTTTATTTTATTTTATTTTACAATGTTTTAACGTGTGTTTGTTTGATGTTTTTTTCTGATTCTTTACAAACACTGGTTTTAAACACTGCATGTTAGGCTGAATAGCGAAAATGGAATAATAACGCGTTATTATGTCCTCTTATTTTCGAGTAGCATTGCAAATGCTAATCCTTCGTTATTGTATGTTTTTTTTGTTTTTCAATGTCAGTTTTATTATTTTACACATTTTTTCTCATTGTGTGTGTTTCTCTACCGCAGAGTCCAGTGTTGTCAGCGGGGGATCCAAACCACCCTGTAGCGCGCACAGAGAGGCCTATAGCTCAACGCCTTTCTCAATTAGGATTTTACAGCACGCTTCGATAATTCCTAGTGATAGTTTATATCTGATCGATTTAAGCCCATGCTCTGTGATCACATTGCAGTTTTAGGCTGATTAGACGAGGCTTCGGGGAGATTTTACCCTCCTATAGCCCCTCTCAACTGGAATATTCATAGAGTGGGGGTGGAGGAGTGTGTGTGTGGGGGGGGGGGGGGGGTTGGGGGTGAACTACAGGACCACTGCGGGAGGTCGAGGTCTAGCCTCCGGGCTGCCCTCCCCTGAGCGCCCGGGGCGACCTAAAACCTTTTCTCGGTTGTGGAGCCCGATTTGCAACGGGAAACCGGCCGATAATAGCCGGTAGAAATAAAATGCTAATAAGGCTGCAAAGGGGGTTAGATAAACGATCAAATGTAGCGGGGTGTCTGTCTGCTGGTCCAAGCCAGTGATAGTATAGGCTACTGTGTGTGTGTGTGTGTGTGTGTGTGTGTGTGTGTGTGTGTGTGTGTGTGTGTGTGTGTGTGTGTGTGTGTGTGTGTGTGTGTGTGTGTGTGTGTGTGTGTGTGTGTGTGAGAGAGAGAGAGGGAGACAGGCCGTTTTATAACATTGGGATAGGTCTACTTTTTCATTATCATATCGACCAAATCAAAATAATAATGATGTGTATCAACTTTAAACGATTTTCATAGTAGGCCTATCTGTTAAACCCTATAGTAAACTCAACATAATGTGTGTGCGAATCAGGTTTGTTCCAACATTTTATCCCCCTCTCAGCTTCCATTGTTATGTACTGCTGCTGTAATGTACATTGCACTCAGCTCTGAATAGTGAAGGTCTGTCTCGGCCCTGCAGGGTTTGGACTATTACCCGGGCCGGCAACGTTTATGTTGTGTAAGTCCATGTCCACAGCCAGCACACTGATTGGCTGACTGCTTCACAGGAGAGTTGATGACGATGATGGGCGAGAAAGACAGCGGTCCTGTCAGATCAAAGACATGTAAGCTGTTCCTATCATAACGACTGTGTGTCCTTAGTGGATACAAAACACTGGTCAATAAAACTAAACTACCTTACCGTTATTTCACATAATAACATTGACAGACATAGTGGTTCATTTCAGACTGACAGGATGATCATGTAATATATACTGTGCGTATGTGTGTGTATACATATTTATTTTAGAACGAAAGAAAAAGCTAAACTAACGTGCATCTCGTGCAAAACATACATTTACTCAAAATATTTCGATTATGTTGAAAAAGGGTAACCCACTAGGCTTACTATTTAGAGATTGTTGTGCACTTTCTCGTGTTATCTTACATTGTTTACCTAATAATGTGCCTGCTTTATTTTTCTGCTAACAGCAACTGTGTTTGTCGGTTTATTTTGTTTAGGTTTAAAATACAATAAATAATAAGATTTGCTCTCCCTTGGAGTGTAGGGTACCCAGTGCTGAGACTGTAGTGTATACCTATATGAAACATTCTGCAGCTCAAATTGCACTAACTTATTAAACTAAGCTTACAGCCTGCACCTCCAAATAACAGCTAATTAGAGATATTTTTCTGCATCTAATTGTCATCAAAATGTTACACGACTCAGCTCCAGTGCAACACTACAACCTTCTGTTGATATAAATGGGAATGCTTTTGCAGGGGTTTTATTTATTTATTTTTGAAATCATACACATGTGCAACCTCAAAACTATTATTGTTGGTAGTATTTTAGAGAATTTTCATACTCTGAGATGTGCTAATAACGAGAGAAAGTAGCAGAGAGCAGCATTGGTGCAAACATGATGCACTGATCCCCTGTGATTAATAAAGGTTAGCCTTTAATGTGCAGCAACACACGCCATAGTTAGCAGTGTGTTTGTGGTGTTGTTTTGAATTAAATGGAAGAAATGTAGGTCTATAGTTTAATATGTTTTGCATTCACCTGCAAACATATTTTTTTATTATTATTATTATTATGGAACGGATTCATAATTGTTTAAATGTTTAACAATTAATCGTTTAAAAATAAGAATAAGAATCCTTACATTTTAGTGGGGGGACAAAAGTAAAAAGATGAAGCCAAACTGGCCAAAGAGTGTCCCACGTGATTCATCAGCATATAGGCGAATCAGGCCTCCTCTGTCCTCTGTGTATTCTGTCTTTACAGCACTGCTGCTACACCTTGAGGTTAAGTCAACTGTCTTTGATTTTGTCTAAAAAGCGCTGAATGCATTTTGTAACTGCGTTTTAAGTAGGCCTATATATCCAAAAGTTGGATGTAGCCTAATTTTAGCTTTGCCTTAATGTGCTCTATTCTTATGGATTTTTAAGGAAACATTTTTTGCAGCCAAACATTGCTTTAAACGAAAACGTTGTATTTATTAACCAATCCTCCTTCATGACTTCATGCATGTCAGAGAGGGTCCAGGTGTTTAGCTTTCTCCTACACAACGTGCTGCATGCAAGGCCTCTCTCCGTCACCACTCAACTTACTGCTTCCTACTGTTTGACAAACACAGTCGATACATCGATGCTTCCAGTCGATACTTGCCATTTAAAACAAACAGCTCTGATTAGATCTTCGACAAAGTGTAAACACGAATCGGGCCGAGCAAAGTGCACACCCCGAAAAACACATTACAACGTGGCAGAATAAGGTTTCCTCCACTTTATTTGGCCCCGGGTCTTGTTTCTTTCCCGTAGGCCTATGGCATGCTAAATGTGGCTTTGGCTCTTACCTGGAATGAGACAGTTACAAAGTAGAACGCAACTAAATACCTTTCTACACGGCCTTCTTTTGTGGCTTTGGGAGGCCTCTCTATACGCTCATGATGTGGCGCTTGGCCAAAGACAGCAGTGATGAATGTGAGTCTGCAGCAACAGATGTCCATACACAATTCTTGGGGTTGAATTTGAGTTTACTCAAGAATTGCGTTTGGACAATCAGTCGCGAGAGACTCTATATGCTCTGTCGGGATTACAAGGAAAGGGGAAACGAAGCATTTGATTATTTAAATCACAAGTGAGCACGGGGCAGTTATTGTAGGCTATAGGCCCTTGGCTGCACCTGCTACGGCTGCCTGTCTAAATGCCCTTTGACAGCATGAGCTGCGTCCGACAACGAAAACAGTTTTCCCTCGGCTTTCCCCCCTTCAATGGGGAGTTGCAGCACTGTGCATTATTTTTGACATTCTCACTGCTCAGCATATAGCTTCACATTCGCCTTTTCCTTCGACAAAAAAAAATCTGCCTTCTCACTGTGTATTTCCAAACACTGAGCCTGTGGCAGCAGAAAACTAAACCTGGAGATATTTTCGTGCGATAAGAATCGTTCAAATAAGCTCTTCTCTGCAAACTTTCCCTAAAGCTATACAGCCTAAATCCCAAAATGCGTAAGCACACTCAATTATTAAGCAGATATGTTGGACTGAAGTCCATGATAATGCTAAGGAGGTATTGTTGCTGCCACAATCACTTAGTGACTTTCTCTCCTGCATGCTTGAAAGCGCCCTATTACTTTCTTCCACTGCTATACGTAGGCCTATTTGCACTGGTTGCTTTAGTTGTAAAGTTATAACCACAAGTCCGTCCAGAATCTCTGGGCCCTTTAAGATGGCTAAATGTCTTGGCCATTGCCATCTTTAAGTAAAATGTCATCGCCTTTGGTTCACCACGAGAGTCTTGGCCTACTTTCAAAGAGTCTCAAAGGTGTTCAAAGGGCTGATATTAAAGACAAGCAAAAAAACCTTTAAAAAAGTCCGAGGAGAGGATGCCACAGGGGGAAAAAAACGTTTCGCCATTTCTGCACCTGTGTACCATCTTCATCGATTTCGGGAGAGACTGTTCAGTTGTGGTGCCTCTATATGCACAATGGCTTTCCACGGATGTTAATTATAGCCTTTAAAATAAAAAAATAAAAAATACCCTCCTTTTTGAAGAGCGACTGTGGTCGTTCCGCTGCTGCTTTATAGGCTAGCTATGGGGACGAAACCAAAATTAAAGAATAAAAGAAAAAAAGAAAAGAAACCCCTTATATAGTTCCCGTGGTGGTGCGTCCTTGGTTCAGTTTCCCACGACGTGCAGTTCTCTTGGATGTCCCCACTCCGTCCAAATGCCCAAATGCCCCCCAGCGAGGAGGCGTTGGATGGTGACAAAAAGAGGTTGAACGAGGAGCAGGAGGGAAGCGGGCTTTTATCGTGCACTCCGGACAGTCGCTCCTAGCTTTCCTCCCATCCCTCCACCCTCCCTTCCTTCCTTTACGGCGCTCTCACACTGACTGACTGACTGACTGGAAGGATGCCTCTCTGCCCTCCTGGCTTTTTCTACACGCGCATCTCCCTCCAACAAATAAAACGGTGTGGCCGCGTCGCAAGAGGCGGAGAGAGGAGTGGAGAAGGTCCTCGCTTGGTACTGAATTTGAATAACACCACGGGGTGATAAATGTCCATTGTACTGCTTAAGTAATGAATCTTCGCTGTCCTCTGTGTCACACACACACACACACACACACACACACACACACACACACACACACACACACACACACACACACACACACACACACACACACACACACACACGCGCCAGCAGCTGCGATGAGGGACCAGCAAGCCCCTCTTAAAGACACAACAGCCCTATTTTCTACCCCAAAAGAGATTACAATCCCGACACTGTTTACTCTCTGACCGCACTGCATGACGTTTAGTGTTTGTCTTGTGGCCACCTCTCTCTCTCTTGTGTGAGCAAACTATAGTGCAACGCTGTAACCAGGCACTTGGACATAAAGCGGTGCCTTCAGCGCCATGTGCAGCCATTCTGCTGCAGAAAGAGGCAGAACACTGTAGTGGGCCTATATGTGGCAAGTGTTGTCCGTGCTGGGTGACAGCAAAAATGAGTGGATTATGTGATGCTCGTGCGACGCGCGACAGAGCTTGCGTTATCTTATATTTTAATTCACGAGACATCTTAATTTATGTAACACATTTCATTCAAAACCACGCGATAAAAATCAGAAATGGTGCAACAAAAACTTGAATGACAATAATTGTATAGCCTACATAAACTACTTAGCCTATATGTTTAATTTGTCCCACTTACGCCAAGGTTTTATCTTTCAGCCCTAAAGCGTATGATACGTGGGTAAATTATGGACGGACACTAACTAGGCTAATTACACTTGCTGTAAGCATTTAAAATGTTTTCGCAAGCACTTAAAACAAAAGAAACAAATTAAGCCGTTTGTTAACTCCATTTCAGGCACACCGACTGAACACATCATCTCAAGGGAGTTGGCACGTTTTTGCATCCATCATGCGTAAAACGGTTATAAATGAATAGACCAATAGTATGTAAGTATAATTCAAGAGGAAAGGTGCGTCTCACACACACACACACACACACACACACACACACACACACACACACACACACACACACACACACACACACACACACACACAAACACACACACACACACACACACACACAGGAAGCTAGAGTCTGATTCAGTCTGAGCCCATCCTCATGTCGTACATATCAGCACTTTTGAATGCTGCGTTTGCGCGCTGCAGCTTTTTGATGCTTACGAACGCCACCTCACCCCCCCCCCTCTCTCTCTCTCTCTCTCTCTCTCTCTAATAAATCATCCTGTCTGTGATCCCGCCCCTGGCGCAGGGGGTCCTCCTCTTTAAAGCTCAATCCGTTTTTTCCCTTTTCGTCCCTGTGAAGAAGCCGAGTTAACCTCTGCTGATCCACGGGGCCAGAGCCCCTCTCAGGCCCAGGCCGCCTCTCATTCATTCAGCCAGTCACTCATTCATTGCTCTTTTTTTGGGAGTGGTGACAAGCAAACTCCTCCATCTCCACTCCTCTCTTTCGCTCTCTCTCTCCTCTGTGCCTTTTCATGCCATGCCTCTTCCAGAGGCGGGATTCCCAGTAAGAAGTCAAGTCAAGAGGGTCCACTTTCACTCTCACCTTGACATCCTTCTTCACTTTACACTTCAGGCTTACGGATCTGAAGTTTTTACACACAGTGTGCAAAGATATATTTTCTACCTGGTGAGAATATATTTCTCCACAAGTGATGCACTTGTTTAGCGTGTGCTTAGAAACACTTTAAATCTGCAAATTAGTTTATCAGACGTCAATATTAGATTTTCTTTGGGTTATAGGAACAGCTGTAAGGTCAAGCACTGAAACAAATGTTCCCTCTTTAGTTCTTCATCTTAAAGTTATTTGTGTGGAAATTGTCTAACTGCAATTGCAAAACAAATATATAATCAACATTTTTAAAGGGCTTATTGGCAACCCAAAAAACAAATCTCCTTCAGTTGTTGAATTAAGGCCTTTTAGCTGGGCTGCTTTCATGTTGGCTGTTAGTCTTGGTGGTGTATAGTCGGGGTGTGTGTGTGTGTACACAGAAACAGTAGGGGACCGCTGCACTCTTTGCAGGGGCCACTGTGCCTCCCTTCCATTCACAAATCAATGTTTAACCCACTGGCTAAAAGGCCTGGCAGGAGAGAGAGGGGCCCAGGCAGCGGTCGGTTGGGGTGGGCTATGCAACCATCCCGTGGAGAGATGGAGAGAAGAGAGAGAGAGAGGACAAAGGGAACAGGGGAATCCTTAAAATAAACCTCCTCTGGTGAAGGCATCTATTCCCTGCTGCTATAGGGCACAGCTATAGCAGAGTATAGAGGCAATGCAGTGGCAGGGAATGTCATTGAAATATATGGCAGAGAGCATGTTGAAGCAAGAGAGGACTAACTGTATACCCTGTGTTCCAATACACATTATTCCCTGCTGTTAAGTATGGTAGAAAAAGATTTAGGATGTCCCAATTCTTGTGGCCAAATACAGTATGCTTAGAAACACCACGATGTCTCACAACATCCAGTCGAGATTTTCAGTGTGGGAATCAGCATGCTTTGGGCGATTCTGACCCACAATCCAATGCGCAACCGAAGGTTACCTCACATCGATTGAGCCTCTGAGTGAAAACAACCAGCGATGCAACAGATAGGTATATAAGCAATAGGAAAGTTCAAGGCGCGATGTAAATACGTAAAAGTAAAAGTCCCAATTGTATGCCTCCTGCATGCTAACTAAATACTTAACTAAATACTTTAACTAAATATTTAGCAGAGAACCAGGGGCATTAAAAGGAGACTGACAGCTAGTGCAGGAAGCCAATTACAGAGATGCATTGAAGTCTTAAGGCCATGACACACAAGAGAGACACTTTTAGCTTTCATTAGAATGTCCCACATTCTCATAGGAACGTGCAGTTTTGCCCTTTCTTTGTGCCAATTTACTTCTCTGGTGCAGTATTGCCAAGCTGTAAAGTTGCTTATGGGGGACATTCTGAAGAAACCAAATCTCATATCCCAGTTGTTTCAACTTCCAGTTGTAAATGACAGGAGCTTGCTTCATATGTGTTGTCAGGGATCAACAATTTGACCTTGTGTGGCCACCAGGCTAAATCAATGAAAACACAACTCATACATCCAAAACCTGTGTGAAGTGTTTCAGAAGTTGACTCGTCAGAGATCGAGGGTTTGTTCTTTATAGGCCTAACATTGGTGAAAGCCTGGATTGTGGAATAGATCTTAAGGAATCGACGAGTGGCATAATGGCCGAGATTAAAAGATTAAAAGAAAATTCTCATATAAATGCACAACTGAGTTTGTCTTGCTACTCGTCTATTCAGACCAACACACACTCATGCTCTTTTCCTGTGCCACCACCACCACCACCACCACCACACACACACACACACACACACACACACACACACACACACACACACACACACACACACACACACACATCTCCCCCAGAATTCTTTGACAGTGGCTGCGCTGTTGCTTGGCAACAAGGCGACGGACAGCGTCATCCAGGGAGTCACTAGAGCAGATATAGGAAGCACAGAGGTCTCCACTAATCCCCACCATTACTTTGTATAGAGATCACGGGGGCTCAAGGGGGTTCACAAATATCCTGTCATTTGCTATTGTGTGTCGATGTACGCAAGACTAAAAGACACAAAAAATAGATCAAACTTTGAGTAAATGTGCAAGGTTTGAGATTTCTCTGAGAATTTAAAGTTGAAAAAGGCAAAATCACTTTATCAGGCAACTTCTCAATTGAAATCTTTGAATTGACTCCAAGCTGTTGCAGCATGCAGATAAATGACGAGCCAAATCATTATGTCAAATTATCCACAGATTGACTGTAAAGTTAGTTTTTCATCATCTGCTGTAAAATCAATTGACCTGGGCAGGTTTTTTTTTATAGAATCTGATGTTGAAATGAAATCCATTTTTATAAGATAGATAAATAAAGCCTTAAAGAAAATACTAAAAAAAATTGCAAATGTTTTGCTTATGATCCGTTTCATATTCATGAGAACAGATAATGCAATCATACCTGAATCACTGACCCTTATAATCTCATTATTTCAGCCATCGCCGGAGTGTTCAGCGCTGACTAAAGTGCTGCTGTGTAAAAGACTGGCCTTGATGTACACAGGTCAGATTTTTTATTTTTTTTACTGATGCAATTCTGTTTAAGTGCTTGAGTCAAACAGCAGTATTGGCCATCTTGGTAAAAAAAATAGCCCATTGGCCTGCCAGTCAATGTATCTATAATGCTGCTGTCGGCTCCACAACATCCTCCTCTGCACACTTTTGCATTGTGAACAGAAACATGACGTCTGTATGGGTTGAGTATTTGGGATTTGAACACACAAATATACAAATGATACATTGACCTGTTGCTTCCTTACATGTGCAAAAACAGTAGTAGCCTAGTAGAGGGATTGGATGGTACCACAACAAAACAAAAAAGATTTACAATACACAATGTTACTAAACCAACCCTACCAACAACCTCCTTCGCAACCAACTGCATAGTAACCCTCTGTCATTTTTAGAAGACATTATTAGGTTTCTCAAATGTATCAGCTGCTCAGTAGCTAAAAAAAAACGGCATGTAATGTTTGATTCCAAAAGATTAGTTTTAAAATTGTTTGACAGGCTGTAGTGTTCGTGGAATCCTCTGAACCAACAGATGATTGTGTAATTGTAAAAGTTAACATTTAAACAAACTGGAATACACTGCTGAAAAAGATGATCTGATTAGTGTAATTGACAGAAAATTCATTGATAACAATTTTGATGACCAATTGACGACTAGTTAGGTCATTCTTCTCAAAATAAGCTAAATCATTCTTCTGGCTCCAGCTTCTCTGTATGAAATTCAAAGATCTGCATCTGGAATCATATAGTTTTGGAGAAATTGATTATTAAAAAAAACAATCATCCCAAACCCATAATTAGTTGTAGTTCCAAGTGGAGTTACTATGGACTTTTACTGTAGACATTCGGCTCAATACATTGGATATGAGTTCACATCAAACACATGACTCCTTGTGATTGTGAAAACATGACATATGATGACATGGGGAGGACGGGTAGCAGACAGGGGAGGGAGGCTGCCTGC
Organism: Hyperoplus lanceolatus; assembly: GCA_026929865.2. Taxonomy (NCBI): domain Eukaryota; kingdom Metazoa; phylum Chordata; class Actinopteri; order Uranoscopiformes; family Ammodytidae; genus Hyperoplus; species Hyperoplus lanceolatus. The sequence goes on along the minus strand of CM049412.1, from coordinate 13,949,628 downwards.
CTGCCCGGAGCTGCTGAGTAAGAGGGTATGTGTGCCACGGCTCAGACCCTGACTGACGGCTATTGACCCACGCAGCCAAAAGACGTCTCTGTGGGAACGCTATTGATTATTGCCACAGCAATAAAGGTCCCGGAAGCTTGTGAGAATGTCACCACTCTCTGCTTGCCTTTACCAGCACCCCTGTCCCCCAATACACAAACACAAAGGACGGAAACCCCTTTACCCCTCTGACAAGTCCTATAACCTATAGCCACTCACTCTCTCTCACGCTAACCAAAGGCCGCTTTGACTGGTTGGCAAAAGAATGGATGAAAGTGAGATTGGTGGCCTGGTGGTGACTGGAGCCTAAGATGTGCATTTGTGTGAGAGTGTGAAAAGTGTATAGTGCACATGCATGAGTAGCTCCAAAAAAACATATTTGCCCCGTTTATCTTCAGATATTTGTCATTTAGACTTTAACTTCCATAGCCCAGCACAACAGAGGTGAATGGAAATTCATCAATGGTGCTTCCCCAGCAATGGAAAATGAAAGTTTGTTTCACTAATTTGTCATAGCAATGACTGTGTTTTATAAAGGACAACTGGAGAAGTGTCTGTGAAGAGACAATTTTAGGAATTTGAGTGCCAAAAACAAAATTTCTTTCTCTGCCATTTGTATCAGGAAGGCATCACACATCTGAGAGTTGGATATACCTGTACAAATAGTAACCAAAACTATCTGAATGAGTAAATACCACTAGATGTAGGCCTAAGTGAGAAAATAACCCAACCAAAGCCAACTACAACAAGTAAACAAACATCATTAACTACAGTTTAACCGCTTTTTTCACCCTATGTCCTGCAATCTGGTCAAAACAATAGATATATTCTTTTTTTTGTCTTTCTTTACTTTCTCCTTCACACACCCCCTCACACAAATGCCACGTCCACCCTTGACCTCCCTGTGAAGAGTTGGTGCGGCCGAGGTTGAACTCTCCCAGATCCGCTTGGGCCACTACAGCGCTGGGAAAGTGGCCCTGACCATACGTGCATGATGTGTGTGTGTGTTTGCGTGTGAGTGTGGCAACACTTGGGCTGTCATGAATAGCAGAGATTTTGACCCTCAACCCCATCTGACCCTGTCCACACAAACGGCCCCCCCTTTAACCCCAACCAAACGCTTTTGTCAGCCGGTGCCTGCCTTGGTTTTTATTCACAGAGCCGACACCAGAAGAGTCAAAATTCATTATATACCACTTTGCTTATTATTTTCCACCTGCACGTTCTCTTTTTTCTTTTTTCATCACTCCTCTTTCTGCTCCTCGGTCAAACTCAGACTTGAGAGCAGATTAAGCAGTAGAGCTGAAATATACACATTGAATTCGCTATGGGTTTAGCATTAGCCTTAGTCAATTCTAATGTATAATCCCACACCTTAGATCAATAACTCATCATTTAACACCACATCTTTTAAAAAATTATCAATTTTTAAAATCCTTTTTCACATAAAGGCACAGTGTGTAAAGGCAATTGGTGTTTTCAGAACAGACTTGGTAGAAATGGAATATAATATGTTTTAATAATCGCTTGAGAATAAAGGTTCTTTCTTTTATTACATTAGGATGAACGATTTATATCTACATAGGAGAGGACGCTGATATGTTGCACTGCCATGCTTCTAGCACCTATGGGTGTGTGTCTGCACCTGTTGGGAGACACGGAATATACCATTGAATAAATCACTTCATCTTCACCTCTTCACTTTACATTGTGGAAAGACTTGAGGCAGTGGTGGATGATGCCATCTTTAGTAAGCTTCTCGTCCTTGAAGGCCACCGTAAATGATCTGAACGAGAGGGGTAGACACGGATCATTGGATGATGCAAAAACACTGCTATATTACACACTTTACCTATACAATGAGCATTCCTCTTCAGACTTAAGTAAGATTTCCTTGAAGATTTAACTGTGTGTGTATGTGAATACATACAGTATGCACAATGTGAGTACACTGAACATTCCAGATAAAAAACGTTTTCTATATTTTATTATAAAATTTACATAATTTAGGGATGCTGAGCCAATTTAATTTAGATATTATAGGTTCAGGTTATGTTGAAACACACATGTTATTTATCAATTGTTATTTTTAAATGTTCTATTCAAACTAAAGCGATGATTTCATCTTGCTGGCTATAACCACTGATTATCTGGGCATAGTGTCTTTAGAAAATAGTCGTGACAACAGCTTTCAAATGTATTTCTCAATCTGGGACCCGGGGACCCTCTGGTAGGTCATTCAGGAGGTTCAAGGTGGTCCTCTGCAGTGAACCCGAGCTGAACAATTTTGTCGACCCTGCTTAGTGAATAAGACAGTGGGGACTGGAGATGCAAGTATATACCAGTAATGACCTCTGAGACTATTGAAGAGGAACTTGTTGACTATATGGGATTGACAAAAATACCTGCGGCCATTTATTTAAGTGGGTAACGGGAGCTTTCTATCGACAGTCCCATTTCCATTCATTTCTTGTTGACATATTATAATTTTTTCTCAATTGGTGATATAACACTAATTTTAAATCTCTACGCTTCATCTGTTGGCTACTTTGAAACTCGCCCTACACCTTAACTCTAGGTCGTCTGATGCCCTGTCTATACACCCAATGCATTAAAACAACACATCTTTGAACCCTTTTATTTACTGAGGAACTAATCTGTGTTTTATTAAGCCCTTTCTCCACTAAGGACTCTGTGAGAGCACTGCAGCCTACAGCCTTCTCTTTTCAGCAGTTCACTCAGGAGCTATAGTGCCGCAATAAATATTTTCTTTTTTTAAAGGACCTCTCTTGGCTATATACCAGAAACTTTTTTTTGCTGTCGTTGTTAAGAAATGCTGCCATGACTCTACTGATTCAGTGATCAGTCGCCTTTCTCTGCTGCTTGCTCATTCAAATCGGGAATGACTGCAATGAATATTAGGTTGAACATTAGTCAGCCCATCGATCATGAGTAGACTTCTTTGTTTTGCTGATCAGGCCGCCAGTGTTTTCTACTTTTATCTCATTTACTTAACCGTTCATACAGGACACTACTGCAGCAGTGACGCCACGGTAGCTGCTGCACATTGTGACATGCACCTCTGTGTTTCAAACATCCACCTACATTTAAAAACACAGTGTTTGATCCAGTTATCTTAAATAACTCTGGATTTGATTTTTGAAACTGTCATGGGTTTATAAAGAACATTTACCTTTTTTTACCTTCAGATTGCTAAACAGGTGTGTGAGGTAACCAATGAGCTCCAAAATTGGCAGTAGATGCCAAAGAAAATTCTTGCAGAGCTCAAGTGTGGCTTTTGACACAGCAGACAGACAAGCCTAAATGCAGGGGCAGAAATATTAATAGAATGAAATAAGTAAAATACCACAATTTAAAAAATACGCTGCAAAAGTAGACAAGTATTATCAGTGAATATGTTCTTAAAAAGCAGCAAATGTATAAATAGTGCAGAATGGCCCATTTTAGTGTGTGGTATAATTGTGTAGCTCATTTGAAAAGCTTTATACTGCATGTGTTGTTGAGCACTTTGAATGTACAACAATTAATCATATGTTCTGAACTGATCACACATTTTGGATGTACAATGATACGTTGCAATATAGAAGCTGTTGTTGCTAAATAAACGTAAAGGAATACTAGATGAGAATGAAAATATTCAATACAAGCAGACCCAGAATTTTACTGAGTCCCAGCACTTGAGGAAATGTAATTAGTTAGTGTAATAAACAAAAGAAACCCATAATACCAGAGGCCCCAATACATTGCTTGAGTAATTGGCCTTCTCTTGACTCAAAACCTCCCTCTGCTGGTCACACGCTGACATTGCTGTTAGAATAAACAACAGAAAACACATGTTCAACAGCCTTCACTTGAGACTACAGCTTTATCCAATATCTCTCTTATATTATATGTATAGCCTATTTATAACCGGATATGTGTATTGTTGAATGATCAAAATGCATCTGCTAACTAAAAAAAGATAAGCTATACAAACAAGTATAGTTGACTCAAAGTAAATGAGCTGCTGTCACAACGTGTTACAATACATGCAGGTCCTTATTTGTAATATTTCCTGCGCACTTAATCTACAGTGACAGGTCATACACGGATTTATAGGTTAGGGATGTTTTCCTCGCGCTTAACATATCTTCCCCGTTATGTCACCATTGTCTGCAGGCAGATTTATGAAGAAGGACTACCATCTGGCCAAAATCACCACGCCTCCTCTGTCTTTTGGGTCTCAGACTTTTCTTATGCCACGAACTGGTGGGCCTGAAGTGAAGCGGAAGTTGTCATTTTAACCCTCTACTGGTGAGGTGGCTGGCTTTGGATTTGTTCACTGGAAAAAGCGAGCCAGCTTGTTGAAAAAAAGAAGAAGTATGCTGTAGTGTGGGCTTAGAGGGTGGGAAGAAGGAGTCAAGGGAGGGAAGGGGGGTTGGTTGTTGGTTGTTGAACATTTGGGAAAGCCCTTTTTCCCCCTTCTTCTTTTTCTTGGACTGCTGACGCGTCCTGTGCCGAGAAGCGCCGTGGATACCAACCATCCACCATGTTGCTCCTCCACTTTCTCTTTTTGGGGGCCTTGGTTTACCGCTCCGAATGTTACTTTTCGGAAGAGAAGTTCCCGGAGGAGTCGAAAATGCAGCCTCCTACCGTAGTGGTCGCGATCCTAGCCAGAAACACTGCTCACTCGCTGCCCTACTACCTCGGAGCGCTGGAGAGGCTCAACTACCCTAAAGATCGCATCACTGTGTGGTGGGTTGAATTGCATGCATGTATGCGCATTGCCAGGCTGTTTTATAAAGGGGGTCTGCTGCTGCTTTTCTCTTTATAAGTTTACAACAACAGCCTGTTCAAAAGGTCAATGGCATTTAAATGAGTTTGTGAATGCAGCAGCGTCCTAACCAACTCACCCCCTCCCCTATCCCCTCTCTGCGCCTTTCACCAGTCAAAGCTGCTCTCACATGTATTTCCTACTGTGGATTGCATGACATTTTATAATACGTAGGGCTTATTCCTCTTACTGACATGCTGTCTGTAAATTAGTTTTATTAAATAAAATATTTCTAACACTAATGATTAAACACTACAAACTGAGCTGTCCTCAAAGGGGGTTCGGCATAGGCCTAGATACTGTATTCCTCTGTGGGGTACTGTATGCATCATCAAATAAACATTGAAGAAGTTGTTCTATTACACTTCAAGTCTGATTTCATGAACTTGGATCAGTGAAGTAACATGAGCTGTTGCTGGGTTGCCTGGCAGTACACAACAGAGCTGCTCACATGAGTAACACCAACTATTTAGAATAATTATGGAGTAACATTGAAAATGGTGTGTTATATATTGTGTGTAAAAGTTGATAATGGTATAGGCCTATATACCGTGGGCGATGAGTTCACAGAATCCTGTGTGCAGAATATTTGAGCTGGGGTGGGGATATGAAAAACATTTTTAAATGTGTTGAATAACTAATAATAATCCAGCAAATGAAATATCTGATGTATTATTATACTTCCCCTCATCGATCCAGTATTGCACTAGAGAAGTTTTGCTTATTGATGATTTACATTTGAGCCCAAAATGGCCCAATACACAAAATGACAGATGCACTGAATTCATTATGACTCAGGGTGTATGTCTTGATATATTGCTCACCGCTGTTATCCATCAAGTTTACAATATATTCCAGTTTTGAAGTAGAAATAATACTACTGATGTTGAATTGTATGCTAGTCCAAAATGAACACTTTCAGAACACACACAGTTACTTACAAAGTTACATACGCTGAAATATCATAACATAGACAATGTGACATCCTGATTGATAAAGCCTTCCACTAACTTTTATTGCCTCCCCCAAATAGAGTCGTACTCAGAAAGTCTTTTGAGGTCAAAGAGGTCCACCGTGTATTTCAGGGGGAATATATTAACAACATGAAAATGTTAATGAATCTCATTCACAGAGATGAGACTAGTAATTATGTCCAAAGCATTCATTTCACACTCTGCTTTCTCTGGGTTACCACAGGGCGGCCACGGATCACAACGCGGACAACACCACCGCCATACTGAAAGAGTGGCTGACTCACATGCAGCAGTTTTACCATTATGTGGAATGGAGGCCGATGGAGCTGCCAGTGTAAGTCCAGAATCTGTGAATGTATTGAACAGTATTTGCATAGTGATCTGGGGATAAGGATTCCGGAGGTCAAATGCAGAACACTTCAGTAGATGCATTAAAGCTATAGTGTGTAACTTATGTTGCCCCCATGAGGAATTCTGAGTCATAACAACAACACTGTCTGTGCATCTAAATGAGGTAACCCTTCTGTGATCGCGTATGGATTGTATACCTTCTGCTGTACGTCCAGGGTTTTTCTTAGTAGTAGAATCAACAACTCAAACATTTCTCAGGCGCTTCTCTGCATGTTTCTGAGCACCTGCGCCCGTGTCAGGGGGCGACACCAGTTTGTAAACGTTGCCATACTGAGAAGTACAGAGTTTTGTGGAGCTGATAGGCTTAATCAACTTTGTGTCAACTCGCTTGGTGATGGCTTGAATGTAACTGACATTCAATATGAAAAATGTAAGCACTATAGCTTTAATATGAAGGCTAAGAAAGGAGTTAGCCTACGTTCTCTAATTTTTTGATCACAATCCTTGACATTCCATTCTGTTGGTGATCATTTGAACGTATCAACTGAGAGAAACCCCAAAACACTGCGCTTTAAAGGTGGAGTCAGCGATTCTTGAGAAGGCTTGTTAGCAAAATCACTGAATATTTCCAAATGATCCCCTACCTGTCCTGGTGTGCGGTGAAAAAAAAATCAGCATTAATACACAGTCTAGGCTCTGTAAACTGGTATGTTAACAAAGCCGTAGCTACATGCCCGTTTACAGAGTCTAAGCTGTGTATTAACACTGGAACAAGAAGTGGATTAGATATTCACTGATTTTGACAACAACAGAAAAAACAAGGGTTCTCCAGAATCGCCAAATCCACATTCAAGCACAGATCTGCTCACTCTGTCTTTATATCCGATGGACGCATGGTGAACGTGTATTAATAACACACTTATGCAGCCTCTACTGTAAGTCCCTAGTTCACCTATTTGTCACAGTGGAGCCATTGTGTTGCCTATAGATAACCCTCATTTTCACTTTGCATAATGAGGAAGGATGCAGCATGCCTGTGCTTGTCCATACGCGTAACTCTGCGTGGACAGCTGTCGGAGCTGAAGAGGCCATTAGAGGAATTAATGTGTGCATGTCAGTGATACAGGCTGATTGAAGTTTGTTAATCTACTTACAGTCCCTGGACTTTATACTTTAAGCTGTCAGTTGTATGGCTGTAATTTAAAGCGGTGTACAGACATGTATATAATTTATTTGGGCAATCCACTCAAATAGAACTACACCCCAGTAGTATAGAAAGTCTATATGGACAAGTGGCTTCCTAAACTCCAATATTGTTTTTTTTCCGTCCCTTCTTAGGTCCTATGCAGGAGAGTTGGGTCCAAAGCATTGGCCCAACAGCAGATATCAGCAAGTGATGAAGCTGAAGCAGGCCGCACTCAACTTTGCCAGGAAACGCTGGGCCGACTACATCCTGGTACATAAAAACATCTTGTGACAGCAGTTGGAAGATTAATGAAAGTCTCTCTTGATTTATCTGATGACATTTGTTCCGTCCTTTGCCACTGTTGTTTCATCCAAGAGGAAAACAGTTTGCCCAAAGATTGTTCCCCTTTTCTCTCTCTCTCTCTCTCTCTCTCTCTCTCTCTCGCTCGCTCTCCTTCGTCTCCTCTGTTTCAGTACGCCGACACTGACAATATCCTCACCAACCCGGAGTCTCTCAACCTGCTGATAGCTGAGAACAAGTCTGTCATTGCTCCCATGCTGGAGTCTCAGGGAGCGTACTCAAACTACTGGTGCGGTATCACTCCACAGGTGAGTGTGATCTCTATGGTGATCGCTCCCCCCGTGGCAGTGAAGGGACAGAAGAGAGATTGGGAGCTATGTTCAAAATAACCAAATTGAAAATAAAAATAAACATTCAAGATCCACTGTATGGTAATAAAGGATTTAGCAACACAGCCATTCTAATTTAAAAGAGCAAAAATATACAAAAATACAAAAAGGTTTGAATGTATTCAGAATAACACAGAATGTTATAAGGATTTTAACAAAAAAAAATAACAGACGATGTTATCTGGATCAGTACATTGATCTTTGGCATCAGTCCAATATCCGATAAGTAGATTGCAGCCATATTAAAATCTATACCGATACTAGATTGGGCCGTCCCCATCCCTCAAAAACTGTCCTGTATGTTTCTTACTGGACATCCTAATCCATGGCTCTCTCAGGGATACTACCGTCGAACAGCGGAGTATTTCCCCACCCGTCACCGCCACAGACTGGGCTGTTTCCCTGTTCCCATGGTGCACTCCACCATGCTGCTGGACCTAAGGAAAGAAGGCATGAGGAAACTGGCCTTCTTCCCCCCTCACAAGGATTACTCCTGGCCCTACGATGATATAATTGTCTTCGCCTTCTCGTGCCGGGCTGCAGGTTAGTTTAGCTTGTTGTTTGCTCATTAGTTTTTTTTATTTGAAGAAAGGGAGAAAAATGGGAAGAATTAGACCCACTGAACCGTTCATTTATTCATTCATATTTTGATTCTGTTCAGCTATACAGATGTACCTGAGTAACAAGGATCGCTACGGCTACCTCAACATCCCTTCCAAACCTCATCAGACATTGGAAGACGATCGCCTCAACTTTGTCCATGTCCACCTTGAGTCCATGAGTAAGAACTGACTGTTCACCATTTATGAATATTGAACACTTGCAAAGAATTTAAAAAAAAAGTTCATGCACACACTGAACAATATATGAATTATCACCATGTCTTAGCAGGATCCTCATGTTGTGCTGATTCAGCTTTATATTTTGTTCATTGAATGATGTTCTCCTGTCCTAAACTTGTGTTCCTCCTTTTTGTCAACCAGTTGCTGGACCTCCGATGCACCCCTCACGCTACGTCCATATGTTCCAAAGACAGAGAGACCTAATGGGATTTGATGAGGTAAGAGTCACAATCATTACTGATATAGTAATACACTGTTTACTAGTGTTGTCGTCAAGGCCACCCAAGCTGAGGACCAGTCATGACCGATGCCAGAGTGTTTCAAGACTTTGAGGGGGGCGAGACCGAGATTGAGTACCACAACGCTGCTGTATACATACATACTCAACCAACATGGCGGTCTCGGCATGCATGAGAAGAAAAAATTGTCCCCATAACTACTTAACTTTCAAGGTTAAAATATTTCTAACAAATATATTTTAGAACATAATTTCCCTGATGCTTGAATGGTATTAATCCAAATGCTGGTGTTATTTATGCCCGTTTGTGTCCTGCCTGTGTTGACATCTGCTTTTAATACATTTTATTATTCACACACAGTGGTCTAGGAAATTATGACTGGATAAAAAGGAATTCAACTTTGTTTGAGGATTTTTTGGGCTGATTCAATCTTTCAGTAGTAAGAGTAAGAGAATAAGATATTACACATTTCAGTTATGCCGTTGTAGCAGTTAAACACCCACTGTTCTCCTCTCCTACAGATCTACCTGGTCAATCTGCGTCGGCGTAGCGACCGTAGAGACCGAATGTTGCACTCTCTGAATGAGCTGGAGATTGATGTGAAGGTGGTGGACGCTGTGGATGGGAAGTGAGTGGACTCTCAGCTTCTTCTTACCTCCATCTCTCGCGCTCACGGTGGAAATAGAACATTCAATTATAATATGTGCAAGATTAACATTTTAGAAGTCTCAGCCTCCAAGTCATCGACACTGCCTCATTATTTTCATTTATTTTCATTCTCCTTTCTCACTTTCTCTTTCCCACTTTCCCTCTTTCCCTCTTCCTGTCGCTGCCTCAGTTCCCTCCTATTATCTGCCTCCAGAGATCTAACGATATCTTCATTGAGCTGATGGCCCTTGATCTTACTAGCGGTTAATTTTTAATCCAATTTTTAGATAAATCCTCAAAGAAATCTTATTAAAGAAATGTATGACTTAAATAATGTTATTTTGCTTCAGTGTAAACTTTACATGTGTATGCACAGGGACAGCTCATTTAGTAGTAGGTATTGCTGGAGTAATTCACGTGATGGTCTTAACGTGATGGTGTTAACACTGAGATGTGTGTGCAGTGCACTGAACAGCAGCGACATTAAGATCCTGGGTGTGGACCTGCTGCCTGGCTACTATGACCCTTTCTCTGGACGCACCCTGACCAAAGGAGAGGTGGGCTGCTTCCTCAGCCACTTCTACATCTGGAAAGAGGTTAGAACCAAGACACACTCAGTCATTGTACAGGAAAGTCCTTATTGGCTTAACTGACAACAGTTTGCAGAGAACAATACAGCTAATATAAGGGTGACTAAGGGTGGCACTGTGGTCTGGGGTTGGGATTCCAAAGGATTATTTGTGTGTCTGGTACCTGGTACCAAATCCTAACCCTATGATTTGTAATGTGTTCTTTGCTTTTGATATAAGAGAAAATAAAAAGGGCTTTTAACAATTTGGAAACTTACCAAAAATTAAAGTAGCTATCAATGCACACACCTACTATGTGATCGAGACCTTTTTGGGGACTCTGTGTCCCTGTCCCAATATTTTCTTTCTTCATTAGTTTTTGATGAAATAAAATCTCTGTTTTCCTTAACCCCATCCCTCTCCCTCTCCTCCTCATTAGATGGTGGACATGCAGTTGGACAAGGCGCTGGTCTTTGAAGACGACGTTCGTTTCCAGGCCGACTTCAAACGGCGCGTCCTCAGACTGATGGAGGAGGTGGAGCAGGTGGAGCTGGACTGGGACATCATGTAAGACAAAGCTTTCCACAGAACGTATAGAAGCAAATGTCTTTCATTGAAATCCTACTGCAATCTCTCTAGGTCGTCCTCAGACGAGCCCTCCATCGTTGCTTCCAGTCATCCCTATTCTCCATACATCTGGCCAGTTCATTGGTACTTTGCGCTCCTGCATCCTTCTTGAGTATATCCACGTATGTTAGTGTAGGACGTCCTCGAGACCAATGACCATGATTTGGTTCCCATAGTACCAATTTGCTGGCTGGCAGCTCTTGGTGTCTTTGGCAGTGTCCCGCCAGTCTCATTCTTCTAGAAGCTACTTTCTCGCTAACCCTTGGTATTTCTTCATACAGGATACTGTTGGTAACATGAGTACTTGTGCTGATCTTAAATTTTGCACGCAGCATCCTGGTGTAGCACCCTTCTAGAGACTTCTGCAAGGTTGGCTTCAGGGACCAGCATTCGCTGCCGTAAAAGAGTACAGACTCTACCGTTGTATAGAAGAAGCTGGGTTTGGTTTGACGGGGGAGGTTAGAGTTCCAAACACAGGTCATTCCGTTCAGGGCCCTCCATGCGAGTGCCTTCCTCACCTTTAGGTCCTGCTCGGTTGAGTTGACCCATGAGCCCAGATACTTGAAGTCCTCGACTTCCTTCAGCACAAAGCCACCAGATGTTGTCAGCGGTTGATGCTCCGGTGAGATGTTATAGGTGATGACCTCTGTTTTCTTGGCGTTTAGCCTAAGGCCAACCTTGGCGCACTCCAGCTCCACTCTGTTCAGGAGTTCCTGTGCTTGCTCCACGTTGTTGGAGAGCAGGCTGATGTCATCCGCTTAGTCCAGGTCTGTCAGGACAACTGCAGGGTGTCGCTTTGACCTCCTTGGGGTTAGGGTGAAGCCGAGGTCCTGCTCCCGCCCACTGATGGCTTTTCTGAGCGCGTAATCCAGGACTATGATGAAGAGGAAGGGGACTAGTGTATCCCCTTGCATTACTCCAGCCAGGATATCAAACTCCTCAGTGTTGCCGTCTGGGGTAACCACCTTGGACCTTGTTCCTGCGTGCATGGTCTCAATAGCCTGGAGTAGGTTGGGAGGAACACCGTAGGCCTTAAGGATCTTCACCATCATGCCTCTGTGGATCGAATCAAATGCCTTTTTGAAGTCGATAAAGCACAGTACAGCTGTCAGGTTATTCTTCTTCACCTCCTCGATCATTCTCCTTAGTGCCAGGATCTGGGCTGTGCTGGTTCTCCCCTCGCGAAAGCCATTTTGGTTCTCCCTCAGGTGAGGGTCGATGGCGCTCCTGATCCTGTTTAGTATCATACGGTTGTATATTTTTGCCGTGATACATGTCAGGCTGATGCCCCGGTAGTTGTCTGGCTTTGAGAGGTCTCCTGATTTAGGCACTGGGATGATGTTGGAGAGAGACCATACTTCAGGCAGTTTGTTTTGCAGTAGCGCTAGGTTGGAAAACTCCAGCATGATGTCATCGAGGTCACAGTTCTTTAAAACCTCTGGGGGTATGCCATCTGGCCCAGCACTTTTCCAGCTCTCACTGTGGCTTTCGCCCGGGCTAGCTCAGTGGCATTGAATGGACCATCCTCGATGTCTAGGTTCTGGAGGACTGGTGGAATTTCTTCCTCTGCCCCATCTGCGGTTGGAAGTGGTTGAACCAGGTTGCCATCCTCTCCTCAGGGCTGTGACCTTCAACCTGTCCCTCCTTTGTCCTTTTCCGCCCAGTCATTTCGTTGATGACCCTCCAGGCTTCCCCATACTGTTTTTCACCTTGCGCAGCATGCACCCTTCGCACCTTCTCCATTAGTTCCTCCCCCTGGATGTTGTCGTAGGTACTGAACAGAAGCTGCTTGGCTTCTCTCAGTTCCCCACGTCTCTGCTGGGTTGGTTCACGCTCAAAGTTGAGGCGTGCTTCCTCCACACTTCCTCGTGCCGCTACAACCTCCGGATGTTTGGACCTCAGGGAGGTTCTGGCTCTGTCCAACACAGGCACACACATCCTGGTTGCCTCCTCGTTCGCAGCGACAAATCTCATATATTCGCTGCTGGGCTGCGCTCCCTTGTCCAGCTGCTGGAAACGATTTCTGACTTCCTCAGTGTACCTGGTTTGAAGGCCAGGATCACTTGCGAATGCCTTCCAATCGTGCCAGATCAATAATCAGAACCTTAAGACAGAAGATGAAGAATTTTGAAAGTGTGTTTCATTTTTGTGAGTTTATTGTTGCGGTTAGCATCCTGAAAATGGTTTGACATACTAGCTGCTTATGGTAGATATGGGTGCATGACCAAATGTGCAATGTTTAGATTATGTATCAATTTGGGGGGGTTTGACCTGAAACGCTAAAACACATAAAATTGTGGGACCGGACTACGTCTGGCAACCCAAAAATACAGACAAACCGCTACAATACATGCAGGACAAATGCTGCAAAAGGACAATGCTTCATAAAATGAATTCCAAGCCACTCGGCAACAAAGAACAGCAACATTGCAACAGATTCCAGTGACCATAGGTTTTGGACATTGTCCTTCTTCACTCTCTTTATTTTCTCTTTATGGCTATACTCTACGCTACAGATACTTTGGCAGGAAGCAGGTGAATCCCTCAAAGGAAGAGCCGGTGGAGAATGTTCATGACTTGGTGTTTGCAGACTACTCCTACTGGACCCTGTCCTATGCCATCTCCCTGCAGGGAGCCCAGAAACTGCTCAACGCTGAGCCACTCTCCAAGATGCTGCCTGTGGATGAATTCCTCCCCATCATGTATGACAAACATCCCAAGTAAGTATGAAAGTGCTCATTTGTTTGACTTATGCATGCATGCCTCGTACTTTTCTTGACACTACTTTTGACTTGATGAGTACTTTGGGGAAATTATATATAGATCATTTTCACATTCCTTGACTTGATGATTAAATTGGTCTTTCAGCATTCTACATTCTCCATAAAAGCTAAACTGACTTTGTAATTGCTAAAAACATGCTTTCCCATAGTCGCCCAAACTTGTACACATTCTAGAAAAACTTAGTAGATTACAGATCTATAATGGGGTCTGTTGTTAACTTTACTTCACGCTGCTTTGGCCAATATCTCTATGTTTGTCAGTTAAGTATGTTGTGCTTGTTGAGCTCAATGGAACACCACACTTCATAGTAGTTCTTTAATCTTTCTCAACATTTATCTTCTTATGATGTACAGCTTTTATGGCAGCATCTCTTTCTGGGATTGATTGTCTGGATTTTGGGCAGTGTAGATTGTCACTTTGTAGTTTCCAGATAGACTTAAACAGTTCAGATGTTTTTTTTAGCAACGCTATTGGTACAGTTTGAGGGACGGGGGAAAAAAACCTTTGTGCCCTGCGGTTGAATCCCAAGATTGGCCCCTGGAACTTTTCCCCTGGGGCCACCATGAGGTTCACATTTTTGTTTTCTAGTGAAATGTCTTAACACCTGTTGGATGGAATGCGATGAACATTCTCATCACCGTCGTGTTTAATGTTAATTATTTGAACCAGACAGTGAACTTGTAAACATCAGCATCGTCAATGTGATGTGCGCTATTGTTAGCATTTCTCCTCGTAGTATTGCTTTGCCTAAGTATGGCCTAAACATAGCTGCCAGCATGGCTGTTCTAAATCTTATACCCCTGACATTAGCCCTAACCAAACAACTTTTACTCATCATCCCACAGTTATGTTCTAGCAGAGTTACTGAGACACATATGAGTGTCTGCTGACTGTTAGATATGAAATGCACCTTGGGCTAAAGAGGCCTGCAAACCAGAAGGCTTGGCAGTGTCTGTGTGCTCCATCATGTGTGGAAAACTGGCTTATAGCCAACCCACTTTTCTCTGTCCTCTCTCTCTCTTTCTCTCTCACCTCTGGGATTCTAATTCGATATGCTTGACTGGTCTGCTAAGAATGCACAACGGCCGCACAGCACACATTGGTCCTGCTGTCGCCCCTCATGCAAAGAGTAACTGAACTGGGTTTGAAAATCTGCAATAGTCTGCATCTCTAGTCAAATCGATGTAATCCACAAAATATCACTGATGAGAATCATTAACACTGGATTGTAGGAAAAATGTAATCTGTGTTGCAGTTTATATGCTTTTTTAGTATTTATTGTGAACTACTGAATATGTGATAAAGCCTCAAATGAATCTAATAAAATCTATATATATATATATATATATTCTCTATCCCTGTTCTCTCTCTCTCTCTCTCTCTCGCTCTCTCTCTGCAGTGAGGACTACAAATCCCATTTTCAAAACAGAAACCTACAGGCCTACAGCACACGCCCCCTTCTGGTGCAGCCGTGTCACTACGCCGGTGACGCCCAGTGGGTGAGCGACACTGAGGTGTCCACTCAGTGGGACGATGACTCTGTGCGCACCGATTGGAGGGGTTCCCACAAGACCCAGAAAGGCTCTGCACCGCCAACGGATATACTGTCGGCTAACTACAGGGATGAACTCTAGCGTGGGGGCAGATGTTGCCGCAGAGACAGCCGCAGGTCAAAAAAAAAGGCCCGGAGGTCAGAGAGCCTTATGCTGAGAAGAGGGGTGAAGAGTTCTCAGACTATACTTCAGTCTCCACTCCTCCTTATGCCAATGACATGCTCATTGTCACTGAAACAGGATTACGTTTTGTTTTTGTTTTAAAGCATGTTAGCAAATGAATGGCACAAGATGCTTTTTGAAAGCAATATAAGGGACCATTTTTCTTGGGGCTGTTTGTAAAGATGTGTAAAAAATAATGGGTGTTTTTAATAGTTGTACAGATGCCTTAGCAACTCAATGGCTTGAACTTTGCGAGGACAATCCATCCTTAAGTGGTTCTTAACTTTTAACTTTATTCAGACCTTGTTAATGTTACGAGAGTTTGTGCAATTGTGTGTGGCTGAGGTCAAAAGCATTTTGGTTTGAATGAATGCTGGTGATGATTGCATGTTTATAATGCTCATTTCAAGCTTTTACAAGGAAGCCAGAGGAGGCGGCTTTACAAGGACTTTTCTCTTTTTATGTGTTGAGAGCTGACTGAGGCTCCAGTGGCTGCACAAATCTGGACAAAGGTTTGATATTTGCTCTCTATCATTTCTTATATTCCTTTCTGTGTTGGTGTATCCATCTGTCCAGCCATTTCTCCACTTGTGCAAGTCTTCAATCGGAACTGTTGAGGGATGCAGTTGTATTCGACACAAAGCCAACTAACTCTTAATAGTAATTTTCCCAGTTCTAAAGATGATGTACCTCGTGGTTTCTAGGGACTGTATAGGATTGTTTCATTGGTACCAGATTGTATTCAGGAAGTATATTTTTCTAGTGAAACTAACACATTGAATGTTTGCCTTTGTACAAAAAGTATGATGTCATAAATAGAGAAGCTGAAATAGCATTGACTCATTAGACCATAGTCTTCTCTATGTCCGGGTTTGAATATATTTTATATTTCACATTGTGCCTAAGAAATTGTATTTTTAAGGTCAGAGGTTGTATAATTGTTACCTGGTGGCACTGCCAAATCTACTGCTGCAACCATGTTGTTTTTTTTTCCATCAAAGCATTTAAAACCAAATGCCTGTATGTGGTTTGAATTGACAGAAGATATGCTTGGCAGTTGGCACGATAATGCTGCACAATTCTTTGAGCCAGTGGACACATTTTATGTATTATCATTCATAAAATAGTATTTGCTTAAGAATTGACGCAGTTTACCATGATGTGAACTCGAGAAAGGTTCACTTTGGTTCATGTGCAGTTTAGCTTCCATCCAGTTTTTTTTTTTTTTTTTTTTTGCGGGTGCGTGCTGCTACTTTTTTGGAAGAGAACCATCTACTTTCCTGAGATATATCTTATGGCCCGAAGACTGATCCAGCACATGTAGCAAAAAATCTGGTAAAGCCATTTTGAAACACAGCCTTTGATCACCTTTTTTTGTATAGTTTCGCTGGGATCTTCAAGTCTTGGAATGTGCTGACAATAGGTTTTTAAATGATGGTGGTCAAGTTACACTCAACCCATATTACAATCATCCGTCTTCATAAGCATTTACTATGCAGTTCATGTATCCATTATACATCTGTTATTACGAGTGTTGCTTTTCCCTGTATATGTCTTAATTTATTTTTCCAGTCTTTCCTGATGTGGCTGATGGGTGAGTCATACAACATAATGTCAAGCAAACAATCAAAGTGCTCTCTCTGAGTTGCCTTTGAGCAGAATATTAGTATGCAAATGTTACATAACTGTATTGAAAACTCTTCAAAATTGAATAAAATGTGTTCTGAATGTGGTTATGTACTTTGTTAAGTCCATTTACCAAATCTTCCATGGATAGAGAATTATCTCAAGTACTTGAGTACTACCAGATGTTGTACTGGCAACAACTCACCACAAGACGGTATTAAAACGATTATTTATGCCATAAGCATGGTACCAGTTCCTGGATTTTATGAGAGTCTTTTGGAAACACATTTTCATTTTTGTGTCTGGGATTTGTAACCCTTTATTTTTCGTTGTTGTTTCTTTGAACATTTTGATGTGTACATTGGAGCCGGTGCGCCGCTGGTGGTGTACACTGACCACAATCCGTTGACATTCTTGAAGTCTCTCCAAAATCCTAACCAGCGTTTGATGAGATGGGCTCTGTTTCTGCAGCCTTATCATCTGGATATCCGACATATCAAACGCCAGAGTAATGTAGCGGCGGATGCTCTTTCCCGTGCACCATTGCCGTAGCTACACCCGTCTGTTTAACCTGTTTTGTAGGTTTCTAGGTCGTTTTTAATGGAGGGGGGTGTGACAGCTCCTGGCACCTCCTGATTGGCAGGCTGCCAGGAGCTGATTGCTGATCGTCGACACCCATGCTGGCTGCTCTCCTGCAGCCAGCCACTTGGGGCTCCCCTCGCTTGACGAATGGTTTGTTTTGGTTGGTTTTGGTTTGGGTTAGTTAGGTTGAGTTAGTGCTGCTTTCAGGGGCGTAGGAACGAGTTTAACATTGGGGGGGACACAAGCGAGCGCGCGCTGAGCGCGCGAGCAGAAATTTTTTGCCCTTGCAAGATCTCTGCGCCTGCTTTTTGGTTACCATGAGAGCACTACTACCAGAAGCTTTGCACATCAGTATAACAACCATCTGCCACCTTCCATTGAAAGCAAAAATATGACATTTTCAAATTTGCTTTGAAAATAATAAATAGATCAAATATACAGAATAATTTGCATAACACCTGTTGAATCCCTTCACAAAGACACCTCAGAACTTGATGAAATGTCACCATATCTATGAATTGAAAATCCACTTATGCAGAAACACTGATATTAAGGAATTTTCCAGACAAAAGTAGTAAAATAACAAAAAAAATCCAATGTAAAAAAACAAACAACAATCAGTATATATGATATGCAATCACAGTGTTTCCCGCAGGATTTTTTTCAGCAGCGGTGGCGTGGTCCCTGAACGTCTTGGGTCCCTTTACATTTTAATGCATTGATCTAGTGCACTTTGAGAGGAGAATATGCACTAATTACTACTCAGATAGATGGGATTATTGGTGTTGCAACATTGCCTTTTTTTGTCTTTACTTACAGATTTTGACATTTTTGTATAGAAATGAATATTACACAAAATGCCACTACGCAGAAAATGATTTGCACAATGTATTTACAGTTCTTGCTTAATGCTTAAACCAGACCTGCAAACTCATAAGAGGTGAAAAAGGTGACAAACACCCGACCCCTCTAGAGACGACTCGGTAAATCAGAGGGGGGGGGGGTTCCTTTTATTTGATTTTTGGGGACATGGAACTAGACAGGGACATTGTGTGCTATAAATGGGAAGAGGTTCAGTAATGTCCAACACAGAAGTAGGCCTACTGGTTATTATGAGCAATTGATAAGCAGGACCTAAGACTTTAATTTAAAATAATGTGATAAAAATTACAACGTATCCTTATACAAAGGCCTGTAGATACAAATAAAACAAAACTATTCATGAATTTCAAGGGTGTAGGTTGTGATTAAACCTTGGTTTGGGACACATTTTAATGTGGGGGTCTGGGGGTGTCCCCCCATACATTTTTGAGCATTCAACAATTTCCTGCATTCTGGTGAATTTGTATGCACCAAATATATGTAAAGTAGGCTAATTGACAATGTTGTGAAATTAAGTCAACCAGGATGCGTGAAGGACAGAGTTTCCAGTCAGGAGGTAAAGTTAATAAAGTGATATTTATTTCACCAAAAAGCAGAATAGATGGCTCCGCACAGTTAAGCGTGCACGGTCCTTAACATGAGAAGTCAACCTAGAGTTAAGTTCTCAAAGAAAAGGCGCTTAGACAATATTGTGCATAGTATATATAGGGATTCCTCTTGTGAGGTCCCATAGGTCAAAATCAAAACATGATGCAGGCGGGGCGTATTCTACTGTACGTGGCCTGGGTGCGAGCACTGAGTATGGCCACTCAAACCGGCTCTCTCTCTTCCAGGGTTCATCTTCCTCTTCTTATCAGTGATGATGTGTGCATGTTGTCGAGGTGCATAAAGAGGGGGCCCTTTGTCAATCTAATCTCTAAGTGTGTGTGTGTCCGCTCTAAGGTCAACCAAAGTTCTTTCCACGTTTCACTTCTGCAACCTTACAGTGCTATGGGTCAGTATAAGTTCTACATGTGTCAGTTCTCTAATTAGTGTGTGCTTAGGGTTAATCAGAGTTTCCTGAGAGTATCACTTCTTCTTCAGTGTACAGCCAGCCGAAATGAAACTGTCTGGGGATTCAAACTCTCTTAATAATTCTCACTCAATCAGGGGCCTGCTGATTTAAAGCTATTATGTATAATATGTGTGTTATTCTAGTGCCTGTTGATTAAAGCTATCATGTGTAATATATGTATTATGAGTGGGCATCTCTAAAAGTTAATTTTCTCTACAACAACATGTAGGTTCCTGGTGACAAAAATACAATACAATACAATGCAGTAATATCATGCATTCTGTATTGCTTTCAAATATTTATTCTCCTGTATTGTTCAAATATTTGATTTAAACTGTAAGAAAAAAAGGTAATTATTTGTCTCTATCATTGAGAATGTAGTGGCTGCTGGTATTTTACTTGCCTGCAATCTTCTAATATTTAAAAGTGCAAAATGAGGGTATAATCCTCCTTCTGCTTCCTTAAAACTAGTGGTAGTGACTAAGTGTGCAGTGGAGAGAGAAATATAGGCCCTATACAGACAGACAGAGGGAGGAAGAGATAGCTTTATTTTATAATTTAGCTTTTTGATTTGTGAGAGTGATCATCGCTGACTTTAGACTGACTCCCGCTGTCTGCTCCGTGAGGCTCGAGCCCATCAGCTGAGCGAACAGCTGTCCGACACGGAGATGAAAAACGAAACTGAAACTTAACTATCCTGTCCTGCCTGGACTGGTGGAGCAGCCAAATATAAATGAATACATATTGTACTAAACTGTAACACAAGTAATGAGTTGTGGAATTTGCACCAGTAGCCTACAGTAGTCCACATTCTTCGCTCAGCCACTAACTGTTTCGTTAGTGAATGTTCCGCGATCTGTTTGTATGTCTCGAGCACGGATACACAGAGCCCTGACGGAAAACTGACAGCGCGACTAAAGGGACTCTACAGTGAGCCGCTCCCCTCCGTTAGTTTCTGTTTTCCGCCGAGTAAGTTACATTCACCTCCGACGCATGGTCAGCGTTTATGTTAGGCATTGCCCCGTTTCTAAAATGAGCTACGTACCAAAAAAAAAGAAAGAAAAAAAGTAGAATAATAATGAGGAGGAGGAGGATTTTAATAGCGGCGGAGAAAATATAGCAGCGGTGGCGCGCCGCTGCTGTGTGAACGTGGGGGAAACACTGAATCATACTTTGAATGTTACTGTGTGGGAGATTTAATTCTTGCAAGTTTAGTTTCCAAATGTTTCATGAATAAAAACGTCACCCTTTTTCTTTTCTTTTTTAAAAAATCGCACCTTGCATCGACCTGAAAACCCATATTTACAGTAGGCAGCCCGAGCCCATAGAACAGAAGGCTTTTAGAGAGCGCATGCTGGGTAACGTTCAGAAGCAGTGAACCTCTGATGTGCCAGCAGCAGCAGCATGAGAGAGGCAGACTCAGCACTAGGTTTGTTTACAGGCTTAAATTAGCGATACGATACACAGAGAGCTGTTTAAGTCGGTTTGGATGAAGTAGGAAGTGAATGAGCTTTTGCGCAGAGCATTTACTAACAGAAAGAACAGGTTAACGTGTGGAAAAAGTAACCGAGTAGCGTTCTAACTGCCTTTGCAAAGGAAATACTTCCCAAACAGTCTGTTGTGTGCCCTCAATGCAGCCTTCTAGGCAGCGCTGCGTTAAAGCACTCCAATGGGCACTCCCGCCTGAAACTCCCAACCCTGCGCGCTACCTTAAAAGCTTGGTTCGGGGCAAAACAAACACATTTAGGAGGCCGGTGACAAGAAGCTGTGTTGCGCTTTCAAAATAAAAGCATTTTCAAAATCAAATATTTTTCTCCTCGCGGTATCATTTTTGGGGGGGGACAAATGCGCCTGTCTCCAATATTGGAGGGGACACGTCCCCCCCGGTTCCTACGCCCTTGGCTGCTTTACACACACCATACACTCATTCACTCACACACACAGACACCGCACCCAGTACTGACTACTGACATTCACGCACCATTTATTAGTTTAATTTTAACTTGGTTAAATAAATTATAATTTGGTAAAACTACCTTTCTCCATCAAAGTCGCCTTCAGGATACGTTTGATTGTGTCCTTCAGACGTGTGGCTGCAATTTCAATTCCGAAATGATCAGCAATTTTCAACAGTTGGTCCTTTGCACAGCTGTCCAGCAAGGTCTCAGAAGGAGACTGAATAAACGCTTCTACTACAGCAGCCATGCCAAAACAGCTTTGATCACTAGGGTGCAACTAGAATTAGAACTTCCTAACTGCCTATCCAAACTTGAATAATCTTGACCCTAATGTCTATGCAGCTTGCGGTGGGTATTTACGCACTGTAAACCAGCCGGTTTGAAAGGCGACCTGCAAGCAGACAACCCCCAATATCCGTCGGATGTGCCCCCGAGACAATTGACATTGAACAATTGACACTAACCACGCCCCACAGCACTACCAAAAGGGAAAAACTACAAAAGAAAAAAAAATCATGCAACCCAAAGGGGAAACGCAACTGAAGCCTAACAGGGAAAGTTCAAATTCAGACATGTGCTCACCAGACAATCAACTCTGTTAGCCTAGCCTCAGCCGATTACCCACTATGAAAGGAACCTGCTCCCAAAACAACTAGGCTACTAACCTGTCCTATGTGATATTCCTCCAAACTGTTCAACTACTCAATCCAACAACTTATTGACGAGCCCCCATGTCACAGCCCGGCTCAAGGGAATGACAAAAGAGGAGACCACACAAGAAAGGTAGTTTTACCAAATTATAATTTATTTAACCAAGTTAAAATTAAACTAATAAATGGTGTGTGAATGTCAGTAGTCAGTACTGGGTGCGGTGTCTGTGTGAGTGAATGAGTGTATGGTGTGTGTAAAGCAGCACTAACTCAACCTAACTAACCCAAACCAAAACCAGCCATTCGTCAAGAGAGGGGAGCCCCAAGTGGCTGGCTGCAGGAGAGCAGCCAGCATGGGTGTCGACGATCAGCAATCAGCTCCTGGCAGCCTGCCAATCAGAAGGTGCCAGGAGCAGTCACAAAATGGTAAAAATATACTTTTGCATAAGAATGGTTTCATTTATAAACTTTTGTAATACTTACCCTTCAATGTAACATAAAACATTGCTTCAATCTGCCAATTAATGTACTAAGAAAATGGGCAGTAGTTCAGAAGAAAGAAAAAGGAAGGAATCTAAAAACCAAGTGCGGCTCCATTAGTGGAATGCTCTGAATGTTATGCCATATGTCACAGTAACTCTAACCGTGTTAGTTATGTCATGTTGGTTGCACAAGTCAAATTCAACATCTTAAGTGAATATTCCAGACTTATGTTCACAGATAATATCATAAGAACAGTCCTCCTGGTGACGTAATACGTCAGAATAGAACTTTAACAACCTTTCAAGCCATTTTAAGAGATTGGTGATTTTCTTCTTCTAGCACACACACACACACACACACACACACACACACACACACACACACACACACACACACACACACACACACACACACACACATACCATGACACAGATACAGCAATGTATGGAAGTGCCCACATTTAACCCTGTGCATACCACAGCTGTCTGCAGTGATCAATACAAATCTTTCTGCTTAACACGATTTTTTTTACATGACAGCCTCTCACTCTGGCACAACCTGTCTAAGATGAGAATCAATGACACACAAATAATACACACTATAGGTTTGCACAGGCACACATTATTCAACCACACACACACACACACACACACACACACACACACACACACACACACACACACACACACACACACACACACACACACACACACACACACACACACACACACATAGACACACACTGATAAAATAGAGGGAGTGGCTGCAGCTCCTGGACTCAGCCCTTGTCCTGCTTAGGGCTGTATGAACTGGAGAGAACCTCCCGTTAAAGGAGGGTACCTACACTCAGCACCTCATTGGCTGCCTGCTCAGAGGTGGGGATTCATGAGGTCAATTTTAGGGACTGGAGCCACAGGGCCTGAGGTTTCATAACGCAGAGTTACGCATGCAAGAGCATTTATGGGTAGTGTTCGTACAAAAGTATATTCAAGACTTATAGTCACAGATGACACAAACTCATTCATTCATTAAGAAGTCGAATGCTGATCCTATAGGCCTATACTTCTGCTTGGGTTGGTTTCTAGACCTGGAGGACTTTTAACCACAGCTGCTGCTCCTGACATCATCCCCCCAAACACACACACACACACACACACACACACACACACACACACACACACACACACACACACACACACACACACACACACACACACACACACACACACACACACACGGTGTGAATCTAAATTAAGCAAACACCATAGCTGCCTGTTTCTCCTTTATATCATCATCGCATGTGTCGTTGGTTATTCGACAAATTTGGGGGAGGGAAATAAGATTTTTTTATTTTTTTTTGCAAGAAACATGTTATTTTATAGCCTAGATATCAAATATTGTGCAGACTTAACCAACACCATTTTTGTTGGTAGGCTAGGTAGATCCATGCCAGCAAACCAAAACAAATTTCCCTGTTATTATTTAAGGCATAAAAAGAGCATTTGATCCCCAGCAGCGCAACCCTATGCTTTGCTGAGTTCTGACACCTGGACTTTCCAGGTCATGCTACTGCAGTTTTTAGCTCTATGGGTCATGCACTATTGACCTTTTTACTGACCACTTCTGCAGTGCAGGCTATGGGCTACCGTTTGTGAAACTATGTGTTGTGTCCTCCTAATATTTAATATGCAGTGTTTGACAGAGCTAAGATTCTTATCATGTTGGTTACTGTATTAGGTCTTCTGGGTTGACAGCTTCGCGCTGGGAGGGGAGTGGTTAACACAGGAACTACTACAGTCACTCTCACATTATGTGACAGCCACTGAACTGTGGCTTCAGGGAAAGACTTTACAGCGCGCCGTCTGACGCTGCTGTGGAACGTCTAATCTGCCCATTTTTTTGGAGCTTCGATTCCGTGATTTTTTATTTTTTTTTAAGCTTCAAGTGCATTTGCCGGGACAGCCGCAGCTGAGTGTAAGTGCACATGTGGAACTGAAAACATACTGCTGTGGCTGATCAAAGTTACTGTGGGGAGGTACGTTGTGTACAGTTTTTGTTGGCGTGAGAGGAGCTCACACGCGGTGTGTGTGCCACGTTATATGCCTGCAACTGCTCGGGTTGTTTTCACTTTCCGTTATTTTGGGACGTGGCGATTACGCGTAGGGTAGACGGTAGGCCTACGTCCTGTTATGCACTTTAATTTGCATATTATTGTTTATTACGCAAAGTTTTGCTACGCTGTGTGTTGTGCCACATTCCATTGAAACTTGAGCAGCGCAACACAGCACCAAGCGGTGTCTGCTCCTACCTCAGCCGCTGGTGAATGAGCTAGAAATGTGATAAAGTTATTCAGGTCAATCTGCAAATATCTCCCTAAACGTGTTTGTGATCATTCTTAGTTGAGAAATGTCCAGACATGCATGGCACGTCATCACAGCTAGTTGAATGTCAATGTTTTTTGTTAGGGTGCAGTTCACAAACCAGCTAAACAAACATGGTTAACTGAGTTACTACTGAACTAATGTTCCCTTTTATCATGGCCTGCTTTGAACCCTCCTCTCACATCAGCCATTGGGCTGAGAGAGTGTTAACCAAAGTCACCCAGTATTGCTTTTTTTATATACTATCTATGCTTTAAACGCAAAAGAAGAAACAATACTGTCATGTGCAAGTGGCAGCTTGATCTGTTGTGTGTGTGTGATAATGTGACCTCATGTGAACTTTGATCTCCATAGATGTCCATATATGTAGATTACTACCTTGAAATGTAACTCTGATCAAAGTAGGAGTTTGCTGACTTGAACTGGAGGTTAATAACGTTATCTCAAACCATGCACCTGTTGTCTGGGACTTTTTTCTTGTATCTTTTCCACCATCATGTATAATAATGCACAATTCCACACGGTGCAACGGCACACCGATGTTTGGGTTAAATACTGTAAATTAAAATGCTATAAAAAAGTTTGACATATCTAACCGGAACAAGCGGATATACACAGCGTACTTGGAAGGCAAATAACAACAAACTTGTATGATAACAATAATTGAATAATATTAAACAAAAGTCAAATAACAGCAGTCCCTTAAATGAGCAGCTCAAAAATGCTTTTTAGAGACATGCTCACCTTCTACACATTTCTCCTTCACTTCTGAACATTAATACACTTGTATGTTAACATCCTGTGTGTTCTAGTATCTTACACCGGTATGACAGAGATGAAACCTTGACACTGTTTCATGCCGTGGTATAACTTCAAACAGGTTATGGTCCCGTGCCTGCCTACTCAGAATATGTGTGTGTCATGTCATCATCATGTATTGTGTCCTCTTGTCTCCACACACAGGGGCCATGGCCTTCCTAGGGAGCGCAGTTCGGCGGGTCGTGTCAGTGGTGCGGTCTCCTCTCTCTCCCCTGTGTCGCACAACCACTCGCTCCTACAGCTCTGAGCCCACCCAGGAAAAAAGTGTTCCCTATGAGAAGACACTCAAACAGCAGGAAGGATCCATTTCTGGACCCACTAAGCCTTTGCCCAGGTTAGCTGCAGTGTGTTAGGTTTACTGTGTTAAGTTTGTTGTTGAAGTAGTTTAAAGCCAGCTCCTGTTTTTAATTCTCACATCATGATAAGATGATTGATGATGAGTAATATGCATGTATATTGGTAAGCTGAGGGTTTGTGAATGGATCCATTAGGGCTGCAACTAACGATTAGTTTGATAATCGATTAATCTGTCGATTATTTTCTCGATTAATCGATTATTAATCGTTTAGTGTTTTGGTCCGTAAAATGTCAGAAAATGTTGAAAAATGTTGATAAATTTTCCAAAGTCCATGTTGATCTCCTCAAATGTATTGTTATGTTATTGTTATGTCCAAAACACAAAGATATTTCAGTTTACTATCATAATAGGATTAAAGAAACCAGAAAATATTTACATTTGAGAAGCTGAAATCAGAGAATTTGGAATTTTTTTTATTAAAAAATTACTCAAAACGATTAATCTATTATCAAAATAGTTGCCGATTATTTTAATAATCGATTAATGATCGATTCGTCGATTAATCGTTGCAGCTCTAGGATCCATACAAAGTTGTGAATTGGGACCAGTTGATGATGGTAGAATAGTACTCACGATGGCCTCTACAAGACCAGAAAAGATTGTTTAAAGGTGTTATGAGGAACTGTGAAATATTTCTGAAACTGTTTAATTTTTCATACACATACACAACTGCTTTTGTCCATCAGTTTTAAATGATGTCAACTATGGTTATAAGTAGTGACGTTGGTCATCCTCACAAGGAAGATACAACGTGTCATTTCATAAGTTTTGGAGATGCATGTTTGTAGATTTTGTTTTGTTCTGCTCAGCTTAGCAGATGTGGCTGTGGGCTGTATCTTTATGTTTCAAAGACAGATATGACAGTGGTTTACATTGATCTTCTCATCTAACTCTTGACGAGAAAGGAAATATGTGCATTTCCCAAATGTCAAACAGTTTCTTTGAGAAACTGAAAGGACGCTTTCTGTCTTTGACTTGGTTAGACTCAGGGAAATAGTGTCACTGGTTTTGCGCAGAAATCCTCCTTATGTATCACACACACTATGAAAGTCTTTTTCTGAGCTCACGTGTGGTTCCCTGCCTCTGGCCTCAGGTCAGCGGATGCGGTGGTGATCGGAGGGGGCAGTCTGGGCTGTCAGACCATCTATCACCTGGCAAAAATGGGAATGACCAACGTAGTTCTGCTGGAGAGAGACAGACTAACTGCTGGCACCACCTGGCACACTGCAGGTAACAAACAAAGTCATCTGTGAGAACATGGGCAGGTGTAAGGAGTGTGTTACGCATGTGATTATGAATGCTGAAATCTTGAGGAACCTGTTTTTTCATAAATATTTTTCAATACCACATTAATAGCATGGTTTCATAAAACATGCTGATGACTCCTTTACTTATCTAGAGTACCTTCATTATCTTCTGTATAATATTAAGTCCTGATAAGGCGGGTGCTGTGTAGATAATGTGCTCGCAGTTATGCGTTTGTAAGTTCACACTGTACTGTATGTCTATTCTATGCTAAAGAAATTGTGCCAGTCCTTGTCATTGTGTGTGTGTGTTTGTCTGTTGGCCAGGCCTGCTGTGGCAGCTCCGGCCCAGTGACGTTGAGGTGGAGCTCTTGGCCCACACCAGGAATGTGATCAGCAAAGACCTGGAGGAGGAAACTGGTCTCGAGACTGGCTGGATCCAAAATGGAGGACTCTTCATTGCCTCCAACAAGCAGAGGCTGGACGAGTACAAGCGTCTCATGTCGGTAAGATTGGAGATGGCTCGCTGTTTTTTGGACAGCTGTGAGGAAAATACGGTTGTGTTGGTAGATGGAGGTATTCAAGTCATATAATGGGATACAAGCTTTTAAATGGTTTCCATAGCAACAGCAGGTGTCACTGAGGCCGCTACAAAGTAGATGGCGGCTAAAGCTAACAGGACTCCTGCGGAAAATCATGCACAAAGATTAATCCTTGAGTTCTGAATAATTGTCCGGGTTCTAGAAGTCTAAATAAACCAGCTGAGCAAAAAGGCGTCTTGGAAAGTTGATTCATGCACATTTGGACTGCAAAGGAAAGAGCTGTTTGATCTCAACCACTTCAAGTGTGCTACATCTAAAGTCTCCATCAAATAAGACCATGGTTCCAAATACATTACCAGCAATAGCCAAATAGTATAATATCTTGCAATCCAAGTAACACTTGTCCCTGTGTGTGCATATGCTGTAGAGATTGCTTCTGACAGTTATACGGCTGCCAACGAGTAATGGCTAATAAATAATTATATATTGACGAATTGACCTCTTTATTAAAATCAGCAAAGAAGGACACCTGATAGGAACGTATAGTGTGTGTACGTACACCACACATAAATAGATTTATTTTATTTTTTAATAAATATGTGAATGGGGTAAAATACCTTTTCTCCCCTCTTTGGGGTTTTATAAAAATACAGAGTTGAATTGCGGGTTTGTAACTGTTTGCTTAACAGGATGGTGGCACATAACCAAGTAAAAGAAAGTTTGTTTGAACCTGGAGGTTGCTGGAGGTTTCAAAGTTCACCTGACAATGCACCTCACCAATGCAACGTGAAAAAAACTGACCCGGTAATGAAATCTTAGGACACAGATCTTTGCTTTTAGATTTTTGGAAAGGTTTTAAAGGTAGAAAAAAACTAATTATAAAAAAAATCTCTTTCAGGCAAGACTATAACCAAATAAACCACATTCTCTTCATTTCTAGCTCGGTAAAGTTTATGGTATCGAGTCCTACGTGCTGTCACCTGCCGAGACCAAAGACCTGTACCCTCTAATGAACGTTGATGATCTGTATGGAACCCTGTACGTACCTAAAGATGGAACCATGGACCCAGCCGGCACCTGCACCACCCTGTCTAGAGCTGCCTCCGTCAGGGGAGCCAAGGTAATGCACGCAAGATTGTGTGCATGTGATTTTATTAAGTTATGGTTTAGTTTTGCATACGTTTTTGTTATAGCTTTACATTATGTCATTGCCCAGTTATACAAATAGACTAGTGATAGTAACACATTCGATCCCCACCCCCTTTTGAAACACTGCAAAATAGCTTACAAAGAAATGCTTGTAATTTAAATAAAGTTTAACTTTTATGTTTGGATCATTTTTCTACCTGCCACTACAACTAGTTAGCTAAATGAAATGCTGTTTCTTGCAATAGCAATGACTCCATACGTTCTAGACTTATCTTTAACTGCACTTGTTTAAAAACTGCCTATTTATGATGTTCAGTCGGGTCATAACTGAGAAAGACAAAAAAAAATAGGTTTCACACATATGAGAACACATGAAGTTAGCTTCTTTTTGGTTAGTTCACTATGGTAACTGAGACTGCACAGCTGCTAGAAAGCAGGCTAAGCTCCCAAACACACTAAACAAAAAATAAGTAAAAAACCATAAAATCGTTCTTTCTTAAACAAAGATGTCATAAGCCTTCCTACGTTTTCCTACAAAGTATTACAATGCGTAAGCAACATGAACATTTTAATATTGTGTGGCACACTGTGTTTTTTACTATTTTTTATTCATTTGATAGCTAAACATGTGGAGATGTTTAAAAAGAAATCAGCAAGATATGCACTTTATTTGACTTCTGTTCATTGTATTTCTAATAATTATTGTACTGTATATAATGAAAATATGAACAGGATTATGAAGTACTGCAAAATCATGTCAAAGGATTTATTCTGTTGACTGAAATGCCATCACATCAGTGAATGGACCGCATCATGCTAAACTTGTAAAAAAGGAAATCTTTTCACATCCTCGGACATTAAAAGGGCCCTAATAATATTCTATTGGTTTACTATACAACTCCTCTGCACATTTCATCTGGGGTCTCATGCAACGGTGTGTGGGAGAGCATTTATATTATCTCTATGTTGCATGTGAAAAAACTGCACACTCTCACCTTCTTAAATCAGGTGATCGAGAACTGCCCTGTGACTGGCATCCAAGTGGGGACAGATCACCTCGGTGTGAAGAGGGTGAAGGCAGTGGAGACCGCACATGGGACCATCGAAACCTCTTGTGTGGTGAACTGTGCAGGTGAGACGGCAAACTGCTAACTAATCACCCAAAAGACCATCAAAAACAGTTCAAAATGACCATTGTGCCGTGCTCATTTTGAGACTGTGTGAGGTATTCTGGATATTAGGATCAACTCCCTACAGCTGAAAATATGTTTTGTAAAAGTGAGATTGCAAAGAGGTTTGTTTCTTAATGCAAAATAAGGAATTTGGTAAACAACATAGAAGGAATGTGAGAAAGGTAAAATAAACATGAAACTATTATATACATACAAGTAGGAGGAACAAATACAAATATTGCAAAGAAACAAATATTGAGCGGATATTTATGAAGTGGGTGGTTATTTTGTCATAGTAGTCATCTGTTCCCATCCTGTTTGAACCGAGAACAGATCATTCCAGTGTAGAATTGGATCGGCAGCTCCTGAGGCCATTAGTTGTGTGATGTATCAGTTGGAGCAGGTGAGAGCTGTGAAGGATGGCTTATCAGTCATACCTTTACTTGAACACATTCATGTCAGGCCAGGCCAGTTCATGGTTATCCACAGTATTTTTACTATAACCAGTAAAGTCCTGCAGGCTTATCAAAAGCTGATAGGAGTTGTCAGAGTCCATAGGTGCAGCGTCAAAACCCCTGAAATCAGTGCAGTCAAAGAAGGCCTGTAGTGCCAATAAAACTTGTTCAGGTTCAGGTTCAGATAATGCTTCTAGAGTTGTCTCTCCACACTGACTCAGGGTTGTGTGACGAAAAACCTGTTTATAATAATAATAATAATAATAATAATAATAATAATTTGAATTTATATAGCGCCTTTCAAGGTACCCAAGATCGCTTCACAAAAAAGGAGGGGAAGTACAGTGTTTGTGTACAAAGGGGGGTGGGGCGGGTTAGAGGTCATAGGCCTCTGAGAAGAGGTGTGCCTTCAGGAGCTTCTTGAAGGACTCCACTGAAGTGGCACAACGGATATCAGGCCTCCATCTCTTCACTGTCTTGATCACTTTTGCCGAAATTGCATTTATTTACCATTTAAAGGCGGCATTTGTATGAGATGTTTCTGTCTTGTGTTCCTTGCAGGTGTGTGGGCCACCAAACTGGGGGATATGGCGGGAGTCAAGGTGCCTCTTGTGGCGATGCATCACGCCTATGTGGTGACAGAGAGAATTGAGGGCATACAGGTAGGATCTGCATGTTTCATATGCTACTGAACAACTTGACAGTAGTTCCTGATGTATTTATTTTATTTTATACAGTAGCCTACGTATAAACATATGCCTACTTCAAATAAAATCCGCTATTGACGCACTGTTCTGATAGCATGGTGGCAAAAGGCTGGTGGGATGTTTGTATTTAATTGTATTGCTTTTGGAGCCTCATGTTGTGAGGGAAAATAATAGACCTATGCTTTAAAAATGGAAGTGGCTCCTAATTACATGTATTTATAATATACTGTAGTGTTATTTATTTTATTTGTTTGTGTTTATTCCTCAAAATGAGACTAGTTAATTATTTGTTTTGTTACATTGTTTTTATGCATCTTTTTTTCATTATTAACTTATTTTTGTTCATAATTAACTATGATACTGGATGTCACAATTCATTGGGGAAGGAGAAATTCCTTCATATGGCTGTATTAAGTCTGTATGGCCAACAGGGGGCACTGTGACATTATAAATGTCCCTGTGTAATGGTCCAGACTGCTTTTTTAGTCAATGTTAGAAGGTGATGTGTGTAGTTACTTGTTTATGAAAGAAGGGGGGATGGTTTTGTATGTATCTTTTTTTAATGCCAATTACTTTTGTATGTGTAACAATATAACACGTCTCACATGCTTTCTATTCATTGATCCACTATAACTCTGTGATTGTGGATTTTGTGTGTGTAAGATTTAGTGAGTGTACACATTCCATAACTGTGCTAGTCCTCTGGAGGCTGTTGGTTTTTAGGCAAGCTGTCAGAGCCTTCCCCGCGTTATGTAGTTTAAGAGCCGCTTAACCGGCATTACTGCCACACCATGTACACAGACATCAGCCTACACACAAAGTGATATACTCGCACACTCAGGATGCTGTCAGAAAAATCCACATTGTGCGATTTGTCAGGCCAAACAATCTCATGCCGACTACCACATGTCAACGTGTGAATAGATCAGAGGCTGTGTGTGTGGTGGGTTTGAATTTAAAAGGGTGCCAATCTTGCTGACGGGAGCAGGTGTATGTTTTCTCTGCGTGAGTTCATGAAGGACAGAGTGTATTGAAGTGTGGTGCTCTAGTATTGATCCAATGGAGTGAGCTACCTGACGGTACTCGGCACAGAACAGAGAGGAAGCAAGAAGCCGCCCTGGCTTTTATTGCACGTAGTAGTGTGCTGTTTTCCAAATAGCAAGCTTGTTTACTGGTATTTTGATTTGGACAATTGACTTTAGCATTCGAAAAGTGACAGAACAAATACAAATGACACAACATACTTTAAAGTGTAACTATTCATTAGACACCCCCGACAAGAATATTTACTGCATCTCAAGGGGATGAATGCTTTCTGGCTGCTGTGTTTTGAATGAACATTTCATGGTATGTCAGTAGCTGCCTTGCCGTACAAAAAGAAGCGCTATGGTTTGTTAAGATATGTCATGGTATGTGCCATTGGTGCTGTAAAGGTTTTTATGGTTGTTATGTCGTATTTTATATACAGTCTATGGTTAAGTCCCGTATTTTATATTCTGTCCTGTACATATGCTTCTGTGTAAAGGACCAAAAAGCATTGAATGCTGTGTGAGAATCTGGGAGTAAAGAAAAAGGGATACAGCATGGATTCTCTTTTGCGTCAGCACATGTTAATCATGGTATTAGTTTTGATTTTCTTGCAAAAAAAAGTTTGCCTAAATTGATTAAAATAAATATTAAATAATTTTTCGATATGTTGATTGACATAGAATAATACCATTTTGATTGAATAAAATGGTATCACTTAAGTCTACAATTTGGTCAAAATACATAACTCATTTGAAGCTGCAACAGCAAATTATATCATCCACTTGCCTATTTTGTCATTAGTAATACGTATTTTACATTGCTAGGTACCAATATTCTTATATATATATATTTATTGAGTCCCTTTTAACATTTACATTTGACACTTTAAGTACAAAATAATTCATTAATAAATGAACCAATGAAACTGAACACAATTCATCCTCCTGTTTTTTGTGGTGATAAATCTGACAACACAATGTGTTTTGGACTATTTCTAATTTTTAATGTTGAACCATTTCATCTGAACTCTTCACAGAACATGCCAAACGTCAGGGACCATGATGCATCAGTGTACCTGCGTCTCCAAGGTGACGCCCTGTCTGTGGGTGGTTATGAACAGAACCCCGTCTTCTGGGATGATGTAAGTTTAAATTGTCTCATTCTCTGTTATTGACTGTGTACCTGAGCGAGTGGCATGATGCAATATACTGTAAGGCATGTTTGCCTTAAAATGAAATACTTCAATATGTAAGTTGGATACAAGTATCTTGTGTCAGCTTGACCTCATTTCTTATTTCATTTTTATTTGCTTTGCCTTGCCTTGAATGTGTTACTTGGAGGTCAAAACTAATTCATAACAGTATTGATTTGTGTGTGTGTGTTCTCTTCATTGATATTTTAAGTGTAGGAGGGGGTTAAAAAAAAATGTGTCCAAGAAATTGTACCTACAGTCATCCATTGCTTATATTCTTAGCAGGTGTGTTGTTAAAGACTCAAGGAGTGTGAAGTTGTTTTGATCAGCGCTCGTGTAGAACAAAGGGTGTAAGGAAGTGTAACAATCATACGGCGGGAAAATATAATACATATATATAGTATTTTTTTTTTATATTTTGGGGAAGATTTGCTTTCTTGCTTGGAGTTGGATGCCAAGGTTGATTCCATTCACATGTCTGTAGTCAGGGGGCCAGGGGTCATCCCAGCTTGAAATAGCTCCTGCAGAAATTCCCT
The DNA here is from genome assembly GCA_026929865.2 of Hyperoplus lanceolatus. Taxonomy (NCBI): domain Eukaryota; kingdom Metazoa; phylum Chordata; class Actinopteri; order Uranoscopiformes; family Ammodytidae; genus Hyperoplus; species Hyperoplus lanceolatus. Next base: position 13,915,312 of record CM049412.1, on the reverse strand, counting down.
TACAGTATACCAAAACCTCCTAAAGCCAGCTAGCTAGCTAGCAAATTTTAACTCGTTGGTTTGATACAAAATACAAAAACTAACGTGTAAGCGGTTTAACTAAGGGGTTATTGTGCACTAAGCCAAGCCAGCCGACCAACTCTTTTGGATGCATTGAAGTTACTGCAGTGAAAATGCACTTAAGTTGTAGAACTTGAAGAAAACAATCCAAACAGAAGATATTCTTAAATAATAGTAATTAACCCCCCCCCCACCCCCCTAAAAAAAGGAATAAAATACCATTTTAAATAGTCAGTCTTAGTCTTTATGAAAGGCATTAAACATTTTTTTTTGTATAGGAAACTGATACTATCTTCTCCCCTGTCGTGCTGACTCCATGACTTCTTGTCTCTCTGTCTGGCTGTCTGCCTGTCTACAGACCTCTCATTGGTTTTTTAGAGGATTTCTTTGTGCAGAAGCAGCTTCTTTTGTTCTGGCTCTGCAGCCGAGCATTTGCTTTGATGTCTAGAGGCGGACGGAGGAAGAAAGAAGGAGATAGAGAAAGGAGAATTAGCGAGAGAGAGAGAGAGAGAGAGAGAGAGAGAGAGAGAATAGAGGAGGATGCCTTCTGAGTGAAGATGAGGAATCGATGGCTTGGTAGGGATTGAGAGAGTGACTGAAGTGTGGTGTCACGGGCAAAGAACACTAGCTCGTCACATACTCCAGTAGAGTGTCACTGCTGCTCGGTATTAATGCAGAAACTCTTTGTTCACATAAAAGCCTCAGCTTCTGTAACCGTCAGCTTGCATATCCCTTTGACAACAAGACTGAAAGGGCCACCACTGACGTTAAAGATGGAGTCTAAATCACTTTTTGTCAAAATCTGTGAAAATCTCCTCACGATACGCTACCTCTCTGTAAACTGCTTTGTACACAAAAGGAATGTAATGAAAGGGAGCCTACTTTAGCAAGAAGCATGTCTGTTTACAGATCCCAGGCTGTGTAATAACACTAACGCATGTTCCAGCGCACACACAGTAGTTATAGTAAGCCAATTTTGATGAAAAAGTGATTTTGACTACAAGCATTCTCCAGAATCGCTGACTGCACCTTTTAATTGTAAAGGCAAACAAACTCATTTCTCCCTACTTCTACCTGAATCACTTGTATTTTTCAGCTCATGCTTTTATCTAGCATGATAGGTCTGTGATGACTCCGAAAAAGCAATTACCCCTCTGAAAGTTAGAAGATGACTTCTTTTCTATCAGGAACCAGAATGGACAATAGTCTAGGTTGGACCAGATCATTGCCAGGATAAAGGGATAAATACATGGCTGGAAAAAAAATAAGAAAAAGAAATCTACTTCATAGAGCACAAGCTGATACGGTGGACTTTTCAATTTGAGCACCCAATCCTAGGTGAGAGTGGGTAGGGTTGAAGAGATGCTGCTGGAATATGTTGTGGCTGCGGTGTGTGATTTTGCTGTCTACATTTAACTGTGATGACTTGAACTGAAGGTACTAGTGTTCTTATCAACAATCTATTGCAGAGATAAACTTTCCCTCATGGGTTGTTGGAGATGGAAAACCGCAGCTTAAAGATACAGAGTATTGGAATTGCATTGGCCAAATATCCTGAGACACACCTTTTTTATACATTTTTTATGTTGATCCTTAATTAGTAATTATCATATCAACTTAAATAGTAAAGGGTGTGCCATTGTTGTGTTTCCAACTTGTTTCCGCTGTCCCAAAGTGGCCTAAGATATCAGTTGTTGCATTTTTTTTAATCCTGGAATTATTGAATTATTAAAGTAAAAAATATTTAGTAATCATTTGCTTACTCGTGGGTTCATAATGAGCTAGTTTGCTTTCTCTCTAAATGTTTTTTTCTAACTTTTTTTCCACTATGGAAGATATGCCACTTATGTATGAAGATCAAGGTGTTATTACTACATCATTTACTTGGTACATGAAGTCTCTGTAAAAGTGAGTTAAAAAAGAATGTGTTGCAGAAATGTGTCTGCTTTGAAGATCACAGGAAATGATTAAGTCATATTGTTTGTGTGTTTTTATTTCCCAGGTGTCGGACAAGTTTGCCTTCAGTCTGTTTGACCTGGACTGGGATGTATTCATGCAACATATTGAGGGGGCAATCAACAGAGTTCCTGCACTGGAGCAGACTGGCATCAAGTCTACTGTCTGTGGACCAGGTAATCACACACAAACACAAACCCACACAAACCCACACACAAACACACACACGCTTACACACACGCACACACACACACACACACACACACACACACACACACACACACACACACACACACACACACACACACACACACACACACACACACACACACACACACACACACACACACACACACACCCCAGTGTTTCCCGCAGGATTTTTTTCAGCAGCGGTGCTGTGGTCCCCGGTCCCCGAACCTTCTAGGGGGGTCCGGGGGCATGCACCCCCGGCCGAACTTTTTTTGTACCCTGTACAATTGGAATCCATGAATCTGGTGCACTTTGAGAGTAGAATATGCACTTAAATCCTATTCACACAGTCCTGTGTATTACTGTAGATAGGATTATTGGTGTTGTAACTTTGCCTTTTGTGTCTTACAGATTTTGACATTTTTGTATAGAAATTAATATTTAAACTAAAAATGCCACAAACCCAAAATAATTTGCACAATTTATTTACAGATTTTTGCTTAATGCTTAAACACTAATAGTGGTTGCTATGCCCAAAGCATCACAACCTCTAACTTTGGTGACCATGCCCTAAACACAAGCACCAACCCTACAAACACAATATGTGCTTTGCACTGTGTTTGAAATTCTCCAACACACTTCTTTCAAAACACTACACACTGTTTTTTACACAAAACACATTGTTCAAAAATGAAATCTCCTGCAATCATGGGCAAAACACCTCTCAGGATCTACCACTGCACCCTCTCTCTCTTTTCTCCTTGCTTCTCTGTCACTTCTCTTTCCTCGCTCACTTGGTCTACCTGTATTTTCTGTAATAAACTTGAGCACTTAAACAACAAGTAAGAAATGCTAGAAAATGTATTTGTTTCCTTCAAATTACCCTATATACATGTATTTGTAATGTTCAAATAATACCACCTTGCATTATGCATTCAAATCCAAAAGAAAATTCTCATTAGCTTGAAAGTTTGCTTCCCTAATTTGCTTCACTAACCTCAGCTCCTCCATTGTCCCCGTCTGCCTTTCTTTTTCACCCAGCTTTTTAGACTCATCTGCAAATGTAATATATTATTTAACTATGTATATATACATTGTGCACAGTGCATCCCTTAAGAGCTTGTACCAGCCTTTTAAACTCTGAGCCCTAAGCCATTTTTGAGATGTTTTGGTTTGCCTGGATTTATTCTCTTATTAAGATTGCATTCATCACCCCTATAATGCATAGCTGTCAAGCTATCATTTATTTGGGCCACAACCTGGACTATCAGAATATGTGTGCTGCAGTGATGTCGTTTGAATGTAGGAAATGATCAATTAGACATTAAAAAAGCTAAAAATATCTCACAATTATTTATTGATTTGACACAAAAAAGGCACATTGATTAAGCTTGTTATTGCTTAAAACACTTCTTCTTAGTCTTGGGAGTCAAAAAGTGATGAGAAAATTCTAAAATAAATATAAATTATACATAATAGAAACTATTCATAATCTTTTAAAAAGTCCATAGGCTTTTTCCCTGCATTTATGCTAATGACCACATGTTTACAGGCGATTAGCATAAATCCCTAACTAACATACGCGATGAAAACCGATTTTAGGCTATATGGCTAACAACATCGGATCTAACAGTTCCCGAAAATACCTAGGCTACAAGCTCCTGACTGGATATAAGCTCCTGTAAAGGCTACGAGTGATCCAAAAAGAGCGACAAAACACACACAATAGTCTACTAGAGGAACAACGGCACGGAGCTTACGGTTTATAGCCTAGAGAAAATAAAATAAAATTACGATAGCGCTCAGAGGGTTTTTAACACTGGAGATTATGTAGCGACACATTTTAACAACTCTCTCTCTCTGTGTAGAAAAGGCCCCAAAGTTATAGGTTACAGTGTTTAATAGGCTACTTCTTACAGTGTGTTAAGTTGTGGGTAGCTGTCAGTTAGGGCCGTGACGTCAGTCGACTGGAGAGTCTTTTTAGTAGTTTCTTTTCTCCTCTCGCTCGGTCAGATGGAGAGGCACCTATTTGCAGACCCATGGGGGAAACCATTGAAAGTGGAGCTCCACCGGAAGCCACGCCCCGAACTCATTTCATTGGTCAGAATTGTAACCTACTCTGAATTTGTTGTCTTCTTTTTGTTTTACTGCCGGAGTTCACCTAGCGGTGAAAAATAATACACAGTTTCCACCGGTTATGGTGCTAGTACACAGTAAAATACGTCAGTTTGTTAAGGGTCCCACGTGGCCAGGACGGTGGTAAAATGTTAAGGTAGAAGATGAATGAAGCAACGAAGCTTTGTGTAAATCTTCTAAAATCCTTCTCTTTAATTCACAATTATCACACTAGGTCAATCACATACAAATATAAACTCTTATAAATGAAACACAAAAAGTGCCACCACATTAAAATAAACAGCTCATTTTAAAAAGCGGGGTGAAAGGCATTAACGTCTGACACATAAGGTGACAGTTTCCATTCTAGATCCTGATTGATTTATTACCAGATCCCTTGTCCTCTAGTGATCACAGTTTTAATTATTATATCATTTCTATATTCATATTAGGCTATTGCACCATCGATGCTCGTCTGTGACTTTGTGATCACGCAAATGAACGTAACAATCGTGTGCAGCCGCAGAATTACATTCCAACCAGACATAAATAGCCTATGTTCATATTAGGCTATTTAACGAGGCTCGCCTGTGACTTTGTGATCACGCAAGTGAACAGTAACGATCGCGTGCAGCCGCAGAATGAGATAGACTACAATAGGTTTATTAATCCGAACACAGTTAGCATTAGCCTGCACTGCTGCAACAAGGCTCCAACTGACACTACGTAAAGGCTATTTACAGCTTCGTTTAAGAGGAAAAGACAAGCATTTGTTTCCAGGACTTCTAAGATAAAAGTTCAACTTTTTGTGTTTTATTTATAAGAGTTGATATTTGTATGTGATTGACCTACTTGTGATAATTGTGAATTAAAGAGACGGATTTCGGAAGATGTAAGGCCTACCCAAAGCTTCGTTGCTTCATTCAAAAAAAACGCCTACGAGGCCGGTTCCAAGACCGCAACCCCTGAAACCTGTGTCTTGATTCAGGGGTTGCGGTCTTGGAACCGGCCTCGTAGGCTGCATTTGAAGACCGATTGCGTCATAGCGGCGCGCAAAGGCTGTCCCATTTGCAAGGCTCCTCGCAAGGCTCCTCATATGCGGTCGTGAAATGCCTTCGTTTCACGGTTTTGAACCAGTTTTGAAGGCTGCATCAGATGTATCCTTCGTGGCTCAACATATCCCATGATTCATTGCGTTTTTTTCAGAGATGGCATACAATAAAATAAAAATTAACAAAACAGCAACGTGTTGCTCCATCTTCTTAACTTTTATATTCCTTTCTTTTTTTCTTGTACTTTTTTTTCTTTTCGTCTGGTAGGCAACTTCTTTTTCTTTTTTCCTCCATTGACAGGGCTGTCTCCGTTGGCAGCAATCAGGGTTGCTAGGCAGCACAGGAGCGGCGAGTCGTCACGCAAGGTAACGGCTTGTTATGTAAACCGGAAATGCTCGTAAACGGAGACCTGCGGAGACCGTCCCGTTTAACAAGGCTCGTTGGCCTCAAAACCGGCCTTAAAATCGGCCTTCATAGGCTATAGCCTTCATAGACCGCGAGACTGCGTCCTAACAAGGCTGCAACCCCTGAATCAAGACACAGCCACAGCCACAGTTTGCTCAGCTCGAGCCTGACTTCCCGTCCAGGCAATATGACGTTGCTAAAATGATGAGCTGTCATGGAGCCCTGAAACGTAACGGTAATAAATTGCATTTTTCATCATCACAGTGTGTTGCCGCTGTTCGGACAATCTGAATCATTTACTACGGTGAAAGAAGTGACAGCAAAAGCGCACATTTACATAAATATAAACCGTTATGGTCGAACAGCCATGAATGAAAGGACAGCGAAGCATGGACAGAGAAAAGTACAACTGTAAATATTGATAGAGAGTACGAATAGGAAAAAAATAAAAAATAAGAAAATAAATAAAATAAAAAATAGTGAAGATTAAAAGGGGGATTCTATAAGAGCCCTGTTGTTGAAGTGCATATCATCTGCCGTGAACCTAGCTCTAAGGCTAGCTATTCTTTCATTTCAAGGGTTGTTTGTAGGCCTATCAGGGGCGCCGTAATGGGGTGAAAGGTTAGGACGATTCCAAGGGCCCGTGACTGGCAGGGGCCCAGAAATATTAGAACTTAAGGATTAAAAAAAAAATCAATACTTAATCTTTAATCAATACTCTCCATTAATAAAACATGTCATATCTAACGTGAAACAAATAAAATTAATGGTTCTTTTAAAAGTTTTCTGACAAAAAGTAACAATTTCAAAACTCTGTACACCCCCCTGTATTTAGAAGTAATGGTTTGGTCCGATTTTCAAACAGCTCCGCATAGTGTTGCCACCCGTCCCGTTTTTCCCAGAATTGTTCTCTTTTTTCAGCAGCACAATTTGTCCAGTTTTTTGGGGGGGAAATGCCAAAATCTCATTTGATTTCCTTCGTTCAGTAGTTAAGGCCGTTTCACACGGGCCGAGGCGTTTGTTGCGCCAACTAATTCTCAATGAAGAGGCGAGCGGGGCAGAGAGAAGGCGCAAGCGGGCAGGGGCGGTCTCAACGATCTCGGGGCCCGTTTCAAGTTCAAGACCCAGTGTGGGGGGCCCCCACTTTTTTTTTTTTTTCTTCTTTTTAAATAAATAATGCTTGCTCCCCGCGAAAATAAAAAAAATATTGTGGAAACCATTTGGTTCATAGACGGATTATGAGATAATGGGCCCAGAGGGTGGATAGCTACTTTTTTATGAACAGTAAAGAATTCACACATAGAAAGCTTATTACTGCATGTGTGAGGGGGCCTTCAAGGCCCCTCATGAAGCCCCTAAGACAGAGCTAATACGTAATGCCTTTGTTTTGCACTTGCTTTTCTATTTCTCACCTACTAGTTGAGGGGCCATGATGATTTATTTCCTTATTTTAGGCGATTCCTTTTTTTAGACCCGGTTATTGACATGAATGACTGAGCTCTTTGACAATGCGACATTTAAAGTTATTATCAGTATTTCTGGCATAGGGCCCCTCTGAGCCCCTGGGACTGGTTGCATGCAATTTTCTTCTCAAAGTGCACCAGATTGATGAATTTTACTTTAAAAGGTTGCATTTTTTTTATCTCATCTGTATGAATAGAGTTATAGGTAGTTTAGGTATCTCGCCTGTATGAATAGAGTTATAGGTAGTTTAGGTATCTCGCCTGTATGAATAGAGTTATAGGTAGTTTAGGTATCTTAAGCTTCAATGGGTCTGTTGGGTTCTGGACGTTCCGTTACAGAACATTGCATTTGCTTGGCGTGGCCTGGTTGGGGGCCCAGAGTGATATCTTTTCATGGGGCCCAAAATCTCTGGCGGCGCCCCTGAGGCCTATTAAATGTGCTGTAAGCGGAATGGTAGCCTACTTTTAGCTAACTTCCTGTCAGTTACAGCAGTTAGCAGTCCCCTCGCTCGTCCCTGCGTCACCACATTGATACACTGTGGTCATTGGGAAGGATTTTTACCTGTTCCGCCATTGTAGGTGCATAAACATTCACCCATCTGTTGCTCTAGCGTGCACCGGCAGTGAAACCATGGCTGTGTCTTGATTCAGGGGTTGCAGCCTTGGTAGGACGCAGTCTCGCGGTCTATGAAGGCTATAGCCTATGAAGGCCGATTTTAAGGCCGGTTTTGAGGCCAACGAGCCTTGTTAAACGGGACGGTCTCCGCAGGTCTCCGTTTACGAGCATTTCCGGTTTACGTAACAAGCCGTTACCTTGCGTGACGACTCGCCGCTCCTGTGCTGCCTAGCAACCCTGATTGCTGCCAACGGAGACAGCCCTGTCAATGGAGGAAAAAAGAAAAAGAAGTTGCCTACCAGACGAAAAGAAAAAAAAGTACAAGAAAAAAAGAAAGGAATATAAAAGTTAAGAAGATGGAGCAACACGTTGCTGTTTTGTTAATTTTTATTTCATTGTATGCCATCTCTGAAAAAAACGCAATGAATCATGGGATATGTTGGGCCACGAAGGATACATCTGATGCAGCCTTCAAAACTGCTTCAAAACCGTGAAACGAAGGCTGCATTTAACGACAGCATATGAGGAGCCTTGCAAATGGGACAGCCTTTGCGCGCCGCTTTGACGCAATCGGTCTTCAAATGCAGCCTGCGAGGCCGGTTCCAAGACCGCAACCCCTGAATCAAGACACAGTCCATGAGTGAGACGGGTGTCGGTTTGTAGTGTTCTCTCTTGTGATTGGATAAAAATTTCGGGATCCTCCAATAAGTTTATTTGCCGATTACATGCAGAGCAGCTGACTGAGAAATCGGCTTTATGAAACGCGCACATTATGTAAGTGATCACTGTATGAATACAGAGCGATTTAACACTTATATTAGCATAAATAAACCGGGTTCTTGGGAACAGAGCAGGATGAAAAGAGCAGAAATCACGACCGTGATCTGAAAGTTATGAGTTCCATGAATACCTATGTCCTTTGGAGGATAGAAAATAGAGAGTAAAGAAGGTTAATGCACTCGCTCTGGTAATGCAATAGGTTGGTTTAGGATTAAGGTCTGAATTACAATCAGACTCAGTTAAAGGTTAGACATGTTTTCTTTTTGGCATATTTAGCAGGCAATGGACTGTATCTGATGAGCATCTTCACTTGTATCCCTATATACAGTCCCAAGTCACCCCTTTCTTCAAACTTCTTTCTTTTCAGGACACCACTGAATAAAGCCTTTGATACATAGGTGTCAACTATAACAGTAATTACTGTCCCTCAAAATAACCGACACACAGCCTTATGTCTAAACCCGTTACAAAAGTGGTCACCCCTGAGTTAAAAGTCCAATTGGGCCCAAAGTGTCAATTTTTGTGTGCCCCTTATTTTCCAGCACTACCTAACCCTTATGGGCGTGGGTTCCCGGCTCCGGTGCCACTGGATCCTCTTCCCTCATTCGCAACATCCCGGTGGTCTGGAGCCTCCCCTCCCTCCGTTTTAAGAAGCCCCAAGTGCTCAAGGTTTAGTCGGGGACTGTGCCGTCCTAACCTTTACCCTCAGCTTCTTTAGCAAGCCATCGTTGGGGTGTTTGGGGTCGTTATCATGCTGCACGCCCCGGCCCAGTTCGAAGGGAGGGGATCATTCGCTTCAGTATGGCACAGACATGTTGGTATTCAATGAACTGTAGCCCCAGGGGCAGCACCAGCACCCCAGACCAGACACCCAACCACCATGCTGACTATAGGCATACACCTGTCTTTGTACTCCTCACCTGTTTGCTACCACACACTCTTAACACCATCTGAACCAAATAAATGTATCTTGGTCTCATCAGACCACAGGACAGGTTGCAGTCATCCATGTCCGTAGTCTGCTTGTCTTCAGCAAACTGTTTGTGGGGTTTATTTTGCATCATCTTTAGAATAGCTTCCTTCGGGACGACAGCCATGCAGACCAATATGATGCAGAGTGCGCCGTAGGTCTGAGCACTGACAGTTGACCCCCAACCCCTTCAAGCCCTGCAGCAATGCTGGCAGCACTCATACGTCAATTTTCCAAAGCCAACCTCTTGGTATGACGCTGAAAACGTGCACTCAACCTTCTTAAACGGGCGCAGGGCAGTATTGCAACATGATAACGACCCCAAACACACCTCCAAGACGACCAGTGGCTTGCTAAAGAAGCTGAGGGTAAAGGTGATGGACTGGCCAAGCATGTCCCCAGACCTAAATCCTATTGAGCATCTTTGGGGCTTCTTAAAACGGGAGATGGAGAAGGCAAGGTCCTAATATCGACCAGCTCCGTGATGTTGTCATGAATGAGTGGAAGAGGATTCCAGTGGGAACCTGTGAAGCTCTGATGAACTCCATGCCCAAGAGGGTTAAGGTAGTGCTGGAAAATAACGGTGGCCACACAAAATATTGACACTTTGGGCCTAATTTGGACATTTTTTCTTAGGGGTGTACTCACTTTTGTTGCCTTCAGTTTAGACATTAATGGCTGTGTGTCAAGTTATTTTGAGGCGATAAATTTTAATACAATGTACACTGACTACTTTACATTATATAAAGTGTCATTTTTGTGTTGTCATGGAAAGATATAATGAATATTTGAAGAAATGTAATTTTGTAGATACTGTACATATACACGCTTGTGTGTGCGTGCGTGTGTGTGTGTGTGTGTGTGTGTGTGTGTGTGTGTGTGTGTGTGTGTGTGCATGTAAGGGAAAATTAATTCACATGTGTATTTTCCACCTCAGTGAGTGACATTCTTGACCTTGGATCTCCCTCTCTGTCATTTCAATTGAAGGATAACCTTGATGCATATACATATGTATGTGCCCAATGTTCTCTCTCTCTCTCTCTCTCTCTCTCTAACTTTATCAAGGTTGACTTCAACCAGGAAATCCGAAGTACATTTGAAGTCATTGAAGAGACCTAGCCAAAATGACAGCAGAAAGTACCGTAGCTAGAAGCTTAAATGTTTTTTTTTAATAGTCACAGATTGTTTTTGCACAAAGTAAAAGTGTTATGGGGGAAAGTTTATCACCTCAGAGGGGAGTTTGGTATAGTTGTGTTGCCAATTTCACTTAGCAAAAGTGTCTTTCGTTGTCTGCTTTCAGAATCCTTCACAGCCGACCACAAGCCGCTGATGGGAGAGGCGCCGGAGGTCAGAGGTTTCTTCCTCGGCTGCGGCTTCAACAGTGCTGGTAAGTGCTGCGGGGGACTGGGAATGAGAAGTGAGAAGACTTACAAGGGAATAAACGAAAAGAAAGGGAGAGATATGGGGAGTGTAAAGCCACCTCCAGTCAGATTGTCAGTGTCATAAACTTAAATATACAAAACATATCACTTAAATGTGTATACTTTAAAATACTTCATGGCGTAGTAGACCTTTTTGCCTTCAGGGAACCATGAAAATGGTAGAGCTATAATGGTCCAAGGAACCTTTCGAAGAACATACTGTATGGCAATATAAAAACGAAGGAAACAAACAAGGAGAAATTGCCGTTGAGTGTTTTTGTGACCCAGAAACCCCCCCCAACCTCTTGTGGACACACTCTCAAAGGACGAATGAATAATGGAGTGCTTTTCATGGAGAACACACGCACGCGCACGCACACACACACACACACACACACACACACACACACACACACGCATACATACAAACAACAACCCATGTATCTCCATGACTTACTTACTTAGTCCTTTAGCTATAACCTCTGACAGTAGACAAGGAGGAGTGTGAGCAAACTGAAAAACATGGCGTAAAGGGTAAAGCAATCTCCCTCTGCGTTTAAATGCAGAAAAAAAAGCTTTCCCTCAACTGTCTAAAAGCAAAAGACTACAGGGTTGAGCTCTTAAGTTGATGGGGAGGCGCAGAGACGTGGCACTGTAATGAGGGGGCATACGGTGTTATGAAAACTCAAACGCAACGCACACACATTCCTTCTGTCATTTCTTTTTAAGGGTAAGTTGTTGTTTTTTTTAGTAAGGATCATGTTATCCAATGTAGGGTTAAGGAAGGCTTAGGGCTGCTCGATTATAGCAAAAATGATAATCACGATTATTTTGATTGATATTGTAATCACGGTTATTAAAGACGATTATTCATAGTAGGGATGCACCAAAATGAAAATTCAGCCAATTCTTTCAACATTACATAAACAAAACTCCCAATTGTGCTCCTCAAACATAGCCTACAACTAAAAAGCCACACAAAATAAATAATCAGTAAAACCTTCGAATCTAAGAGTAAAATTAATATTTTACTAGGGATGTGATTGTGAACCATTCATTGATTTGTACTTCGACTTATAAGAGGAGGTAGGCTATGAATCTACAAAAAGATCGACTTATTGCCTTTTTTTTTGCAGTGCACGTTGAGTTGCTGTAAAAAAAACTACACCACAGCTGACACCGTAATGTTCAGACTTCAGAATTTGCATCAGAGCGCTGATCATAAAAATTAGACGCTTTATTTAAACGAAGTCCATGCTTAGGTGCTGGTTGTAACTTTTCGTCTGTAGACTGAAACTAACGGAGGGGGTGCGTCTCACTGTATATTTGCTCTTGTCGCGCAGATAGTTTGCCGACATGGCACAATATATTCAGGCTCGAGAAATGCAATCAGAAAGTGGAAGCCTTTCCCCTCAACAACGTTACCGTGCAGGAATCCCCGACTATCATTTTACCCGTAAAGGCTCATTTATGCTCTACGTTAGATACGCATACGGATACGGACGGAGCTTTCTGTCCGTACTCTGCGTACATTACATGCGTATTTCTGCACGTATCCTGCAAGCTTGCGGATGCGTACCAAACGGACAGAACGGAGCATTACTACCGAAGATCACGGGGGGCGCACAGCCAACAGATCACTTTCACACTGTACAAACGAAAGACACAATACTTTAGAAAAGGTCTTAACTTTTGAGGAGAGGTTTGTGTGAGTTGATACGAAATTACATACACATTTATCTATCTATGAAGTTACACGGCCGGGGCACAGAGACACAACTACAACAGAGCAGCATGAGAGGGGATCGCACGGAATGTCAGCTAGACGGCAGGCTGACGGCAGCAATAGTGAAGTACCGGAGGTGCGAGACTAGTTTGTTTGACATGTCGTGATTGATGTCCTCAGACCCCCCCCTGTCTATAATTCAGCCTCCAGTTTAGCCTCTTCCATTGCTACGGTAGTATCGCTAAAGCTGTTTCTTCCATGGATCTATTATAAAATATGTATTCCAGTTATTTCACTGGTTGACTCTTCTTCTTCCTATTTGAGTAACTTTTTACTCTGAGCGGCGCTGCTGCCCACTACTGGTTGATTTGCTTAATGTCCATTCCAACATAAAGGACGCATGGAAGTATGAGGGCAGTGACGGATATAACGTTGTGAACGTACGTCTCTATATTCGCACGGAATTGGAGCATAGAGTAGCCTTAAAGCCACAGAGCTTTTCTGCGCGGCGGCTCACACCTGCAAGTTCTCACAGTGAATGACACCGTTACCCACCGCCATCACAGTGTCTCGCTCACACCATGTTTCACGGGTGAAACGCTGCTTCAATCGCGCAAGGCTTTTGTGTTTCGGTGTAACATCCTGGACGAGCGTTTTAACTTTATGCTGAATAAACAATTGCACTGGAATCGGGCGGGGTGGAGCGCAGGTGGAGACAGAAGGGTGTGCTGCATTTACTACACCCGGCGTGCCGCATAATAACCGTTTTATTACGATTATCTTGTTTTCATGATCGAGGGAAGCCAAAATTGTCACCGAAATCGAAATTCAATTAATCGCCCAGCCCTAGGAAGGCTCATACACTCCTGTCACTGAGCTTTTGCTTGCTTTAATTTCTCAAACATAATGCCTTATATCTTTTATAAATAGACCTGTGTTACTTATGGTTTTATATTGTACTTAAAAAAAGATTTTATATTTAACCCATTGATGACTATGGCAATCTAGGATGCATGTCCTTAATGCCTGAGGGTTATCTGAAAAAATAGTACGAATTGTCAAGTCTACCAAAACCTTAATATCTAAGCCTGTGTAGCACATAGAAACATGAAATAAAATACATTTAAAAGTTAAGGTTCACAGGTTTTATTTAAACATGCTCCCTTAGCGCTTACACACCAACAAATTTTTCTAAAAATCGTCAAAATTAGATGGGGGCGAAAAAAAAGAATAAATAATATAAAATATTTAGTGTGATTTTCGTCAGTAGCCTATAGTGGACCTTGATTCACCAAACGCCACTAACTGTTCTGTAATACACTATCGCTGACACAGCCGGCTTATTTTTTTTTTATTATTTTGTTTTATTTTTTATTTTTTTGATTGATGTGATTTTCGCCAAACCACACAACTTTTGGGTGATCACGTGGTGATCACCCAAAATCAACAAAACCCACCTCATGTGTATTTGAACCAATGACAGTGCATTCTATGCTGCGCATGCCATGAAAATTAGATAAAGTAACAATGCTGCACGATGCAGCATCAGGCAGGAGAGGCAATGTGGCATCGCGCAGCAGCCGTCATCAATGGGTTAAGCAAAAAAGCGTATATACGCTGGTTCGATATGGTCTCAATTGTTACATGTTGTGGCCTTTTTTTATTTTTATTATTAATTGAATATATTTTGATTTTTGGACATTGTGAAGAAAATCTCACAGCTTTGGTTGGTTATGACTAAATGATTAATCAAAATGATAATAATGGACTTGTGTATAATATATTTAATGAAATTATGCTGTTTTTCTTTTGTTCTTCAAACCATATTGTAAATCTTTTATAATGACTTCTACTTGATGCAAAAAAAAAAAAAACATATTTAGCATTATTTATATCAACAGAGGTGGATAAAATATGGCTCTCCAATTGTCCTCTAGCCAGTCTTAAATTGTTGCTGCTGGGACCAAGCTCATTGAAATGGGTCCAGCGTCACCAATACAATATATCACAGCTGGTCACAGTAACTTGATAAATAGGGGAGATTCTACTGGCCATGCACAGTAAGGATGGTCCTCATATGCTTTGCCACCTGCCAACATTCACACACACACACACTCACACACACACACACACACACACACACACACACACACACACACACACACCCACACACACACAAACACACAAACAAACAAAACATACAGTACATATATTTTGTTTAATAAATAAGGACTTTTCGTAGTCGCCCAGTGTTTTTATTCTACTTGCTGGCTATACTTTCGGGTTCCCAGCATCAGTAACTCTGTTTGCTTTTCTCTGTTGTATTTGTTATCTAGCAACCTTAAATAACTTATTTTTAGTCTCAAAAACACCATGCTGAACTGTGTTTCTTGTTATTAGGTGTATTGTATTGCTTTTACCTGCTAAACCTCTCATTACAACAATAAGCACCTACCCATGTATTGTGGCTATAGCTGGGTGCTGTCTATCATATTATAAAACAGAGAAAATAGCCTATATGTTAAGGACTGTGATCAGCGAAGGCAGAGAAAACCTTGGGGTTTATGTTGCATGAAGCTTTTTGCTAGGATAGTTAATGACGCAAATTGCACTCCCCGACAGCTTGTACTTTGCCGGGGGATAGAGAGATACATGGAAATATGGTTAATGATGGAAGCCCTAAAGAGAAGATGGTTTGAAAAAGTGGTTAGTGCCTGAAACATTTTTCATGTCAAGTTGAGACTCAAGAGATTCAAATTGAGATGCATTCAATAAAAACGCTGTCGAACCAGTGAAGTTAAGTTGATCATGTTTGACGGTTGAGGAAACATGGTGTTTGCTTTTCTTTCCTAGAATAAGGTGACAACGTTGATAATTAATAAATAAATAGGGGGTAGGGGGAGTGTTAACTTGGGAGAGCACTTGGTAGAGACACTGGTTTTGTTATCTTTGAAATAGACAGGCCATTTCCAGTTTCCAGTCTTCTGGCTGTAGTTCATATTAGAAAACATGAAAGCAGTATCCGTCCATATTGTCATCTCACTCTTGGTGTATTTCCCAAATGTCAAGCAATTTATTTCAAGTGTAGAGATAGACGTCAGAAGAACGTGTCATCATGGCTATCTTAGGATGAAGACTGGACGCACAGAGAATCGAAAATGTCTTTCTTGTCAAAGTGAGTTTGTCATGTTTAGTACCATTATGGTACAGAGAAGGAAGTTGTGATTTACCAACAACATCTGGCACCTTCCGCCACTGCTCGAGATTCTTTACATAAGTGCTAAGCAGACAGATAAACTTTTGTTGTAAGTCAAGAAATAACTCCAAGCATTCCCCTGAATCCACTTAAAGTTTTTACATTTCTGTTTATTTGCAATGCATGCAAATGTAGCCTTAAATAGTCTCTATATCTTTTCCGTTGTAAATCAAGTTGCTTAATGGGCTTCTGTTGCGGAGAAAGATTCATTCAATTACGCACATCCTCTCACTTCTCCTTTTGAAAACCTTTTTTTGAATTGCTAGCGGCGTCACTGCAAATGTCAGGAGAGAGGCAGATGGGAAATAACTCAAATGAATGTGAGAGCAGAGCAGAAGAGAGGCAGTGATAGAAAATTACAAAGGAAGGGGAAAAAAACTGTTTGAACTGCATAAACGAACCATAATAGAGCAAGATGGGGATAGCGGTGAAGAAAGTAGGGGAAGTACAAAGGCAGAGAAGAGTCGATGATGAGAAGAGTGTGTGCACCAGCGTGAGGGTTCACACGCAGATAGAGCACAGTTATCTGGGGTCACATTTTTAATCGGTGCCTCTTGCCTTGCCGGTTTGTCTCCATATTGTCTTGGGAAAACTCCATCTTCCCCCTGTCAACCTCCTCTTTCAATTTCTCTGTTCCTGCTCCCATCCATCCATCCATCCATCCATCCATCCATCCATCCACCCATCCTCCAAGGCTTGACCCGGACTGACAGTGCCCGCAGATGAGTAAATTGCTGAGAGCTGGTGATGGAGAGATGCAAGGACACACTTGTCGTGCTGCTGCATAACCATGCTGCATTCAACACACGCTGCATTCAACACACGCAATAGTGTTTATACATGCACACACACACATTACACACACACACACACACACACACACACACACACACACACACACACACACACACACACACACACACGTTTCGTACGGCTATACTTGTGAGGTCAGTCATTGACATAATGCATTCTCTAGTCTAGCTTGTTCCTCTTACCATCAAAATGGTTTGCCTAACCCAACCCTCAAACTAACCTAAACCTTGTTTTTACCTGAACCTTAACATCTACTGTTAACCCTCAGACAGCCCTTTTTAATAGCCTGTCCTAAAGTGAGAACCGGACAAAATGTTCTCCCTTTCCAAGGTTGTCCTCACTCCTAAGGTCTAAAACTCAAATTGGTTCTCACAAAAACAGTTATACAAGTACACACACACACACACACACACACACTATAGCAACACAACACAAGAAAGGGGTAGCTGAAAGGGAGCTGCTCATTAACCCATCGGTTTTGGTACTGGTTGGATAAAACATTGAATTGCCAGTGTTTATTTGTCAGTGGAGTTGAAGCAATGGGAGCGGTGCAGCCGTCGGGAGCAAGGGGTCAAATGATGGAAGAAAGGCCACAACAATCCTCTGTATGTCACGTGACATATCGAGGCTGCAGCAATGGATACAAACTTGTCTCTCTTTTCCAAAGAGCAAGAGAGAACAGAGATCCGTTTGTTGTTGTTGTTCTTGTTTGTTCAGATTTTCTGCTCTCATTTCATTGTGCTTGGGAGAACTGTGGGCCAAGTGATATGCGAGAAGTGGATAAGAGCTTAAGTTTTCACTAATGAATCAATTTTATTATCGATGAATCCGTCGGGTTGCGTTTTGATTTCAGAAAAGGGTGTGAATCATTCCCATCTTCCGACTATCTTGCCATCAATTTATAATATTGCTGTCACCTTGGGTTCTGGAGAATTTGCGACGGGCATTTGTCTCTTTTGTTGTGACATTTCATCGACTAAACAATGAATCAAAGACATGCGTATTTATAAGGAATATAATCGTTAGAGGCATAATATTTCAAATAATGATATAAAGATAGACATGGAGCAAAACCCTCAAATTAGATATAAATGTATAGAACCTGCAAGTTTAGTATTTTTGGCAAATAAATAAATGAAGTGATTCATGAATTGTTAAAAAGGATGTATATTATGTGTTCTCTGTTAGAAATTGAATGTGATAATGAGATGTAGTTCATATTTATTAATGTTCTCCTTTCTTTTTCTTTGTGTGTTTGTGTGTTGTTTTTGACAGGCATGATGCTGGGAGGTGGTTGTGGTAGAGAGCTGGCTCACTGGATCATACATGGCCGCCCTGAGAAGGACATGTATGGTTACGACATCAGGTACTCCAACTATTTCGAGGGATACATCATGGGCGGAATTGACAATTAAGCCATGCTTCTTTGTTTTTTAATTTTTTACCAAATATGAAATTACAGGAGATCAGATTAAATATTCCCTGTATTTACACATCACTCACTCACTTCGCTCCTTCCACTAGCTACTAGGAGAGCATATCAATATTCTATACACCTTTATACTTCTTCTGGTTGGGCAATTTCATGGACAATGGCCTACCGCCTGACATTATGTGCAAATAAAATGGGTCCTGGCCAGCTATTGCTTACCTGTAGCTGACATTACAATGGCCCGTTGAAATTGTTTGTGCTGTCCTTATGGATTTTATTTTTCAATGGGCTGCCATGTTTGTTTGTCATCCAAACCACTCAAAAGTCAGAAGCCGCTCTCAAGTTTCCAGTGCTGAAATTGCGCACACAAGAAATGTAGCAATGCAAAAACACCCATATTTCTCTTCCGGACTGGATCGAAATGACTGGATTGCAAAAGTTAGAACCACATTACTCCACGTCCCCTAGAGAAAGATATTCTGTCTGAATGGGCGTAATACTGTATAAAGACATGAAAAGGTGAAAGCCAAAAGTGGGCTATTTTAGCAGTGGCGGTTATCACAGGAAGTATCATAGGTATGGTGCCTCTCTTCAAAGGCACAGCTCTGAGCCTCCGATTGGCATTTTATCAAAGACCAGCAGGAGCCAAAATAATGAGGCAATTTTTTATTTTTTTTTGGAAAGTCTGGATGGTTGTGACTGTGAGTTGTAATGAGCGTTAATCTGTTTGATTTCCTCTCTCTCCTGTCTCAGGCGATTCCACAACTCTCTGACAAGCAACCAGAGCTGGATCAGAGAGAGGAGCCACGAGTCCTACGCTAAGAACTACTCCGTAGTGTTCCCCTTTGATGAGCCACTGGCCAGCCGAAACATGAGGAAGGACCCTTTCCATCAGGTACATGGGCGGTTTGATCTCCGGTGCACACGTTTATATAGGGAGTTTGTTAAAGAGACAAACCCAAATGAGCAATTATTATTTTAAACTCTGATTTTGTACCTTTTTTAACAGATACAGTGTCGTATTACAGTCCCAACAACTATACAATAACACACACATAAACACACCTACACAATCATGCAAAGACAGATCGTCTCAACATTACTTGCGTCACACTGCATTGCAAAGTATATATAACTAGTGACCTTTCTTGACCTCTGCTATATTGTTCATTATTGTCCATGGCATATATGCCAATAATAGGTTCATAATAGATGTAACATTTAAAAAAAATATATAATAATGTACTAACTAAAGCATCATGAGTTGCAATGTTCACCATCTAAATGAGCATCTTTCTGGCATGAATTAGTCCCACTCCTATACTGTGATAAGTCGTTTCAATGGAGGCGCCACAGGTTTATCGGGGAGATTAATCCTTTTTCTTTCTTTTTTATGTGTCTGTACCCTATGGTCTGTACATGTTACAAGTATAATTTTCTTGTATAATTGTCAACACTGTCTCTCCAAGCTGTCTAATAAAGCAAAAAAATGCCCAAAACATTATCTTAAAAAAAAATAAAAATTAAAATTGAGACATTTTCACATTTAAGGAAAAGTTTTAAAAAATTAGCCAAAAAACACATACCGTACACACAAAAAAAGAAAAACAACCTTTGTGGAGTTATTCGGTTATACAGTATAAATATAGATCCAAAAATCAGGACACGTTTTTCTATTTTTCATTCAACAAGTGTACGATAAGTCAAACAAAAGCAAAATATATATATCTCTTTATCCTGAGCCTCTCCCTGAGATGTAACCCGACCACTTTCATACGCATTGTTCCTAGATCTGATAAATATTAAGCAGGACCTCGGCTTCATTCAAATGCTTTCGGCTAAGCAGGGCTTTTATTTTGTGAAAAAAGAAAAAAAAAAAAAGAGTAGGCGGAGTTGTGTGTTCATCTCTGGAGGGGTTTAGACAGACAGACTTTCCTAACATAGATGAAACCAGTTCACCTCTGCCTTTTCTAATCTTTTAAGAGGTTATATGATTCACTGATTTTCTCTTTTTTTCTTCTTCAATCTTTCGTTACACTTTTTTTTTTAAATTTCTTTTTTCATGGCCTTCACTCAACCGTCTTTCATCCGCTATTCTCTCCGTTAGACGTCCTCCCCAACACAATTTATTCTTCTATTCATCCTGCTATTCATACTTAAATGTCCTTTTCTCCCTTTCAGTGTTCCTGTGGTTTGCCACTGTCTTCGTTCTCGTTTACAATCTGTGTTTTGTGTGAGAGAAAGAAGCGCCACCGCGGTTGCTTTCCCTCTATTAACCTCTGTCACCTCAGCGTCTGATTGGATAATTGAGACAGTAATTTGAGGACAGAGCAAAACAACATAATGATTCCGCTGAATCTCCTACGCTACACAGGCTTGAACATCTGCGTGTGCCTGAATGTACGGAGAGTAGACCTTGAATGGAGTGCTCGTGATGCATAAAAATCTGATTTCCTGCTGCACATAGAGATGTAGAACCAACTGTGTGTGATTTCAGATCTGTAATTTATTAGTTTTGCCAATAATTGCTCATAGAGGTGTTTGGAAATAAATTATTTGTCAAACTCTGACCCCATCTCTTACTATCCCTGCTTTCCAATACCTATACTTTCTGCTATTTAGTATGGTATAAAAAGGTTTAGGTTGTCCCAATTTTTGTGGTCAGATTGAGTATGCTTGAAAATACCCAGATGTCTACTACATCCGGCCGAGATTTATAGTGTTGAAATTAGCATGCTATTTGGGCAATCCTGCCCCACAATCCAGTGCGCACTGGAATTGACTTCACATCGACGGAGCCTCCGTATGAAAACAACCGGGGATGCGACGGATGTAAAAGCAAGAGGCAAGATCAAGGCGCAATCTTATGATGAAGTAAATAAGTAAAAGTATCTCCCAATTGTATGCCTACTGCATGCAAACTAGATTATTTTTATGGTCAGATGTAGTATGTAGAATAGAAAAAAGAAAGAGTATGCTATTTGGAACACAGCTTCAGTTTATGTCTGTCACCCTAAATGAGCCCTGCTCACACGTGCAGGCATTCTTTTAGAACAGATTACGCTCACATAAATTGCTTTAACTACTTTGTCGTCAGTGTATTTTGTTAGATCATGTCTACTGCTTTTTAAAAGCTTGTTTCATTCAGCTTCCCTGGAACCCTTTCATGCTCAATTAAACAGAAATCACAAAGTGCTTCTTTTAAAAATGTTTTGTATTTAATGAGCAAAGGCACGAAGGGATGTTAACTTATTAAATGTTTTTCAGTCAGTGGTTTATGTCCTCAAAATCATTTTTCACATTATGAAGAAATATAGAAACATCTCGCCAAAAGAAGAATATTATTTGAAAATCAGATTTTAAAAAAGGCATTTTGTTATGCCAACAATGTAATTCAACTTATTCTTTTTTGATACTTTAACGTGCATCATCAGTAGGACACTGCATTTTTCTCCTTACTTACTATTACCGGATTTCCTTCTGCACTATGCACATCACACAAAAATCTTGGTTACTGTCATGGTGATCCATTTCTTGATGTGTTAGCATTTGCAGACACTTCCCAGTTTGTTTTCTATTCCAAGGAAAATAAGTGTAAAGTGTCAAATTTAATCCACAAATTATATGGTGAAAATGTTAAAGCATAACAAAATGCAGATACCGCTTTCCAGCTCAGTGTATCACTCCTAGGTCGTATAAATAGAGCTATACCTCTCTTAAGAGAGCACACCAGTGAAGTGTGTTGTGCATCAGAACACCTTTTCTTTCATATACGCCACTGTCTGCATAAATTCTCCACAAGGCCAGATTTCGCTGCACTTCTGTGTTCCAGTGCAGTGCACAACTCTCTCCCCACAAATATTTATAGAACGCTTGCAACTTGAGACTTCAGTCTAGAATTTATCTGTGTTTTAGAATGATTCTTCTTAAAAAAAAGAAATAAAAATGTTCTAACTGTAGTAGCTGTGTATCTGTGTATCTGAATCTTATGGCAGTGGGGGCGGGACCCGATAAGCCTTTGGCTTCTCCTGCTTCCCTTCGGACGATAACACAAAGTAATATGTATGAATATGCAATGAGAAAATTATGTATTGTGTGTAATTGTCCGGAGGAATAATAATAAATAAATAAATAAAAGAATATTCACTTTACCATTTTAAGGGGAAATCTATCTTAACTGATATAAAACATATTTGAAGCTAGAAGTAATATATTGCTTCATCATGGCAGTGTTATTTTCAGATCTAGTGTCCTTGTCTACAAAACAGTACCGAGACTGAATTCCATTATTACAGCTTGCACAACATTCCCTCATCTGCATGATAACAAGTGCAGATTTTTTTTTTCGAAGATTTTTTTTTGGGCATTTTTATGCTTCATTTGATAGTGCAAAGAGACAAAGGTGAAATGGGGCAGCATGAGAACGACCGCGGGCGGCAATCGAACCCGGGTCTGCTGCTGGGCCCAGCCCGGGGGGGACGCCCTACCAACTGAGCTAAGGGCGCCCCCAGATTATTTTCTTTTCATGGTATGTTCTATGTAATTATGTTACCAGATTTAGTGATAGCCAGCTACCCTATGGAGCACTGAAAATACACAAATAGCTGCTCTCAGGTAAGACAGAGTGCAGCTGGAAGGAGAGCACAGTCCCTGTGAGACTGCGTGGTCCAACCCTTGTCTGCAAGCCCATTAGACCCCTGCTAATTGTTCATGGAGGGCCATCACCTAGCATTAGCCTTCCTACTGTTGGGGAGCCTCAGATAAATGTAGGGCTGGCAGAGGGAAGAGGTGTGGAAAAACCTGAAATAGTCTAATTATTATTTTTTAAATGGGCTTCTGGTCACAATACAGGCTCTTACTCCTCATTAGAACTGCATGTGTTACGGCTCGGAGGTACTTAAGGGGTTTGATCCGCCAAGGAAACTGTCCCTGTGCAAATAATGAGACTGTCTTCTCCTGGAGGCAAGAAGGGATTATCTCAAACAGGCCATCTCTGACACTCACACGCTATCTTCACCCCAGTAGCGCAGATGGTAAATATAGCTCATTGTGGGAAGCTTTGGCAAGAGACGGCTAACTGCCTGTTAGGAGGATAGCTTAGCAGATCATACCTACGCCACTGTCAGATTTGATAGGGAGAATGGTGAGCACTGAAATCTCTTATTTTCTTACACTGGTCAAGAAATGTGCCACAATCAGGTTTTTGCCATCACTTTGAATCAATTCCTTCCATCTACGATTGCTTTGCACTTTATCATTTGCAAGCAATAATCCACATAACAACTTTATATAGTGAAAATATGTCAGGGTTTTACTTGGAGCGTGTTCTCCTGGCCACAAAACATACATTAGTGCTGTTTAAATGCAATCCAAAATGCCCCTGAGTAACACTCATCAAAAACATCCAGATGTCTTATATATTTCTCTGTATGTTTACGTGCAACAATGTCAAAGTGAAGAACAAACAGTGAATGATCTCTTGGTTTGTGTTTGTGTGATCGTTTGTCGCAGGTGCTGACAGAGCAGGGCTGTGTGTTCCAGGAGAGACATGGCTGGGAAAGACCCGGCTGGTTCAACACTACTGGGCCCGCTCCTGTAAGACACACACACACACCCGCACACACACACACACACACACACACACACACACACACACACACACACACGCACACACGCACAACACTTATATCCTGTACACAAGCACACACACACACACCAATGATTTATTTACATTCAAGTATCGACAAAAGGCAAGCCTGGAAAGTCGTAAACAATTATGATGCTAATTCTTTGGATAGAAACTATTGGAACAGTTACACTGGCAATCATGGACAACACTGATACAGTGTCTGGCCCATCACTTCTTTGTCCAATTCAATCAATTGGCCTGTAACTATTCATTTTGTCTTTTTATTCTCTCAAAGGTTAAAGACTACGATTACTACGGGGCTTACGACACTAAAAAGAATGTGAACTACAAATACCAGGAACTGCTGGGCGAAGAGTACACCTTTGGCTTCCCTCCACATCATGAGGCGGTAAGAAACCAAATGTAAAAGTGCGTATGTGTGAATTTATTAGAACTGTTCATGTGTGTTATTTTAGTAGGACTATGCTATTATATTACATGCAACTTACTATTTTTGTTAAACAGCTATGGGCCTAAAAAAAACTTCATGCTCACCAGATGTGTTGGAATGCTATCTGAGGGCTCCCATGAGGACAGGGAACATGTGTCCTCGTGAGAAATAACGATTATGGATAACTGAGAGTGATGATAGGACAGCCAGGGAGGTTCATGGTGCATAAAGTGCGCGCCAAAGTCACTCGGGGAGATTTGCCAACCTTGACGTCAAAAATCTCTCTATTAGTTCTCCCTTCAATTTCACAGTTTATGATGTATGATGATCTGGCTCCAAATAAAATACAGTCACTGTGCCATGTTTGGCAGAGAGACAAAAAAAGACACGTTTATTTAATGTCAGGGACTGTGTTAATTGGATGGGTGTGTTGTGCGTGTGTTTTTCTTTTTTTTTTATCCAGCTCAAGAGCGAGTGCCTCTCGTGTAGACACGGTGTAGCCGTGTTCAACATGTCCTACTTCGGAAAGTTCTATCTGACTGGACCAGATGCCAAGAAGGCGGCTGATTGGCTGTTCACCGCTGATGTCAACAAGAAGCCAGGTCAGTCTGCCGCAACAGGGGCGTACACACACGACACACACACACACACACACACACACACACACACACACACACACACACACACACACTTGCACACACATGTACATGAATGCCCAGACAAAGACAGACGGCAGAGAAGACTGGCAGAATGAAGAGGGCAGATACAGAGCGAACAAACAAGATACCAAGACATGGGCACTAAAAATCTCAAAATAATACTAACGCTTATATAGTCTCTCTGATGCTCTGTTGGATGGTGGTGACGAGGGTAACTTATATACGAACCGGCATTATTGCTTTCTTTCAGGTGTTGTACAGATGTAAAAATGGGGCAGAGGTCCAATGAAGGCAGGTTTACTTGTCTGTTGGGAGTGCCACAAAGACTGTTAAACTGTTGTATAGTGTGTGTGTTACTTAACTGGATGTGTGGGGAGGATTTTACCAGGTCTATTGTTTGAATTATGGGATGTTTAGGATCCATTGCGATACAAAGATTTCACTTGAATCAAAGTTCCCTTTAGTTTTATTAGCGTCACTTTTGACAATGTTATGTCTTCCTCAAGCAAATACCCGCAGGAAGGAACTGAAAAAAATTAATATAAATACACATTAGACATAGACAAACTAAATTCACAGAAGCTATAACGAAATGATCAAACACTGATTTAAGTAAATAGTTGGGCGCTGTAGGTTGACACTATGGGGCAACAAGAGTCATTAATAGGCATAACTACCTTGTGAAATATGCATGATTATCAAAGTTAAGCGGAATATAACACATATTGTTTGTGTACAGATCGCTTCTCAAACCATAGTGTACATATACAGTAGATCCTAGGGGACAATCTGAAGATAATATGTGGTAGACTAGCCTTCCATACAAGCAATTATACAGTATAGGCTAGGTAATGATGTCACTAAAGATGTAAGCCTGACTCCTGCTTAGTATAGGGACTGCAAGGTAATAGTATGCATACCACGGCTGCTGCAACAACTTTGACCATTCTTTTTCTTCTTTTTTTTTAGTCTGTCTCTTGTTAGACCATCCAATTGAAGTGCAATCCTGAATCAATGCAATAACACACACCAGGGCTATGTGTTTACCTGTGTGTGATACCCTTAGATTTTCTGTGGGCCGCTTGATTGATTGCTTTTTCTCTTCTAACATCTACTTCCACTCTTCTCCTCTCCTCCGCTCTGTATGACAGCCAAATCTCACCCCACCTACGAAAAGGTAGCATTTTCAAAAGCTTTCCTTTTTTCTGGACTTTGGCATATGACGCATCATCCTTCAACATTGCTTTTGCTAAAGACTCGCTCTCCCTTTTTTTTGCTCCAGGTTCTCAATATACAGCAATTACAGCGATCCCACACTTGCTCTGACAAATATTTAAACGACTTGGCAGGGCCGATTTATGCTTGGCTAACACATTTACACACACACTTTACTTTAATGCCAGTGACAGAATGAGACTTTAACATCAGTCATATGAGAGATGACGGGAGGGGACAGCTTCATATATTCGCTTGCCAACTGCAGCCAACAAGAAGAATGGCGGAACTGTTATTATTTTGTCATCTGCGTTAAGATACAGACTTTAAATTATTCTAATGGGGTTCTCGTAATGGATATTGTTAAGTGACCTTCTCTGCAATCGTTTTCTGTGGGCTTTTATTTAAACAACTACTTTACAAAAAGCTGTTGTTCACATGTCGTCGGGGCGAGTCTATTCCCTGGAGGCAGGGAATGATAGTGGTTGACCCTTTTTTGAAAGTTGTCTGAGTGTAATTAAAAATTACTTTGTATTCATGCAGGGCAGGGCACACACACACACACACACACACACACAAAAGCTCACAAACTGGATTAGTAGCAAAAGAGTCGGTTACAAACAGTAGAGTGACCTCATGTTTTCGGGTTAATTTTTTTTTATCCGTCCGCTCGGTTCCAAGAGACTGCACGCATTAAATTGGCCCACAAAGTCTGCCACGAGAATGAATTGTTAATGTGAAATGTGTTTGTGTGTTCAGGCTCCACTGTGTACACCTGCATGCTGAATAAGAGAGGAGGGGCGGAGGCCGACCTGACTGTAAGCAGACTGGAGCCTGGTGCTGCCAACCTGCCCCTGGCGCCGGAGTCCAACGGTGAGAAAACCAAAGAGACAGAGTGTGTGTGTGTGCTGTTTTTATATTTATGTATTGCTGTCTCTCTCTCTCTCTCTTTCTCTCTCTCTCTCTCTCTCTCTGTTTATCCTTTTAAGTTTATCTGCCTCTGGATATATCTGTCATTCTGTTGCATCTTATAATAGATGTATTAATGTTGTGCTCTGTTCTATTTATTTTTCTGTCTCCCTGTCTACCTTTCATTAAATTCTTCTATCTATAATTATTTTGTTTTCAATTTAGAATGTCCTTATGTTTGTTTTGAAATCTATTATCTATCAACCTACTCGGCTACTTGTTGCTATTCATTTCTTCTTTTGAGTATAAATCATCTATATACTGATCTATAGTGTGTCTCAGTTGTTCAGCCATTTAACCTACTTTTTCTAAGTGTGTCCTCATCAACCAGGTTTTTTCTCATTTATAATATGCATTAAGAAAGTGAAAACTTCTCCAGAAAATAATGAATGAAGAGAGCCAGGTTGTGTGGAAGTTCAGAACCTCAGAGTCTCCAGTTTGAAGCAGCAATTAAGTGGCCATGTGTGATGTATAAAAGTTACCCGTGCTCGATAGAATGTGCAACCATGACACGTCTTCTTTTAAATATATCTGCACACCTGTAGTCCAAGGTAACAGGGCTGCTTCAACTTAACTTACCTCCCTGTCATCCTTTCTTTTGTTGTACTTCATCAATGTATGTTCTATGGTTGTCAATTTGATGTTCTAAGTGAAGGTATTCTCTCGTAGTAATCACCGGTTTGCTTCTTTTCTTCCCCCTCCCAGGTGATGCTTACTACCTGGCCATCGGAGGCGGCGTGGCAGAACACAACTGGAACCACATTAAAACAGTTCTCCAGGACCAAGGCTTCAGCTGCAACATGACGGACCATTCTGAAGACATGGGGATGATCAGCATCCAGGGACCCAAGAGGTGGGTTACAGAACAAACTGAGGGCTATGAAAGATTACAGACATTGACCACGTTGACATGCACAGCATTTTTTTTTTATTAAGGTCCATACTCCAGTTAAGACAATATTCCAAATAAGGTGTTTACATGTGCACCAGTTTCAGGGATTTTCACTTTTACATGTCAATCAGCATGTTCTGAATATTCTGTCTATAAAATGATGTGGTAGAAGCGTCATCAGCGTCTGATGTCAGCGCATTTTTTTCTCTGTAACAATTCCCATCCCAACCAAGGAAAATTAACATTCTTTATGTCACTATCTTTGCCTTGCATGAGCCTTCTTGCATGCTTACACACTCTAGTTTAACAGCCATAAACCAGGGCATGGGTCGCAAACTGCGGCAAATGCCGAAAAATGCAGCAATTACTCTGGTCGGAATATTTATTATGATTAAGGTGTAAGTTCGTAATATTCCAGCTGTCTTATGATTGATTAAGGCTTACTCTGAATATGACCTTATTCTGGTTAAGGTGAGAACTGCTGTTTACGTGGCGATATCTTAGTCGGAATATGACCTAATGACCAGTGTTGGTCTTGTAGGCTACATAACCTTCAATATTTATTGCACATCAACAGCCAGCAAGAGGTTTATCCTGCACTTCAAGTATTTTGTTCTCAACAAAAGTAGTAGAGGAAACTGCTGAATGTACCGTGCTGATCTGCTATATCACTGGATTCACTTCAGGGGTGTCGGCTAAAACACCACTTAAGGCCAAACACGTCAGACTATGAAGCATGAGACGATGAGAGGAGGAGTAAGGATTTATCCTATGGTTATTTCCTTCTTTAACATGCACAGCAGCATACAGATCCCAGGAAAAGAACAGTAGCAATATTCGGCTTGTGATGACACGCTAAACAGCTGTTGCAACCAACGCGGCCGTTTAATAACGTGCATAAATTATAATTTATAGAGATCGGAAAACTCCATGCACTTACTCACAAGGGCGATGCAAACAAACTCAGGGAAAGCACGTTTCAACCGTGGATTGATAGGTGGTTACTGCGGCAACGTGCACACTCACACAACAGAGAGAGAAAGAAAAAGAAACTTCACTAAACAGGCGCTCCGGCTGACTGACGTGACGGCGCTAACTGACAGTTATAATGTCATCCACACTGAATAAAACACAACTTAAAACACACTGGTCTCCTCACTAGCAGTTTGTGTAGTATGGAGCCAGAGGTGCGTTCGGATTACACAGTTTATTCAATCAATTCATAGTAACGCACCGCATTTAACGTTCAGTAACGATAACGGCGTTGTAACGACGGAAAAAGTAATTAGTTAGATTACCCCGTTACTGAAAAAAGAACGGCGTTACCTAACGGTGTTACCTAACGCCGTTATTTTAAACAGCGTTATTCCCAACACTGTTTATGACCGGGTTAATAACGGCGCATTACTGTGCATGTAAACGTAGTCACTGTCATGATGTATGTGTGCAGGTCAGAAAAGGAGAAAAAAGGGAGTGAGAGAGAGGGCAAGGAGAGGTGAAGAGGAGAGGAATAAAAAAGGGGCGTAACGATTGGTCTAAAGGCAGGTTCACATCCAAGACACATTCAAACTGAAAAGACGAGCTGTTTCGATCGATAAGAGAGCGTTAGCAGGTTAAGAGCCTATTGTCAAGATGTGGCCATATGCCTGAGGATAGTGAGGGTGTGGGGTGTGGGGACGGATTGAAAAACAGTTTACAGAAGCAGGGGCGTTCAAGGGTAATCTTTCAGCTAAGCTTCAGAGTAGCCCTCGGCTGATTCATGATGCTATAAAGTCAATTCAAATCTATCTTTCATCTGAGTGAGTGATAATGATGAAGACTGGCCTTAAAGGCGAAGTAAGCGGTTTATTTAAGTTAATAAAAGTGTTAAATCACTCTTTATTCATACAGTGATCACTTGCATAATGTGCGCGATTCATAAAACCGATCTCTCAGTTAGCTGCTTTGCATATAATCGGCAAATAAAGTTATTGGAGTATCCCGAAATTTTTATCCAATCAGAAGAGAGAACGCTACAAACTTACACTTGTCTCACTCATATGTATATACACTCCATGGTCTAACTGCCGGTGCACGCCAGAGCGAGGGGACTGCTAACTGCAGTAACTGACAGGAAGTTAGCTAAAAGAACCATTCCGCTTACAGCACCTTTAAACTGTGCTGTATACTTTGGTCATGATCATTGAAGCTGTATTCATGCCTACAACATGGTTTCAAATGAATCTATGATTGAATGGATGGAATTGGATGGCAATGTCAGTCTGTAGGTCGGTTCAACACTTACAGATATATCATGGTCCCTGTGACTTTGGACATCCGCAGACTTTTCCTTTGGCAGGTCAAAGTTTTAATTTATCTCGTAAAAAAATATTAGGAATGACTCAAGATGATGTCCTGATGAAATGATTGTTGGCCTGCATCCAGTCCTGTCTAGTATCTGCCAATAGAGAGAGTCTGATGAGATCCTTATATTTACCATAAAAGTCTCTGAACATCTCAAATCACGACATCTATTTGGATGGATTTGGGTTACAGATATTTTGTTCGGACAGTCAATGTTACCCAGACGATTATTATACCCTCTGACTTTGGGGGTCCTGCTGCCATGCTATTTTTCCTCTAATGCAACAATTGGATAGTTTGCCATACAATTTGGTTCAGTCTCAAAGCTCAACATTATATTACAGTCTAGATTGTCCAATTCAATATCTCTGAATGGTTTTTGTCTGGTTGAATGGAAAAGTCTGGACCTGGTTTGGTTGATCTGATATTACTGAGTTATACTATTAGTAGACTTGTCAAATACTAGATTACTCCAAGGGTTATTCTAAAATGTAGGCCATTTAGACTTTGTATTGGATTTGTAATGTAGGCCTTCTGAAAACACACACACACACACACACACACACACACACACACGTTTTGCATTGATGGTACCATTTGAAGGATATGCTTTACCTCATACATATGGTGTTCTCCCTTCTAACTTCAGGGTATTTTTTGTTAATTTTCTGAAACTCACTAACTGAAACCGAAACTGGAAAATGTCACAGTATATGTTTTTTTGTTTAATTTTTAACCTCATCCATTCACACCTATCTATCTTCCATTGATTTTTATCCCTCTAAGGACATTGGATGTAGTCTTAGCCTGTCACTTTTCTTCTTAGCTTCCTACGTTGTTGCTTTGATCTTTTAGCTCAAAGAAAGAGAGAGCTGGGCCACCTTTAGCTCCTATCTCTCTCTCTGTCTCTCTCTCTCTCTCTCTCTCTCTCTCTCTCTCTCTCTCTCTGAACTTCCCCACCACCATCACCACCTATCTTTTTCTTCCCCCTCTTTCCTCCTCTCCTCCCCAGCCTCACCGCTCTCTCCATCCTTTGTTCTTGCTTCTTAGCGAGCAGCAGCAGCAGCGGGGTTCTCTGTGTGGGCTGCTGTGTCAATTTCATCTCCTTGAGGCTTTCTTGTCTCTTAAGTCCCCGTGTCTCTGTAGATCTTATCCCGTTCTTTCTCAGATTGTTCTGTTCCTCTACGCTTTTAAAAGCTTACGTCAAACCAGAAATCAGTGCATCACTAGCAGCAGTGTGGCCTAATGTGTGTGTGTGTGTGTGTGTGTGTGTGTGTGTGTGTGTGTGTGTGTGTGTGTGTGTGTGTTTTCTGATAGAAACAAACACACAGGCACACAAACGCACAATAGGATATTGTTGATTACAGAGCTAATTGAGTTTTCTTGAGCATCCAAAGTGAACTCAGACTGTGTGTGTGTGTGTGTGTATGCGTGCGTGCGTGCATGCGCGTGTGTGTGTGTGCCGTCTTCGTTGCCTCTCTCTGCACAGCATCATAATGATTGTGAACTCCTCATTGTTTCTGCCTCAAGTGAGAAATTGCAAAAAATCGACCCTCCAATGTTTAGGTTATTGTTTTCTTATGAAGCACATGGATCTCTTTAAAGCTCGAGGAGGAGAAAATGACAGCCATTTATGGAAATGCATTATTCTCAAGTTTTTTTTCCATCCCAAAGATGGGGGCGGGGGGGGGGGGTAAACTTGCTGCTTTTCTCTCACAAGGCTTGACAGTGTGGTCCGAAGGGGGAAGCAGTTGCTCCACCGGGGGGGGGGGGGGTGTGTGTGTGTGTGTGTGTGTGTGTGTGTGTGTGTGTGTGTGTGTGTGTGTGTGTGTGTGTGTGTGTGTGTGTGTGTTCTAATCCACGGCTGACAGCCACACTTAAGTAGCAAGTCAGGGGTACAAATTGGCAGTTGTAAGTTCCCTCACACACACACACACACACAAGTCAAGGGCACAAATGGCATGTCACATTCCCACACACACACACACACACACACACACACACACACACACACACAGTTTTTTCCTCGGTTGCTGTCCTCTCACACATTCTGATAGTCTCATACATTATTGTTTCACAAACAAATTTTATTTATTTTTATTTTTTTTTAACAAGCTAAATGTGTGGCCCCGATCTTTGAAGGCCCTGAACAATGCCATTCCAAAAAAAGAAATAATTGACTGGCTCGTGATAGGCCCCTGACCCTTGCAAGGAGATCTAACATGACTAAGCCATGTATGCGGGAGAGTAAGCAGGAGCAAGCCAACATTGAATTGAACTGGTGGCGAAAATAAACGCAGCGATGTTTCTATGGGGATATTTAGCTGTACAGAAATAAGTGCTGGCAAAGCTAGGACAGTTTAAGACTCCACATCACTGTGGCAACACAACCTATCTATCAGCTCAGACAGCGCAAAGAAAAGTCTGATGAATACATGAGAGTGATGGCCCCTGCAAGTTTCAGTAAGTTTAAAGAAGTGCCACACTGTTACTGCCTTTGAAATGCATTTCGACATTTTAAGGGGAAAACACATTGTATTTATTATTTCAACTATTGAGTTATTTGTAGAACAGCATGCTAGTGTAGGCCAACAAGATTGATTTTCTGAATTTTCAATGCTGCTTTATTTTTATGTTTTAAATTGGGAAAGACATGTTCCAAAACAACCTGTATTTAAAAAGAAATCAAGCAAGTAGGCTAATAATAACCATTAATTAATTATAGGCTATCGCATCACAGTAGGCCTATTGTCCACAATAATCACAGCCCCCCATCCATAAAGGAACTTTAAAAAGTTTAATTTGCACTTGATGTGCCTACACAAGTGTATGGTCTATTATTTGTATTTAGTGTGTCTGCATTGTATTGCACAAAATCAGTAGAAGTTTTCTTTAATTGTCTGTAAAATTATACTTGCACATAGCAAACAAAATTGCACATCTGTATTCAAATAAACAGTTGTTTATTTCTATAGTGCGCATTGGCATCTTTGAGCAAAATACCCCCAAAATTGACCCTGCCCAGTGACCACCTTGACTAAGACATATTATGGGGGAAACACCGGTAAAAGTAATGATTTGGTCATTCATCAGATGAAATATTGTGGAGTTGTCTGGCTCAGAGAGACATGTGTATTGTAAGACCGCTTTTCAGGGGGCCCATCAGGACTTTTTGTATAGGGGCCCAGAATTTGGTGCTACGCCCCTGCACACACACACACACACACACACACACACACACACACACACACACACACACACACACACACACACACACACACACACA
The DNA here is from genome assembly GCA_026929865.2 of Hyperoplus lanceolatus. Lineage (NCBI taxonomy): Eukaryota > Metazoa > Chordata > Actinopteri > Uranoscopiformes > Ammodytidae > Hyperoplus > Hyperoplus lanceolatus. The sequence continues at coordinate 13,881,614 of CM049412.1, read as the reverse complement.
CACACACACACACACACACACACACACACACACACATTCACTGATTATATATAGCTAATTGGCATTGCTCTTGGGTGCTGGAGTTCAGTGAACACAGCCCTGCTTAAGGGAGGACAGAAATTGGAGGACAGCCTAAAAGAAAAATATCAGCCTGTGCATCATACTAGCACAGACATGCACAAATGTACTGTATATATGCTAGAAGAGTTTTACTCCCATGCTGCCATACCAGAATGCACACACATTCAACTATGACCACATCAATTGCTTTTTAGTGAAAAAAAGAAGATACAAACATAGATGCATGAACATGTACAGTACACAAATAGGTAACCTGCACCTTTCAACAAATATCTTCAAACGCTGGCTTCATGCCACGCTGTTGACAAAAATATCTCTCAGAAAAGGCCTCTACATGCCCACTCACACACATTCACGTAGAAAACAAGGCTTAACTTAGTCCTTTCTTTCTGGTGACTCATCTTTATGTAATATTGATTTACATTGTGTGTGTGGGGAGAAGGACAGATGCATTTCTACAGCAAATGGAAACATATATGGTCTTTTTTTATTATTTATTTTCCCTTTTCTCAACATATTCAGTACCTTTTAACCACACCGGTAGCACATGTGCGAATACAAAATATACTGTATATATGGACCCACGTTTCACTGTGTGTGTGACGTCTCTGTGTGTTCCTCTTGATGTGCAGTCGGGAGGTTCTGCAGGAGGTGTTGGACACAGACCTGAGCAACGAAGCTTTCCCCTTCTCTACCCACAAAGTTGTCAACGCAGCGGGGCATCAGGTGAACACACACACACACACACACACACACTTACATACAGACTTGGTGCTTCAACTGCAGTAATTGGATGTGGTACATTTGCGAGCCTCAAAATAACCCTGTCAGTGCTAGATAAATAAAAAATGCAGGTAATTTAAATAGAGCATATGCAAACCACATGTTGTGGAATGCAACCCGTTTATTATTTTAAGGTTCAGTCAACAGAGATTGTAGATCTTTGTTTAGGTAAGATGGCATGCCTCAGGGCCTCTACCTCCTTTCTACCTTCTCTCCCTTTCTGCTTCTTTCCCATGAGGTCTAACGCCACCAAGCTCAAAACAAAGTGTATAGCGCTTCCTGTTGTCTTCAAGCACTGGGGAGCCCATATACACAAACATAGCTAGCTGTAGTTTTCACTCAGTCCTCAAACAGTGATGCTCTTAGTACGGTGACGTCACCTCGGTCTCTCAGGGTTTGACCTCTACACTTGTCCCTGGCCTCCGATCAAGAAGAGCATGTTGCACCACCGGCACACACGCAGCGACACATATGTCCACAGCACACACACACTCGCATCTTAGCCACTCTTGCATGAATTATGCAATGCCCTGGTGATTGCGGTCTGTATCTTCTCACAGCTCTGCAGCAGTGTTTGTGCAGTGTCTGTGTGCGTGTGTGCGTGTGTGTGTGTGTGTGTGTGTGTGTGTGTGTGTGTGTGTGTGTGTGTGTGTGTGTGTGTGTGTGTGTGTGTGTGTGTGTGTGTGTGTGTGTGTGTGTGTTGTGCTGTTCCAGCTGGTTGCTGGCCTTGTCTGGGTGACATTTTAATGGCTGCATTGCTGCGAGAACAGAGCACTCTCTCTGCCCTCTGCTCCCCTCGTAGCTCATTACACCCCCCGCTCTCTCCCTCCCACCTCACCAGTTAAAGCGGGTGTGCTGGCATGCCCGTTATGTCGTATAAATTCATGTATATGCCCTTTAGTACTTGTGTCTGTTCGGTGTGTGTCTGCGTTAGATATTTGCCTGGTAAGTTTATGAGTGACAGTGCTGTTTGGGTGTGTGTGTGTGTGGTGGTGGGGCGGGGGGTGAATTAGTGCAGGCCTACATGTGCTGTCCCCAGAGTTTCTTGGTGTACATATGGGGCCCAGGGTGAGCCCTAGCAGAGCAGATGGCCTGGCTGTCACACAGTACACACTGGGGGAACTGTTGGAGAGAGTTTTATCCCATAATTTTTCACTCTTTTAACTCTCTTTAAACTATTTTCTCCTTGGCTTTCCTCCTTTTTTGAACTATGTATATACTTGTATGCATTCTCCTCTACTGTTACTTGTCAACTTGGGTGCTATTCTGCAAGTGGAAAGGAAAAATAATCAAAACTCAGCAGTAATCATCTCAAACACTTTTAGTTTGATGAAATTAAAAGCATGTCCAATGGGAATATACAGTATATGTTGTTGCAAACTGCATTGCATGATGGGGCCACCACCACTTGTCATCCTGGTGGGTGACTTGTCCAGCCATACTAAAAGGTGCACCAGTCAGTGTCCGGACATTACAGTGAGGCTGCAGCATGCTATGGGTTTAACGTCTGTGCATCCTAGAGATTTAGGAGAAAAAGAAAGAAGCAAGTTTCGGAACTGCGAAAACTGGACAGCATACATACTGTTCAGTACATGCACTACATGCATCAGTTTTCATGGACTGCCACTGTGAGATAAACTGATTCTAGTTGCAGGTAATTGTTCCTTAGCTTTTGGCCAGTCCTTTTCTCCACAATTTTCTTTTCAATCATTCTTGTACATTTCACCCCTGTCTCTTTCTACTTCTCTCAACTGTTTCTCGATTCTGTCGCCTCGCGCCCTCCCCACTCACCTTCCATCATTCCCACATCTTTAAACCCTAGAGGCGGTTTTTAATCTCTTTCAGGCCTCAAAGCTTTTAGATACTTAAACATTCATTTCTAAAGGGAGATTACAATTTCCCTGTTTCCCTCTTTGTGCACCTTTTATCTTACCCTTGCATCTCTCCTATTCCAATTCTTCTACTGATGTTTTCGTGTTTTATTTGTGTGTGTGTGTGTGTGTGTGTGTGTGTGTGTGTGTGTGTGTGTGTGTGTTTGTGTGTGTGTGTGTACTCTCAATTTCTCTAATCCCCCCCTTTCTTGCTCGCTCTGGTCCAGGTTCGAGCCATGCGTCTGTCGTTTGTGGGAGAGCTGGGCTGGGAGCTGCACATTCCCAAAGACTCCTGCCTTCCAGTCTACCATGCTGTGATGGCAGCCGGCGCAAAGCACGGCATCATCAACTCAGGCTACAGGGCCATCGACTCACTCAGCATAGAGAAAGGTGACTTTTAACAAGAGGTCATAAGTACATTAAAAGGTGCTACGAGGAACTTTTAAATATTTCTGAAATAGTCACATTTTGTCTGTTTCATTTTTTTCTGATGATCTAAATGACGTGTAAAAGCAAATGAGACCATCAGTGCAGAGAATGCTATTTGTATATAGTTTTTCTTTAAGGTTCAGTAAGTGGAATGGTCAGTTTAGCTAACTTCCTGTTAGTGACTGCAGTTAGCAGTCCCCTCCCTCGTCCCCATGTCACCACATTAATGCACTGCGGTCTTCAAGCAGCGAGTTATCTAGTATCATCTCAGATCCATAAGTGTGATAAAAACCATCAAAACAGACATTGGGAACGATTTTTACCTGCTCCGCCATTGTAGGCGCATACACATTCACCCATCTGTCGCTCTGCACGTGCAGTCGTGCACCGGCAGTGAGACGGGTGCCGGTTTGTAGCGTTCTCTCTTCTGATTGGTTATCAGTAATGGGATCCCCGAAAATGTTTATTTGCCGATTTAGCAGCCAGTGACTGAGAGATCGGCTTTATGAAACACGCACACTATATAAGGGATCACTGAATGAATAAATAAAGAGCGATTTAACACTTTTATTAACATAAATAAATCGCTTACTTCACCTTTTAATGCCTTTTCCATGGGTACGCTCACTTAGGAACTACAGCTGGCTTTGTAATTACACTACTGCTTTTGTCCAAAGGGGGTTCAAGAATGAACTCAAGCTAAAGGTTCCTTGGAGCACCTTTTAAACAGCTCAGCGTAGAGTCATTGACTTTGATGGTGTGAGTTTGTCACACACTTCTCTTCCCATTGTTCATTTTTAATCATTGATTAGTACAGCTTTAACTTTGCATCAGGCTTTTTAGGAATACTGCACATATCACCTGTTAATATACAGTATATCAATCTATATGTTTCCCCTCTTTTCTAATGTCTTCGCTCTTCCTCTCTTGGTCATCAGGGTACAGACATTGGCATGCTGACCTGCGCCCAGATGACACCCCCTTGGAGTCGGGGCTTGGCTTCACCTGTAAACTGAAGAGTTCCATCCCGTTCCAGGGCCGTGATAGGCTGGAGCAGCAGAAGCAGGAGGGACTGAGGAGGCGCATTGTCTGCTTCACCATTGACGAGTCAGTAAAGCCTGAGATAAGAAGCTAGTCAGAGAAACAATTCCAGAAATTAACACGTTTTCTTTACAACAGAAGATTTGGAACATTGCAGTACATTTTTGAGAAGACACAGAAAACAGTTCTCGGAAAAATACAACTTGGACCACTTCTTTAACAAAACAGATTCCTAACCATATATCACAATTACTTAGAGAATGGTCTTACACAGACAACAGAGTAACTATGTATGGTAAAGTGGTTAAATGGAATATTAATTGAATTCTCCTTTTGAAATACAGGCTTAAACTCAATCTTTGGAAATGTTGCTGATTTCTTTCTACTAGATTTTTGTCTGAACGCGTGGTTTGCTAATTATTAATGTTTTCTCCTCATTTCCATCCTCGAATGAGGAAATTCATAATACCTTATCTTATGTACTCACACCAGTTGGACACACGAAAAAATGCATAATGGTCAAACTACAAATATTTTTGCTTAGCCTGCTTACGTATTTGAGATACAAGCGCCCAACACGGCAAATTTGAAAACACTGCTTTTTTATGTGAAAGAGAAAATGTCCTCAAAGTCAGCACATTCTGTTTTGGCCCGATAGCCATGTGAGTCTGTGTAGTGGTGTATTCATGCGTTTGTGTTTCTAATTGAATCTTATGTGTTAGTTTGCTGGCAGACTTCTATGCTTCTTGAATATGCTCTGGGTTGTAAAGAAGAAGAAAAAAGTAGATTGTGCTGTGAGTGTGTGCATGCCTGTCGGTTGTTTGAATGTAGTTAAACACTACTCTCTCTCTCTCCCTTGCTCTCTCTCTCTCTCTCTGTCGCTCCCTCTATGTCTCTTTCTTTCTCTCCCCCCTCCCTCCACCAGGAAATTACCCATGTTTGGTCTGGAGGCCGTTTACCGTAACGGTGTTCCCGTGGGTCACCTACGACGTTCTGAGTATGGCTTCTTCATTGACAAAACTATCGGCTATGGATACATCCGCAACCCTGATGGAGGAGTGGTAAAGGCCTTATAAAACACTTAACACTTATATTCGGTTGTCATATTGTCCCTTTTGTCGCATATTCTGAAACATTCAATTTGAGACTTCTGTAAAACTTAAAGGAGCACTTTGTAACTTCGGGTGTATCAGAGAAGTGAAAAATAACGTGCATTCCCATATCTGAGTAAAGCAACTTTCCTAAGAGGAAATTTGGATCCCTGGAACACTGTTTTAAGTTAGAAAGCTACCTGAAAAGTAACTGTTTCACTGTCGTTGTTTACAGCAACAGGGCCCAAAGTTTTGTGTACAAATATATTCTATTCTTACGTTTGGTTCCCTGTGCCTCAAAATAATTTTGTTTTGATTTATTATAAAATTATTCAATACTAAGAATTACATGAACAGAAAATGCTTTGTAAACTAACTACAAGCTCTGCAAATGAAAACAAATCCTCCTCCCCTGAAACCGCATAATGCATGCACCTTTATGAAAACATTTTGAATCTACAATTTGTTTCTGCATTTTTGTGGTTGTGTTTTTGCATCCATGAATGTGAGCCCCAGTAGGTACATACAGTAGGTCTCTTTATTCCTTTTGAGGTCCCAATACCCACTAAACAATGGATAATAATAATATAAATAATTTGCTCGATATACACGCATACTGTCTGAGTGTGTGTGTGTGTGTGTGTGGCGGCGGCTTGTGTATGTGCGTTCATTTCTTTAACATCCATCCCAGAGTGAGGACTTACAAAACAAAGCACACTGACCCTTTGGCTTTGTGGAGCACTGCAGTTCGGAAATGCACTCGCACTAATACGGACACATGTGCACACAGACACACACAGGTCAATGGCATCTAGTCTCTTGTCACTCAATGTTTTAGAGCACATCCCCTTCAATCACATCACAGGCTTCAGAAGAAGTCTGTCTGTCTGTGAGTCAGTCAGTGAGTCAGTCAGTGAGTGAGTGAGTGAGTGAGAATTGTCTTCCTTTTTCTTCCTTTCCTTTTTGTGTATTTCTGTATTTTTTACACAGCATGATCGGTTTATTTTCCTTATTCAAGTCACAGTGAAAGAGCAGCTATAGACTTTTAATCTCCTGTCATTTGAGGCACAGGTACAGACAGGTAGCGGATCGTGAGGAGATCTTCAACGATTTTGATAAAGTGATTTTGACAGTGTTCTTTAGAATCGCATTCAGGTTGATTATGAAGCCTTTTTTTCGGTACATGGCCTTCGGTCAACGTCAAGGTGTTATAACGTGTCCATCCTACCTAAAATGTTGTCTACAGTGTTCCTTTGTTGCAACTTTGTATGGCTGAAGGCATTCTGACCTGAGTAAAGGCAGCTTTGTACCGGTTGTCATTTGGATAGAGCCTTTGACCACAGCATTGTTACCTCTAAAGCTATCAACAAGGATGTCGAAAATAGTAAGTGTTGGAGAGAGATAGTGTGAGATAGAGAGAGAGCTCTGTGTGTGTGACAGAGGGAAACTGAGACAGAGAGTGACAGATCAGTGTGGCAAAGCTGCAGGGAGGGAACAGGGCAGTCAGTCACTCAGTGGAAGTCAGCCCCTGTGGGGCAGGAGCTGACATTGACTCATGAGTGATTTAATTGCTCTCAGTGTTTTATAACTCCTGCGCCGTCCTCGTCTGTCAGATATGAAATTGTCCATGTGAAGTGACGTCCCAGTTCAGACCTCTATTTTCTATTTTTTAAACAAAGACTGTGGATTAATTGGTCATCTCATTTCCACTCTCTGTTTTTCTCCCCCCCACCCCGCTCTCTTCTGTTTGCTTATCATTCTCTTGTCCTTTTCTCATTTTTTCTTTCTTCCTGTCTTCCATCAGGTGAGTGCCGATTTCATAAAGACCGGTGACTTCACCCTGGAGAGGATGGGAGAGACGTTCAAGGCCACGGCCCACCTCAAAACTCCATTTGACCCCCAGAACAAACGCATCAAGGGCATCTACGATTGAGAAGGACCACACGCGTGAAAACAGAAAACACTCTGGTTGGAGAATTAGGCTTTTCCTTTTACATACAGGTGCAGCTTTTTAAGCATGAACTGCTTGAAAGGTATCTCCAATCAAATCAAATAACAATTGTATTCATATTATAACTGTGATTTTAATGGAAATAGCTGTCATGGATTAATTTTTACAATGTTTCTTTGTAAGAATGGTTTACAATCTGTATCAAAGATATCGAAGAGGTGCTGCTGACATGAATTTCGACCACACATTTTGCTACTTGCTCTGGGTTAGACAGTAAAAGTGTTCACCTTTTGAAGCAAATTTAAGTCAAATTCAGTCTTTAAGGACTTGACCCCATGCTATCAACATTTCTGTCACTTTTAGAAGTCTAAACTAACTCAAACAATCTCTGTAAATGTTACATGGTACTGTGTGATTGATGATGTATAATTATAATGCTTCGACTGAAACCGGTGCTAAGTCATAACACTAGATAACTCAGGAAGTCTTAAATCTATCTAAGAACTAGCATCCGGTTAGCAGTGAACCTGAGGACAATATAAACAGAAGTATATGTGTGAAGCTAAGTATTTCTAATGGAACCCAAACAGCTATTACCCTAACCAAAATACTAATAACGGGGCTAAAAAATGTGTGTTTTTGCTCAAAGTAAATAACAACAACAAAGGCCCAGATCACTTAGTGAGATTTTATCTTACTTACTACGGCCTGTGTGTGCTTTAAGAGAGACTAATGAGAGAGCTACTGCAGACCTTTATTAGAAAAAAAGTAATATTTAAGTCAATTCATATAGTGCTCTACACTAAAGTGTAGGGTAATTTATCCCGTGAGGCCACATAGTGCTGTCTCAAGAGAATCTCAAACTATACACCACCAGCCCTACAGACAGTTTGAGTCAGATTACAGTGCCTGATGTTTGGGCAGATATTACTAATTGAATAACAGAGTTTTTCATTTCTTGTGTGGTATCTAAGTCAGCCTGAGTGCTTATCAAAAGTTTGGGAGGAGGGAAGGGGGAAACAAAAAAAGCACCCTGAGGCACATTGTACCAGCCAGGGACAAAACACTGCAGGAGAAAAATTACAGAACTAGACAGTGTTATCAGAAAGCAGCTGGTGCTGATACTGTAGAAGCCCCTTGTTTTTGGAACTGTCCCCCGGTTTGTCTGCCATCACTGCTGATTAAAAGCGTAATTTACCTTTTTTTTTATAAACGGAGCACTCTTAATTTAACCGTGCACTATGCAGTTTCAGGGGACGGGATTTGTTTGCATTTGCAGAGCCTACAGTATGTTTATTCAGAAAAATAGAAAATGTTCACTTCTCTGACACACCCAAAGTGGCATAGTGCACCTTTAATTCTTCAGAGCGCTCTTTTGTTTTGTTTTGCTGTTTTGCCCAGCTGTTCAGGGGGGCATAACCGCTTCGCCCTTTTTTTCCAACTTTTAAACTGTGAAGCATCTTAACGAGGCATTGGGCAGCGGCACATTACGAAATGGCTTGTGGCCTCATTACTTTTTAATTCAAAATATGAAGCATGCAGTGGTGAGTATGTGGCAGTACTGTATCGTAGTACTTTGTAATTAAAAAAGTAAATTATGCTGAATCAGCTACCAGAGTCCTTGCAGGTTCTTTTGATACGAGTCTTAACTTGACAATTCACTGAGTCTATATACAATTAAATTGTATGGTGCCTTTACATGTGTACACTGTGTACTGTGTATGTATACATAAAAAAACTAAGACTGCTAACATGTTTGCTTGCTCCTTTGTCTGGAATTCATGGTTGTTCAGATGAAATTGTGACTGCGCTGTGACCTAAACAGCAAGAAGATAAATCACTAATTTAGCACGTTGATAACTGATGATTAATGCCTTTAATGAGGTGCATGTGTGTTAAAGTAATTACATGTTTTGCTAATTGGTGGAGCTACTGAAGGAGTAGTTACATATTTTTTTGTCTTGACACTAAAAACTGAATTTGGTTATGAGTTATATTCTCTGTCTCTCTTTACTTCCACTTAAAAGGTCACAGTTTCGGCCAAACCGTAACCAAAGTTCATGGCACACTCTGTGTGACCAGCAGCCTGAAATGCTATGGGTGAAATAGGACAAGGCATTAATGTGCAAAGCTACGACTGGCCTCTCAGATGTGTGTCGCTGTACGTTCAGCACAAAATGTTTACTAATGTGAAGTGATTCATTGATTCTGCCCCTGAGGCTATTCATCATTGAAATGGTGTTCTCAGTAGTGGCTTAGGTTATTAACAAAATTCACAGAAAAACCACTGATAACATACTTTTTACGCTGGTCCTCCAAGGTTTTTTTCTACTTTTTCCTTCTAATTCAGTTCATACATACAATTACTCTTCCTTCCATAGTGTGATGGGAATATTGGACAAGTCTTAATTAAAGATAAAAAGTGTAAATGTTTTAATGCGATTGTAAAAGTATATATTCTTGTTATTAATGTCTTATTGGGGTTTTTGGCCAGTTGAAAGAACAATAAAGGATTTGACACTTATTCTGTCCTATTAATACATTCCTGTTTTAATACATTTCTTGCCATCATTTTGGTCAATGCAAAGACACACTTACACATACAGTGATAAACTATAAAAGTGATGACTGAAATTCATTAAATATTCTTTTGAAATTTTTAATTTTTTGGCATCAAGTCATTTCACTATAGGACTGTTTCACAACATTTTGGTCCCCAGAACCAATTAAATAGTGGAATTGATGTTTGTTTTTTACATGACATCCCATCCCAGTGTCAAAGTCAATGTGTGTGTACTTACAATAACACAGTAATTGGGTGTTTATAAAGGTAAATAAATACAGTAGGGGGGGGGGTCAGAAAACCAAATGAATGGAGGACGCCATCTTTTAAATTCTGCAATGTCACAGGAGCTCTTTTGACTGTTGGTGTGTCATGATGATGGCCCCTTCGTTCAGACCGGGGGTGTTAGGGGTTGGCTGGTAGGAGATGCCCCTCCCTCACAGGGGTAGCGAGGTTTCTCCAGCATGGAGGTGACCACGGGAACAGACTGTTTGTCCCAGTCTCCCTAGAGAAACAGATATAGGATGTTAGTGAGGAGTTGTTTGGCATAGAAACGGTAGCGTCCTTGATGTTTAGACGGCAGGTTTTATGAGGTACAATGTTTCAAACAAGATTAATCTCCCCCCCCCAAAAAATCCACTGTGGTCTGGAGGTTATTTCAGACAGACATCTTTAAGAAAAGCCAGGTTCTTATCTTTTTCGCTCAAGGTCCAGTTCCCCAACTGTTGTTTTTGTGTGGAATGACTGATTACAGTTCACTTTTTTGTAAGTACATCTGTCAACTCCTTTCTGCTTGTGGTGTGTCTATCACTGAAAGGGAAAATGGGTGTGCATCAAAAGGCTCTCCAATCAATGGGCGGTGACTGGACTCTGTCATGTGATAGTATTCTAGTAGTGCCAGACAATCTGCTGCCCCTTTTTATATAGAGTATGGACTCTACAAAGACTTAACTATGTGGGAGTTGGACTTATCAGCCTGACTGCTGAATTACTCTGAGAATATTTCATACAGGATTTCAACTGACTTCCAGCTGTGGCACTGATAGTGAATCAACGCGAAAGCTTTTGAGAACTTGAGCAAGGCCTTTAAACACTATTGAACTTTTTTTGAATTTGATTCATTTGTTCTTATCCAAACATCTCATGTCTCTATTTGTAATACAGGTTAACAAGTGGCCCCATTCAGCTGGTCTGACCATACTCTTTCCAACTGAAGTCTGCCTTTTGAACTGTCTTAATGGGTGGCTTTGAAATCCATTGTATGGGAGCGAGTGTTTGGGTGGACTTACAGGAAAGAGGCGTGCGGTGGACTGGTTGCAGTGCATGGAGACTGGGGCCGTGTTATAAAGGGAATCCAGCACTTCTCCGGTGAACACGTCCCACTGCAGCTGAGAATACTGCTCCGTCACACTAACCTCACCACACACACACATGTCATTTCCGTGGAACCTGGAGGGAAGGAGAGAAGGAGTGAGAGAGAGAGAGAGGTTGAAAGCAAGTCGATAAAAGAGGGAGGCAGAGTGAGATTGAGAAAAAGGAGGAAGAGAGATTGGAAAAGGGAGGGGGAAGGAGAAGTTAGAATTGGTGTCGGGAGAGAACACAGATTGACTTTAAAAAGGACAAAGCATCTGGGTTTTTGGAGATTAAAAAAAGGAGGTAATCACACTATAGTTCTCGCCGGGAGCAAAGGAAGGATGAATGCTGGAATCCAAAATTGCTTAGTCACACAGAGGGGAATGTGGGAGATGGAGAGGGAGATGCAAAACGAGAAAGAAAAGAGTGAGAATGAAGGATGAGAGGGGAACAAGCCAATGATTTGTTAGGTAGAAGCAGAAGAAGTTTTTTTCGGGCGTGTGTGTGCTATTATACCTGTTAATGAAGTTGAAGTACTTCTGCAGGTATGCCGGGTCCACGTGTGTCTTGCAGAGCTCCAGCTTGGTTCGAGGGTAGTAGTGCACGTAGTTGACGCACATTTCTTCCATGATGCCAAAGCCTCCCTGAGAAGACAGAGACATTTTGAAAAGGAGATTGACGCACATATATATAGCACTGAGCTGATGTTGGTATTAGCATTTCAAAGGAGGTATCATGTATGGTACACCCAGCAGACGCAGGTATTAAAGGGTGGCGATGGAAGGATTAGGAGAAAGATAGTGTGAGAGAGAGAGAGAGAGAGAGAGAGAAGGCAATATTTAAGGTTATTCTGTTGTTGACACAGCTGAAGTTGAACTTTTTACAGCGTGAAACATAGTTGTGTGTATATGAGTATATTTGATGCTCACCACTGTAGGCTTGCTCCTATCCTCTGTGTTATAGGTGCACTTTGTTATGAGGACGTCGCCCTGCAGGATCAAGCACACAAACACACTACAGCTTTCAAGTTTCACCCAAACTTTTTTTGAGGGGAACTGAAGACAATTTAAGGTTACCGACGGAACATTAGTTTAGTTTTCTAGACAAGCCAATTGTTTGTTGAGCACATTTTATTTTTTTGCTTTTCCCGGAGCTCGGCTGCTCCGTCTCACCAAAGGGAACTTCCTGTCAGAGCAAAGATTTTTTTACAGCCTGTCCCTGTTTCCACTCGAATTTTAACCCCCGTAATACAGTAGAGACAGACGTATTGTGATTCAACACTTGAAATGCAAAAGAGGGTGAAAAAATACATCTACGGCTGCTGGCATTCGGAAGAAGTTGGCTGAGCTTGCAGAATGGTATAAGAATTCTCTCCCGATTGTAATATCTGCACAAGCGGAAGGCTAAACCACAACCTTGGGTAATTTCAAACACGGCCACACAGTGATCAGCTTTATACTTACGGGTAAAACGTTCACCATTTTCCGAAGAACCCGGATTGTCTATAAGGAAGAGGACAAAAAAAAACAAATGAAATTTAAAAGAATAATCCACAGAAAATTCATTGGTTTGTGTTTTTCTATCCTTATAGTTTGACTAGAAATAAGGCTTGAATTTAAGATGGAGGAGTAAATAATTGATTCTTAATTTCCAAAACACTGATAGTGATCCTTTGATCCATGGATTTACCAGAACAGTTATTTGTCTAATTAGAATTTCTTGTTACCACTGGATTTTTTCAAAGCGGTTTTTCATAGTGTTTTGTGTATGGATGTTTTTTTGGGGGTGCGCACATGTATTAGAAAAAAAAGCTATTAGCTTTGCAGAGAACGGTTTGATAAAGTCTTTGTACAACTAATGAGGCTGCAGGGTTTGAAACAACACCGCCACACAGGTACACTCAGATTAGTCTGACATCAACAGCAACTGGAGATTGTATCAGGCGCTCTAACAGATGTCCTTCTCGTGTGTGTGTGTGTGTGTCTGTGTCTGTGTCTGTACCTGCCTCAGGATATTGCATTTAAAATAACACATCACGTGGTCTGCTGTCTCTCAACAATGTAAGTGTTGCTGTTTGTCCGTTCTGATGTTGAGTTGAGGGCCAGGGAGATTAAAAGTCTTGTGGATGGGGATTATATAGTGTGAGGCCTTAATTTATGCTATGAAAGGCTGATATAATTATGACTTCTTATCTCACAAGGGTTATAACTCCCATAGAATACCATCAGGCATAAGAGCTCAGATAAAGGCTCAGTGATTCGTCAGCTTTTAAAGTGTTCAGTGGATAATATAGTACAAGCGTGTATGTTGCTTTTACTGTCTACTCCTTGTTAAGAGGTTAAGGTTATTTTTACTTATCAAAAGCATAAAATAATACAGGTGAATATGTGTATGTGTTAACAAAGCCTGAGATGCCCATAGTTGTCAAAAAGCAACAAATAGGTTCAATATGTATGCTTTTCTTTTAGAAGGTTCAGTAGAAACATGCATTCCTCTGATATGTGTTGATGATATTCTTGTTCCTGTGGCACATAGCTCAGTGAAGAGAAATGCAGTGAAACAGATGTATATCCAACTTAATACAATGTAAGATGCAAAGGCACAAAGCATGGATCCCTAGCAGGGTGATTTAAGCCTCACCTGGTAGTGTGTACTGAAGTGCTGGTCCTCTTGCACCACCTCCAGCTCTCTGCCTCCCCTCACCAACACCGTCCTCACCCCACGGCCCGCCAGGTGGGTGTGCAGCTGGGACGCAAAAATATAGATTCCTCCAGGAGGCAAAGCCTACAGGCACAAAGGCAGACAGACAGACTGAGAAACAAGACTTTGTAAAGTTTGAGTTCCAATTAAAACTACTGTGCCTCAGGGACCGAAATATGTGGCACGCCGTTATTAGGAACGTTTGCACCATCAGTGATGCGTTCAAAGCTGCTACGAGGAACTTTAAAGTATTTCTGAATCAGTCAAAGTTTTTCCTCTGTTGATCATAAATGATGTTGTTCTTAATGCCTTTGTCATGGGTACGCTCACCCAGGAACAATGGCTGGTGTGGTTAAAACACTACCACTTTTGTCCCAAGGGGGCGCTAGAATGAACACAAACTGAAAGTTCCCCGGAGCGCCTTTAAAAGATAGAGACTTTTGTATACACACAGTCTTGGTACACTTGGAGTTGCAGTATCCACTGAGGTAGAAGGCGTGTTGTCTGGGTGGGATAGCCATGACCGGAGTATAAACCAGGCCCAGCTCCATGATCCCTGCGTCATACCGCCTCAGACTAGGGGTGTAGTGCAACCGGATCCCTGATGTGTCACGCCGGCCTGCATGAGGAAATCATGGAATATTATGTATGATGTATGAAACATCTGGTCAGTTTTTTACGTAAACACAAATGCTGCCCATTTTGAGTTTATCTTGCATGGGCCAGAAAATACAGCATTAAAATAGTAAAGCCCCACTCAGGAAAGAGCTTGCTGGTAAAGAAAAAAAATAATTAAATAAAACTGGAGCTTAGATGTTAAGGGAAGCTCTGGTGGTTATTTCTGAAAATGTGTTTAAAATTTCAAACCAAGGTGGTGGCCTAGGGATTTGATTTGCTACATCTCATCTTTGATAGGGAAATTTAGATAAATCTCTTCCTGAAATCTCTCTATCTTGTCTTATTTTCTAGAATTTTTTTGTATTGTCAATTGCCTAAAATGCTCCATATAGTTTAACAATGTGACACAATCGTGACAAAAAAGAAAACCAACACTAAACAAAATGTGATATGTTGGGCATTGGGAGATATTTATGTAGGATATGTGAGGTCAGATCAAGGCAAAGAAGGCAAAGTCTGTAGTGAGAGTACTTGCGAGATCAAAAGGTGCCTGAGTAGTTTAAATAATTCGCTCTGTTGAAGATAAGCCTAGCACTTATTGGGAGAGATACTGTGAATCCTTCTATGTGTGAGATACAAGAAGAACGCAAGTGTGATAGAATATGCACCTTTTAAGTGTGCGCGTGTGTGTGTGTGTGTTTTGGTGTGTACCAGATAATAGCAGAGGGTTGTGGTAATGGACCTCAAGACGAAGGAACCTTGAGGAACCTGCTCCACCCATAGGCAGCCCTGCGTCTGGAGGATAGTAAAAAGCCTGCAAGCAAACACACACACACACACACACACACACACACACACACACACACACACACACACAATTCATTATCTCTATCATGTACGCACGGCTGCTTTGAAGGTCTCACACAGTAGGACCTCTTAAAATTCAATCTCAGGCTTTTCCCCATCCACCTCAAACCTGTCGTCCAACCTCTGTGAGATGTCAAAGAGGCACATCTTAGGGATCATCACTCACACTTAAATAATTACAGCTTCTTGCCCTTTCACCAGTGATAAAAACATATCCTCTCTAGCTATCCTAGTTTGTGGTTCTCTCTTCCACTTCTCACTGTGGTCTCTAAAAATAAAGGGACGCCTACTCACAAACTCCCGACAACCCACCAGAGCTGAAAATGTAACAGCTATAGATTGTGAAAGGGTGTTTTTAATTTCTTTATGACTTCTCAGAAAACTGATAAAAACATGTATTTAAATCATTTCAGACTTTGCCTCAACTATGTTCCTTCAAATGTCAAAGAATGTTAATTGCTTATTTCTAAACCGAAGAAAGGTTGTACACCCAAACTCCACGCTATTATGAAATGGAATGGAATCTTGATTTAATCTGGATTCATCAACAGTATTTGTTTGGGAAGGAAGGCCCACCCCTTCGGCCACGTCTGCTGAGGCGGTGGAGGAAAGAATGCTTTAATTTGATCATGTCGCAACAGTGGGATCCTTAGAGATTTGCTTTCTCATCTATCCTCTTGACACACACACACACACACACACACACACACACACACACACACACACACACACACACACACACACACACACACACACACACACACACACAGTTTTTTCCTCGGTTGCTGTCCTCTCACACATTCTGATAGTCTCATACATTATTGTTTCACAAACACACACACACTCTCTCTCTCTCTCTCTCTTTCTCTCTCTACCTTCCTTATACCTCTTGTTTTGTGTATTTTTGCAATGGCACGCTTTTCCCTATCTGAAGGCGATGCCAAAGGGGGGGAGAACGAAACACCGCTATTAGGAGGTGATGAAAGAGGCTGAATACTTTCCACCTAATCTTGTCTCGGCAGCTCATGGCTCACAGAAGGCATCCTGCGTGTTTTTGTTTGGCCGGCAGATAATCCAGTCAGGGGGGGCCGGGGGGGGAGAGGGGGGGCAGGCAGGCTGTGTGATACAGTGGGGAGCAGAGCGGAGAAATATGGTGACAGACTCCACAGTTCCCTGTCCTCTCTGCTTTATGTGACGAGCAAGCCGCTTGCTTGATTGATCAGCCCGGCTGGCTATGTGGCTGTACATAAGTGGAGTGATGCAATGCCTGATACAGGACTGGCTGACTGACTCAATGAATGACTTGTTGGCAGAAGAAACAGGTGCGTTTTCACCTGCAATGAATATTTCTGGCAGGAGCTGCTGGTGCCTTTAGAAATGAACTGCAGTGAGTGGTCTAGTTTTCAAAAGAAATGGGGACAAAAGTGGAACTCCAGTGCTGGCAGTGGCTTCTATGAGTAGGAGAACAAAAAAAAGTAACTGCTGGAATGCCATTTTTTGGCTGGATGGGTAGTTTTCGGGGCTGTAGCGAGGATTTAGTAATACTTTAGGGAATGCAGTGGTGGTGGAGACGACATACTAAGTCATTCTATTTTCATTTCATTGGGCTTTACATTTTTTAAGGCCGCTTTATGGCAGCAGGACTCATTGTTATACAACACTGACATATCACGTTATAAGCATGAGCTGATGAAATAGGAGGTGGTGGGATGGAAACTAAAACATAACCTAAAAGCGGTGAAAACTCTTTGTAGAGCTGAGGGAATTTCTGATCCAGTAAATATTCTCTGCAGGTTTTTACAATAGGAACATTATAGTCACTTTATCATATAAGACAACATTAAAGATGTTTTTAAAGATGTTCTACTTATAATATATATTTCTGGGCAAGAATTCACAAGTCAGTCTGTGAAATATTCCTCATATGTACAGTATGTGCTAGTTGGTAGATTCATTCAGTCGGCTGAGGACACCTCTTTATGCGCTACCAATGTATGTAAATCTGTGGCTTTCATTTGTGTTTTTTGTTGTCTCCATGTAAGCAAGTTTTTGAATATTTGCATGTGAGTGTGTGCTTCCCACATGAAGACTGTCTCCGAGCTCATAATAGACTTGTGCTGCGTGTGGGATTATCTTTCCAAGGTTTTTCTGCCTGCAGTTCCAGGCAAATTTGGAAAATTGCTCGCGTAGGAGTTTTTTTTGTCTATCTCTCATAATGGGGAAAGGAGGACTGGACCATAGTCAAGGACTGGATCATATAGTCGAGCTTTACTCTAACTCTCAATTAGACACCTGTTATGTGAGTCTTAAATATAATATAATATAATATAATATAATATAATATAATATAATATAATATAATATAATATAATATAATATAATATAATATAATATAATATTCTGCTACATTTTATTTGATTTGTATCATAAAGTTATATTCAGGTACGTGTTGAGGATTTGTTTATGGCACAGTTGTTGTTGTTGTTTTAATTAGTTTTGTTTAGGGAACTGTGAGTTAATATAGTCAGAGCAAAGGTCCTCATAAGGATAGAAGTTAGAGAATGGTAGCGTAGGTGTATGTCTCCGTTCATACCTCAGCACCCATGGCCCATGCTGCCAGCACGTGGCGGCAGGAGTCCAGCTTGCCCGGCTTCATCTTGTCATCACAGGAGCCGCTGTAGTCGGGGACGTCGCGAAGTTCCGGAGCGCATTCAAACACTTCCATGTGATGCACGATGGCCTCGTTACCCGGAGTTACCACTGACTCGTACTGACAGAAACACAGGGAGGCGCGAAAAGAAAAGAGTGAAGAAGAGAGTTGTGAGGTTTTATGGGGTTTCGTTTTACTACTTAAAGCAGACAGGTACGTTACAGGTGCACTATGCGGCTTTAGTGGAGGGGGATTTGTTTACATTTGCAGAGCCTGCAGTTAGTTTACAAAACATATGATCTCTACATGAAATACAAACTATTGAATAATTATATCTTCATAAATCAAAACTAAATTATTTTGAGGAACCTGGGACCAAACGTAAGACTAGAATATGTCTATAAACCAAACTGTGGGCCCTGCTGCTGTAAACAACAGTGAAACAGTAACTTTTCAGGTAGCTTTCTTACTTCAAACAGCGTTCCCGTGTTCACATTTTCCTGTAAGGCAACTTTGTTTATTTAGTTATGAAACTATACCTTAGAAAATGTAAAATTCTCTGACACACCGAAAGTTACATAGTGCACCTTTATTAAAAACATTAAATTAGTTTAATGGTACTACTTTGCAATTGCCACATATCGTATGCTACCATAGTATAACAGTTTTTGTGGAGGATCTGTTCCTTATTTATCGCATGTATTTATAGATCCATAAATCAGGATATGAGGTGCTAAGTTTGTTGTGTTGATATGCCTTCCCTTCCTTAAAGCTATAGTGCATACATTTTTTTCATATAAATGTATGTCGTTACATTCAAGCCATTGTAAAATGAGTTGACACAAAGTGGATTAAGCCAATCAGCTCCACAAAACTCTCTCTGTATATGGCAGTGTTTAAAAACGACACTGGCGCAGGAGCTAAAGTAGCAACCACAAAACGTTTCTACTGCTAAGAAAAACCTGCATGTACACCAGAAAAATAAAAGTGTCATGCGCCATCACCGAAGAATGACCTCATGGGAGCCTACAGTGTTGTTGTAATTACTCATAATTCCTCATGGGGGGCAACAGAAGTTACGCACTAAAGCTTTAACCATTACAATATGACCCCTTGTTTTGTGGTAAACAAGCAGCAATAATGACCTGCCTGTGCGACATCTCCCATGTCAACCCCCCACCCCACACACACACACACACTCTACCGTGTGTCATGAAACTCAAACTGTTTTTTAAGTGTTTCCATTTTTAGAAGCACTTATACCATAACAATGTGGCTCTTGGGCATGTTTTCAGGCAGCTTCTGTATAAAGCACCAGTAGGTGGTCTCCTGGTTGGGTATGATGACATTTGGCGCCAGCACTTCCAGCGTGGACACATCCGGAGGCAGAGTTGGCGAAGGCGTGTCGGGGCGCAGCATCAACACTCTCTGTACGCCTGTGTGGATGCGGGAGAGGTTCAGCTGATCCAGAGAGGCAAGTGGTCCATCCAAGAATCCATATATGACGTGCACAGTTCCCTCCTTATTAAAAATAGAGAAAATAAAGCATGTCTGAAGGTCTTGCTGCAAACAGTATACATGCAGCAAGTAACAGCAAGGATTTAGCCTCTCATGATCATAATTTTTTCCTGAAAGGTCTCCTCAAGCAAACACATATAACTTCTTATTGTGTTGTCATAGTGATGAGCATTGGTTTTGTGTCTGCAAGCTTTTTGGTACCATGGAAACCGTGATCGTTATACTGATTCAGTGAGAAATTGTGCTGATCATTCTTACTTTATTTTATGAAACCACAAGCTCTCCATGATTATCAGTCTCGTCGTCTTCTCTTCACTAAAGATGGCAATAAAAAAAATCGTACAAAAAAACGTGCGCACACACACACACACACATATGGGCACGGTGTGTGTGTGTGTGTGTGCGTGTGTGTGTGTGTGTCACCTGTTAAGCTGTCCAATTCAGTATGTTCAGTATTGACAGACATTTTTGCTTTTAGGTACATGTATGCAACGTATAAAGCAACAAGTGTCCTTTCCTTTAACATGCACTCAGGTAGACTGGAAGGGTGACATGAATGTTGAGGAGAAAATCCTGCTAAGCGTCAGTCAAACCAATGTTTTTATAGCACTTATAACAAAGCCTTCTGCAGTTATCTGTGTGTTAGAGATGATACATTATTTCAAAGGTAAGAAAATAAACAGTAAAACAATGGGAGACTTCTGACAGGGGGAGTGATGCTACCATGGTAAAATAGATGCAGGACAACACAAGATTCTACACAAAAGAGTGAGACAGAAGCCAAACCAAATTTCTCTCAAAGAAGTACACACTAAAAAACAAAAACTAAACGCATATATAAACCAACCAACCAAAGAAAAGGCCTCTATGAATACCCAGTAGTAAAGAACCTAGCAGCTTGAAAACAAATCCACAATTCACAATCCCACTTGAAAACCACGCCACGTTCTGCTCCCCCTGGCATGAACACACCCACACACACACACACGCACACATATGCACACGCACACACACACACACACACACACACACACACACACACACACACACACGCACACACACACTGTGAAATAAAGATTTTTCACACCTCGATGAGGTAGTCCCTGGGATCACAGGTACTGAATGGTCTTTTGAAGAGCAGGTAGAACCCGTCAGGTTTCTGTTTGGCTTCCATCAACTCATAGTCTTGTTGGCTGTCCAATGAAACGCGTCCCTCGCCGTCGCTCCAGGCATCCTGCAGGAGAAGGCACACACCGTAACTTTGCTATGGAGCAATTCATTAATTAAAAACCAAACAAACACTAGAGGATATTGAAAAGCTCATTGGTGTCGTCCATGGCATGGTTCAAAAGGGGATATGGGAGTTTAGATAACCTTTTCTTAACCGAAGCTGTGCAAAAAGTAAACCATATTGAATTTTGCAGAAAAAAAAAAAAGTTGTACTGAAATGTCACCTCATTTTCATTAACGGAGGGAAAACTAATGTGGCTTTTGTCGATTTGAACATTAACCCAAACCTACACGGTTTCTAGTGGACAGTTTAGCAGTGGATTATGATACAGTTGATAGGAAGAAATCGCTGACTGTCCGTGGCAAGATTCCTCTTCTGTGCCAGCAGCAGGCTCTGCAACAGCTCTGTCTATCCGCTTCTGTTATGTTTCTCACATTCATATCTGTCTAGAATAGCACCTAAGAGATCTCTCCCTTTATTTTCCTTCTCCCTCTCTGACCCTCTTGCATAACCGTTCCACACAAAGATTTTTAAATGCAACGGTTTTGAAAATGTATTGCATGTGCATTGATCTAAAGACGTAACGTGGGCAGCTCACCGTATGTGTCATGTGTGTTACATGTCTGCGTTCAGAATATACTGGCTACCACCTCTGCAGATGGCTCAGAGACTGACTCATATCTCGTCTGTTTCATTTAAAAAAAATATTAATGCTTGAAACATTATGATGTAGAATGTGTTGGTTACACAAGTCATGTTTAGTTTAAGGTTAGAAATGGTCAGTTTTTGGTGGAGTGAGAAATCTCTGATGGACTCTGCTTAAAAGTCTGCTTAAAATATTTTGGTTTGAAGGCTAGGTTTTCCATTCTGTCTTATAGCACTACCCACATATCCATTTGTACACTTACATTGTTTTTGGTCACTTATTTTACAAAGGATTTACTGGTCTACATATCATTGTTGAGGTCTCAGTGGGGAGTTGCTGTTTCCAAATGCGGGTACTTCCATTAAACCTGTCCATTAAGGGTTCATCATACAGTATTTAGGCCTATTAGTGATCTATATCACTCACTGTAAATTGCCCGTATGTCTCCTATTTTACTGTCTACCTTAGGACTTAAAGTCACATCTGACCAAAAGTTAAGAAAGAGAAAAGAAAATAATCTTCTGTCTCCATATCTCCAGTATGATACGTTGGTTGGGACATAATCTATAAATCCAAGAATCCGTGGCCTGATTTGAATACATTGATTTAAGAAGGGATTTTAGGATTCCAAGAACTTGAAGCATATCTGAATTATGCCTGGCTTTGTGATAAGCAGTGTGTGTGTGTGTGTGTGTGTGTGTGTGTGTGTGTGTGTGTGTGTGTGTGTGTGTGTGTGTGTGTGTGTGTGTGTGTGTGTGTGTGTGTGTGTGTGTGTGTGTGTGTGTGTGTGTGTGTGCATACATGTGTGTGTATGTGAGAGAGAGAGAGAGAGAGAGCACTGTAGCTTAGCAGTGACCTTTCTTCTGCTTGGTCGTTTTGCCCTCCTGAGGTTAGGCAGATAGATAGAGGAAGGGGAGGATGACAGTCTGATAACAGTGAGGAGATCCGTTTTAGCAAGAAAAACTTTTCCAAAGATCGGATAGTTACTTTATGATGGTGTGATCTTACACTGCGGGCTACTCTGAGATTTGGGTAACTTTAAAGGCCAACTAGACTGAGTTCAGAGGGTCAAAGCTTCTGTTCATTTTAATGTGTGCAATTTGTTTCCAACCTCCTCCTTTATGTACCTACTATCAAGAGGTTTGATTTGTCACAACACTTCATACATCTATTTAACTACATTACATTTAAGAACATAATGTTTTGTCTTTGTCATCACAAAAATAATTGAATGGCAATGGAATTCTAATCATTCTTGTTGTAGAGATTAGGAATGTTTAAAGAAAATCCGCAAGTGGAAAAGATGTACACTACGCATAATAGTTCAAAGTTAACATACACTCAACAAAAATATAAACGCAACACTTTTGTTTTTGCTCCCATTTTTCATGAGATGGACTTAAAGATCTAAAATTCATTCCAGATACACAATTGTACCATTTCTCTCAAACATTGTTCACAAATCTGTCTAAATGTGTGATAGTGAGCACTTCTGCTTTGCTGAGATAATCCATCCCACCTCACAGGTGTGCCACATCAAGATGCTGATCTGACATCATGATTAGTGCACAGGTGTGCCTTAGACTGTCCACAATAAAAGGCCACTCTGAAATGTGCATTTTTTTGCTTTATTGGGGGTCTGGGGACTCAGAACCAGTCAGTATCTGGTGTGACCACCATTTGCCTCATGCAGTGCAACACATCTTCTTCGCATAGAGTTTATCAGATTGTCAATTGTGGCCTGTGGAATGTTGTTCCACTCCTCTTCAATGGCTGTGCGAAGTTGCTGGAGACGGCTTATGGTGGAGAAATGAACATTCAATGCACGAGCAACAGATCTGGTTGACATTCCTGCTGTCAGCATGCCAATTGCACGCTCCCTCAATGCTTGTGGCATCTGTGGCATTTTGCTGTGAGACAAAACTGCACATTTCAGGGTGGCCTTTTATTGTGGACAGTCTATTTTTGTTGAGTGTATATAGAAATAATCTTTTGTGTTATATTAAGCATATATAAAAGAGAATACAGTTAAATAAAACACACGGTAGAATATAACATATATCAATTGATGCAAACCGTAAGTAGATGTAACAAAAGTAACTTTAAGTACAAACAGTTTGACGTAAAGGGTCCAGATGTTACAGTAGCATGAGACACAACTATGTGCATAACCCTAATGTGCAATATCCATAGCATTCCTGTCTGTGCCTGCAGACTCTGGAGTCCCTCCGGCATCAGATCGAATCCTCTGAACGATTCCCAACAGAGATTACATATAGTGTTTTATCTGTGTTGAATAAGTCAATAAAACTGCCCAAAAAAAATCAATAAAAAAGCATAAAATAATATATTGCATGGTGTATATACTTTGTATGACCCCATTTTCAATTACTATGGCAACAAACAGATGAGAATCAAAAAAAAATGTAATGTAGCCCCTTCATGTATTCTGAGGTCATATTCCATGAGAAGGAAACAGCATTATTTGTGATGGCTACCGACTTTCACCATGCCTTTGTATGTTTAAACCGGTTGCTCTAGTTCTCAATGTATGTTGTGCATTTACCAACCAATCAGATGTTGGTAGATACCGTTTAAGTCAATATGTAAATATTATGGGACACAGATAACGTAGTAAGAAAAGGTTTTTCCCAGGAAGAAGAATCCGAATTGATAGTAAATCATTTTGAAATGTAATTAGTATTCACCTTGCTTCCTGTTTCTCATTAACATTTACACAATAACTCTACGGGTACAAAGGAAAATTAAAAGGAAGGTAAATGGGATTTTCATGGCGAGATAAATTGTTTTTCCGAAGAATTTATCAGCACATTTTTCAGATAGAAAAAAATCTTGTGTGTGGTAAAGTGAAAAAAATAAGACATTTAACACATCTTAATCAGCACAGAATTTAATTTTAATATGCTAATATCTTGCTAATGATTCCCAGATGAACTTCAGCTATTAGTGCAGTTTGAGTGATTTCCAATTAGCAGGGGCCGATAACATCCTTTTGTGACTATGTGATCACGAAGCAGCAAGCCATCCGCCGGCTCCTCGTGCAAAAAGCCCAATCTCACGCCCCGGGGACCACAGACTGACGAGGAAGGCTAAGAAAAGAGGAAAACCTGGGCTCCTCAAGGATTTATGTGTAATCCCTGTTTCATTTAGGAATAGAACAAGTGAACACAGGGAGAAACGTTGTACGAGAAAGTGAGAATGATTGGATTTTTACATATTCTGTTTTTTATTCAATACCTGTGTCATTTGGACTTCTTATAAACTCAACACCCTAAATTCTAATTGTTTTAAAACTATTTTAATATCAATGAATTTGTTTTTGTGATTTAATTAAAAAAGTGACACCTTAATAAGTGAAATTAATCTAGAATAAAGATACTTTTCAGAAGGCTGACATTTCTGTATTAGAAAACCTTTTTTTAAAAATTGGTCTTATGTAATATTTGAATATTTTCTGTTACTGGATTTTTTATATTCCATGAGCTTTAAGGCGTAATCAGAAAATCCTCACATATCTCACTTTGTGTTATAAATCAAGACTTTAGAATACAGTTTTAGAAAGTTTCATTTTTATATGGACTTTAAAATGATATTCTTGAGATACATACATACACCTGTACAGAGAGACAAACATTTGCAGTGGATTGCTTGCTTGCTTACCCCAAAGTAGCTGTTAGTGCCAGAGTCCCACAGCACCACTAGGTCTGCGTTGGTCAGCTCCCCGCGGTCAGACATGCCTAGCACCACACCGTGTTTGAGCTGGGCCACCCTCAGCTCCATGTAAAGCTCCTGCTGGGCATAGCTGATGTTCCAGGCCAGCCGGAGGTCCCCGCGTGGGTCAAGGGGCACGCTAAAGGGCATGGGCAGAGGCGGTAGGGGGCCGGAGGGGTTCGACTTAAGGCTGGACACTTCCACGGCATTGGTGGGCGCCTGATACGAAGCCACCAAGATGACCATGAGAGCAGCCAGGGCTGTGAAGTACATGATGGTGACGTCTTGAAGGCGAAGGTTCTTACTGAAGATCCTCATTGGTGTCCCGGTGATGGATTTCAATTAATTTTTTGTCAGGGTGGATTTGCTTTTTTTCCCTCTTCTTCTTCTTTTTTTTACATCAGTTTTGGTCTTTCAATCTTCCTTGGGCCAGAGTTGATTTGGAGTCCAATCCACAAAGTTGTGTGAGGAGAGTTTTTTTTTTCTTTTCAATGCTGTTGTAGTTCTGTAAGCGCTCAAGCTATCCACATTCAAACACTCACTGGTTTTGTTTGCCTCACTCCCTTCTGACCACAGTATACTCAGCATCTTCCCCCGCAATAACCAAGTGAAATGGTTAATTATTCTCTCCTCGTGTTTTCTATCTTCTCAGGCCCTCATTTTTAGAGAATAGCATCACTATCTATCCAGTTCGTTATTTTTTTAGGTTTTCTTTGTTTCCAAGCACTTGTGGGTATTGTCTCTTTCCTCTGAGCAACTGTTCCGTCTCATCCTCCTCACTGCTTTTTAAGAGACTCCTCCCTTGTGAGTTGTCTGTTTTTATCCGGCCTAATGGTATTACATTTGTTGAGGAAAATTGGATTGGCATCCTTTAGGCCCTGGGGTCAACCATGATTCTGCACATCTGCCAGACCCTAATTGATCCAAATTCAACCATGAACATTATCAACGACAATCTCCTTAGACGAACTAAACTAAATCGCTCGCTCCATCTTTGTCTTTTTTTTTTGCATTGGTATATCATATATTCTCTAGTGCATTTCCTGACAAAAAGTATTCTACACACTATACTTCTCACTTGGCTTGTTGAATATTGGATTCAAAGTGGAAGGGGACTCTGGTGGAGGCGTAAACAAGGCATTAATGCATTAGACCCTTTCACTAAGCTAAGCTGCTGCCTCAGGCTGATGAAGACCTAATCAAACTGTCAATTATGGGTTTAAGAGCAAGACAGACACATTCAGCTTGGTTTCAAAGGTTAGTCAAGCTCCTGTGTGTGTGTGTGTGTGTGTGTGTGTGTGTGTGTGTGTGTGTGTGTAGAAAAACCGAATCAACTCTAAGAATCAAAATTAAAAATAAGGTTCTGAAGGCCCAGTCACTTGTACAAAGTATTATGAACATTATACATATAAATAGATTTAAAAAGAGATAATGACAAAACATGTTACTGATGTAATGAGTTGATTCCACAGCATGGAGTGTGTTACATGCCTTTTGGGGTGTAAACATTATTTGCCCATGTATAATAATAATTAATACAATAGAATGTACTCAGATGGGTGTAAGTGTATGAAGAAACTGGCTTCAATTACTCAAATAATAAATAATATTGAACTCTCCATAGTGTGTTTCATCATCGTAGAGGTTGTTTGTTTACTGTGTAGCATCTTTCATTCAGAAAAGAGAGAGATTTCCTTTTCCATATGACCTTTGAGTAGTACAACGTCTTCCACACAAAACCCAAAGATGACACTGATGGAAAGTGTATTGACAACTGGCCAATTTATTTTATGCAGGACATGGACCTTCACCTACTGAGTAAGCTGGAAGGCCCACTTATGCACATATACAGATACACACTTATATACTGTTGTATGACAAGTGTGTAAAATGATTGCCATTCATGACAATGAAACCATTGTGTTAGCCTCTATGTGGTTGATATTCCAATTAATTTGCCAAATGTACATTTATTGGAGTTTTAGACATGTGTAAACTCTTTTAATTCCTCAGAATCCAGCCGAAGATTTGCAAAACCTCCAGAGAGTGGCCGACATGAGAGCTGATGTTGATACTCTTGTTTCTTCTTGTGTGTCCTGGGAGAGAATTTACATTCTGCCACATAGCTAGGTATCCTTTCAAGGTTTTAAGGCTACATCCTTGTGGTTTCAGGTATTAAGCATATTAATTATCTTTATGCGTTTTAGTGCTCACTTTACGTATAATGACAGGTATATATGCTTCAACTGTGGCACTCTTATTGAAAAAAAAGTCACAAAGTGCATTAAATGTATGCTTTGCATGAAAAAGAAAATACTCTCTTTTATTTACTAAATCAACAAATTGGAATTAATATCCCCATAAAACAAGAAGTTTGCATATACAGTATGTAACGTGTGGAGGTGTCAGCTGGCCCCTTCTCACACACGACATTTTGACGTGTCTCAAAATGAAATAAAAAACAGTCTGAATTCCATTTAGCTGGAACCTGGTGCCGCCACACTTTTACACTGTTATGGCTTCCTGGGAGGCTTGAAAAGAACAGAACAGAACAGAGCTATCATTAATGTTATTGGAACATCTGTGCAGTACCTTCTGTGACAATTGCAAATGTCTGCTTTGAGAAATAGGCTATTCCATGTGATTTTACTGATAAGTTATTTCCCTCTCTGAAATATCAATCAATACAAATGAGTTTTAAGAAGAGATTTAAGGAAGGTTATTGATTCGACTCATGGAAACCGGCCACATTGGTTACTGCCAGAGGGCTTCGGTCTGCACAAAGGCTGGGTGCTATGGGCTAACAGCGCAAATTAATTTTGTGTGTTTAATTCTTCTTTAAAGAGACACTTCATACTCTTAGAAATCTTGTTTTTGCTCACCATCAGTGGCTCACCTTCTCATGATGTCTAGGAGCTTATGACATCACAGATGTGTGTAATTACACAAGCAACAAAGCCCACTTCTGACCAACAAACACTTAAGTGAAGCTGGCTTGAAACCTTCAGCTAGGGCGTGCAGTGAAACACAAGTTGGACACGTCTCTGTGTTCATGTTCCGTTGTAATTCAATGAACTCCAAAGTTCTGTTTGTGTGTGTGTGTGTGTGTGTGTGTGTTTGTGTGTGTGTGTGTGTGTATGTGTGTGTGGCGCTGCATGTGTTGCATTATGTTTTTGTGCATGACGTCAAACCGTTGAAGCATGTTTTTCTGGAAGAGGCTCGTAAAGGGAGAGGTTTGGGTGTGAGCAGAGAGCAGCAGGCAGACGGAGAGAGCAGAACAGAAAAGACACACAGGCTGATTGTGTTGCTTAATGTAATAAAGATCGTTAGTCCCCTCTGGCACAAACAGACAGATGTGTGTGTGTCCTTCTCACGTCTCTCTGGCCTTCATGTGACGTTCAACAATCTTTTCTTTCATTTGTGTTTGTTTTTTCTTGTATTTTGCTTCACTCCATCTTCTAGCACCATTGCACTTCTTCTACCTCTTCTTATTTCTCCTGCATGCACTCTATCTCTCTTTTTGCTGCCGCCACTGATGTGTCAGCAAACACGAACGAGACAAGACACCGTAAAGTCGATTGCCACCCGGAGGCTACGGAAGAAAAAGAGGGGAGACAGAGACGGTGGGGGAAGGGGGGTTGGATGGGGAAGATTTAGGGAGAGAATGACGAACCTCTGTGTAATCACGTGTGTGTGTGTGTGTGTGTGCGCGTGTGTGTGTGCGTGTGTTTGTGTGTGTGTGTGTGTGTGTGTGTGTGCGTGTGTGAATGCAAAAAGCCAAGGGGTCTATCTGACATTCTCCTGCCTACAACAATCCAGCAATTGCCCCCAAAACATTCCCATCATACTTTGCTTTCAGTTTTTTGGAGGAGCTCATGCATGGACACATGCAGCCAAAATAATAAGGAGTCTTTGCAGAAAATAATCGTTTGCTTATGAACAAAGATTTGTTTTGTGGCAATTTTTTTTCTGCTATACTTGTGAATATGAAATGTTCATGTTTTAGTGATAGGAACATGGAGGGGTCAAAGACAACATTTCCTGGTTGGCACCAATTCAAACAAATTAGATATGACATCATTGGTAATGTGTTCAAACACAACTTTATTTAGAAATATACACCCTGCAACAATGTGTACACAAAGAACCATTGTTAGTTAATAATACATGCTCTGTCTTAGTTGGTTCTATACTAAAACCAAGTTCATCTAATATTTACTGAACAATTACAAGACTGTGATAAACACTTGATCTAGTGCAAAAGAAGCACAAGTAGTAGAGTTATAACGTCAGCAAACTGACTCAGTTGTGTCGGTTACACAGCGATATCTATCAACAGTTTGCTAACATTAGCTAGCATTAGTCACCATGAGCTCCAGGCCAAGTAAGGCTGTAACTGTAAGAAAAAGGAGCATGGGGGATTTTACTGCTCGTGAATTCCCATGAAAACATTTCTATTACAGAAGAGAAAGATATAAATGTAAATGTTCTTTCTTTGTACAGCTGCATAGTCTCACTCTAATTGGTGCAAATTCCTTACAAGTTTGAGAATACTCAAACAACTACAGTATAATTGGACATTCGCAGCCCCTGAGGGTCTAGGTCAAAAAAGATTGCACTCGGTTGCGCGGGTTGATGTCATTGCACACACTCGTGTTCACTGATAATAAGACATAAGCTTTATTCAAAACTCTGCCACTGAATCAGATTTTATTTTGAGCCAAAAAGGAGGGAGTGAAAGCTGTGAATAAAGAGGTGAGCTGCTGCCTCCAAGGCCGTCTCACCCACGCTCTGAGAGAAAGAGCTAGAGAGAGAGGAATGGATAAAAGCAGAAATTCACCTTGACATGCCCAATCCGACCATCTCATTCTCTTGCCAATATAAATATTTCAATGTCCCACACTCTCAAAGTGCACTAATCTCCACTTCTGCGAGTTTGAATAATGAATGCAATAAAAACTCACACTGCTGCTCTTAGCGTAGCCTCAAACTGCCCCTCGTATAATCTGAATGGGAGACGGTGAGCCGTTGTAGGGGTTGAACTGGGTAATTAGTGGAGAGCATGAGCAAAGGGTTTGGATACGGAGGAGTAAAAAAAGAGAGGTGGAAAGGTGGAGGGAGATTTTTAAAAAACAAGGTGTTGAGAGAAGTCGGGTTCAGAAGCTTACAGTGGGGGAGTACTGTGGCCCACAGAGCGGTACATGGGTCACATGACACTAGAGAGAGAGAGAGAGAGAGAGAGAGAGAGTAACAAGTACAAGAGGGTAAAGAGGCTTTCACATCCATCCATGGATGGGTTCCTAACTACAATGTGCCTAAAAGAACGATACGGCAATATATCGTGATGTTTGTTTTTGTCATATCTTCATCGAATATCCTCAGCTCCAAATAATGATATTTAGGGGGAGAAAAATCTAGTTCTTAACGGGTTGTGAACCACCATCCCCTCCGCTCCTATATGTAGATGTTGCGGTACTTGTAATTGTAGTGTACAGTAGGTGACTCAAACTGCCGGCATGTCCTGTAGTCAGAGGTATATAGAGCGACAGAGACAGTGAGTAAAAAGGACAGGAGACAGACACTGGGGGAGAAAAATGATCCCGTCCGGGGAGAGTTGTGTCCGTCATCCTTAATGGAATATGATGAAACGTTTTGTTCCAGACGGTCAGAGAGCTAGTTTGTTTTTCCACCTTGGCTGAACCTTAGGCATAGAGGATAGGTGTATTTTTTGTTTAAATGTATCTTTATAGAGGTTGGCTGCTGTGTCACATACAGTATGTATATAAGCCCGGGTGATCAACTCTTTAAGTGGGAAAGATTACTGGAAATTCCCTCTTTTAATGCCGCAGGGGCTTCTTCAGTGTGGACATGTTGACTTGTTTACTTCAGTTTGGCTGTGAGAGAGACACAGTTGAAGAGTCCCTGAGGACACACACTTTCTTGCACCGTTTTCTCCAGACTTGTGATGGTGACTGTTTGACCCAACTCATTTTTCATTGTTTGTGCAAGCCAAGAGCTCTTCCTCTCTGCATATTTCCAGCCACATCACCCCGAATAAAAACTCAGCACCCATTGCATCACAGCTCACAGACTTCTGCTCGGTAGTCAAAGTGGACCTAATCCAGCATTCTGACCTTTTTTCTTTCTTTCTTCCTCATGCCCCAGTCTTTTTTTCTCGTCTTCCCATAGCCCCCGACAGCAAATCTGAGCCTGCTGTGACTAAAGCGTCATATCTCACGCTGCACACTCCAGGGCTGCGTTCACTCACTGTGTGTCTGCAGTCACCAAAGAGCCCCCTCGGAATTAAAAGCGCAATTCACTCGTCTCCGCGCGCATGCATGCAGCGCTGGACGTCAGCGAAAAATACAGGCTATACGGAAACCCACAAACTGCCGTGCATCAAATATACTGTACAGTAGTATATTATCTGGGGCTAAGCTACAAACACATTGAAGCCGTAGTTGAGCGACTGGCAAGCCTGCTTTTCGGCACAACAAACATGGGATGGAAAAAGAGAGAAACGTGCTGCCTGCAGGGAGGGAGGAGTAGATAGAGAAATAGATTGATAGAGATAATAGGCAAGAAGGAGGGGAAGAGAGAGAGAGAGAGAGAGAGAGAGAGAGAGAGAGAGAGAGAGAGAGAGAGGAAGGAGCCCCGCATACATTGGCCGAGGAATCCGGAGACAAATATCTGACCTCGACCTCCTCGAACGGTGGGAAAAACTGGTCGTTGAAATGGAGATGTCGAGATTTTTTCTTCCGTCCTCTCGTCTCCTCCTCCTCTTCTTCCAACACGGACGCTGCTGCTGAGGCTGGTGATGATGTTTGCGTAGGAGTGCTTTATTTCGCGGACCTAAAGCGTTGACTAAAGCAGCCCTCTCGACTGTTCAAACAACTCCAGGCAAGCGGTGGAGGGAACTGATGAGTGTGAGGCTATATAGCTGCTTGCTCCAAACGCATCTTTTTCCAGATATTTTATTTTTATTGTAAGAATTGTTATCATTGTTGGAGCCCCAGCTTTTTTTTCGTCTTTGGAGTGCGTATTTTTTCCCCTCTTTCTTTCAGTGAGTCTGGAATGTTTTGCACGCGGTTGACACCGAATGTTTCCGGGAAAGTAATCTATAGGAGCGAAAAATAAGAATACAAGCGTGGACATTTTTTTATTTGATTTTTTTTTCCAAGGACGCATCTGCAATTTGATTTTTTTTTTCTAATGAAAAGCTACACAGGATCAAGCCCAGCGGGTCAACCTCCATCTCTACTTCGATAGTGTGCACTTCAGTGTTTTGCTGATTACTTTGCCTATACATTGGGGGCTTTTTTCCTTTATTTTGGTTTTGTTTGTTTTCGATATTGGGCAAGTTTTTCAGTGACTGAGATCGACACAGACTACAACCAGCAGAGTTCTGGAACCTGAGTTCCAAGGAGCCACCACCACCCTAGATGTGACCCTGTGAATTCCTCTTATCTGTGAAGGTAAGATCCCCCCACCTCCCCAACCCAATAGAGAGTTGGTTTCACCTTCTGGGAAATCCACTATTTTTTGTTTTCTTTCTTTTTTAATGGCGGAAAAACTGACACATCTGCATGTTGAGTTATGCATGCAATTAAGAAGTTAACTGTTGCTGCGTGTAACAAAATGGATAGATAGATAGATAGATAGATAGATAGATAGATAGATAGATAGATAGATAGATAGATAGATAGATAGATAGATAGATAGATAGATAGATGCTTGCGCTGGGGGTAGTTTGCTTCATGAGTTACTCATTTCAGCACCATGGACAGCACCAAACTGAATCCTGCCTTTCTTCTCCTTATTTCACCCGGAACATTTATAATTCATAATATTGCGTATACCCAACATTCAGTAAAATGTTTCAGGAAGCAGAGTGTGTTTCTAGAGGCCTGAATGAACGTTTGGCCAAGATACAGTAGTTCAGAATTTAGCAGATATAATGTAGATAGACAAACAGGCTGAAAGATAGATGAGGAGGAGAGGTTCAGGGGCTGTGTATGACAGACTGGCTGGCTGGCCCCGGCTTGCTCACATGCTGACAAAACAGCATGGCTTGTGAGCCACTGCTACTGTCACCAGCTGTTAGCCATGGTCATATCCGAACTGTTTGCTCCAGATATTGTGAAGCAGGGTGGAAATGCATCTAAAGCAGCCCTGGGGCCGTGCAACGTGAAGGCAGTCCTGATGAATGTGGGTAAATTGGGTAAAGTGTTTCAGAATAGGGATCAAACAGGATGCAACTTACTGAGTGTTTTGGAAACACACCAGGGGAGATGAGGTAATACCCCAACCAAACCTTTCTGTGACCCCAAAGGTGTAGCCGAGAGGAGATCGAATTGCAGCCTCTTCTCCAGTGTGTGGATTTGATAAACCAAAATATTTGCTCTCTCGAAAAATGTCACAGGGTAGTGGTAAATTGGACCCAAAAAAAGAATAACTTACCTAATAAAAATATCATTAAAATCTGAGTCATCATTCACCTATGATGGGAAACAGTTATGGCTTAAACCTTATTCTCTGTAGAAGAGGTAGTTGGGTGTTGTAGTGGATGGAAAAGGCTTAAGATTTATTTTTATTTTTTTTAAATAATGCAACAGAAATAATAATCACCATGTAATATCAAAATCAATCAATCAATTTATTCATACAGTGTATGTAGCCCTTAACAGCAACCAGCAGGTATCCAAAATGCTTTACATAAATTAGGTAAGATTTAAAAAGAACTAAGTCTGTGATGCGAATTACCTTTTGCAGTGCACGATCACCCCATAGTTTGTACCTCGACCTTGCATATCACACATCATACCCTACCTGTTAGATTATCAAAACTCCATAGTGCCGCTTCGGTCCAAATTTCCACCTCAGTTCACGGCCCACTCTATGTTTAAACTACCAAAGGAGGGAATACTGATGATTCTTTACTATGCTTTGTTGTGTGTTTATCAGCATGATTTGGACTTTTTGATTTAGTTTTTCTGAGCCAATCTCCTTAAAAGGCCTCACCTTCTCCTCTTACGCTCGAAAGTTTAAAACCAAATCCGTCCACATACAAATGGATGACAAATTTAAGTAAAAAACTAAACAAGTGAGCAGATGTGTTCCACATAGGGACCTTAGTGTCTTTGAAAATAATGTTAGCAACATGCCACAGTGGGGCCTCACCATATCTTAACAAAACACAGGGATATCTTTAGTGCGGATTGGTGTTGTTTATCCCTTTTGATGAGTCACAGAGAGAGAGGCTCTGGAGGCTCGTGGTGAAACCAACGCATTACCAAGACGCTTAATGTGGGTTTTCCCTTTTAATTTCCCAAGGGCAGAGGGGGCTGAAGGTTGCACTTTTACTCAGATTGATACCAGGGAGTTTCTCTGCTGTTCGTCTGTTCGCTCGAGCTGCAACCAATCCGGTTATGATGTCAGTGCTTGTATTCAGCCCGTTGCATGCCTTAACATTTTAGCATCACGCCGGTTGCATATCATAACATGCGATATTAACTATTCTAAAGGGGGTATATGACATAAAGCTAGAATAGGGAATGACAACTGGGACTGAAAACACACAAACACACACATACACATAGGCCTATGTTATGTCCTTTTTTACAGGGCCTATACCAATGAAAACAAGGAGGGGCTTGTGTTCCCATGGCGACTTCCTAAGTGACCCTCGGAACAACCTTGGCCCCCCGGGAGATCAGTCTTACTCCTGCGCGCATACACACACACACACATAAACATAAACACGCATATGCTCCAGTCAGCCCCTTCAGAGCATTACTATGAGTGACTGTGTGTTTCTTGTCTGCTGCTCCATGCTGCTCTACCACCAGACTCTCAGTCATTACAGCAGGAGAGAGAGAGAGAGAGAGGAAGAGAGAGAGAGCGAGAGAGAGAGACGAGTAGGGAGAGCGAGTGAGTTGAAGGACAACTGGGACGAAGATAAGAAAAATAAGAACATTTCAAAGACAGATGGGTGATGAGAAAGATGAACAAAGGTGTAGAGAGAAGAGAGCAGGGAGAGAGAGAAGGAGGAGAAGAAGGAGAAGAAGGAGGAGGCAGAGGGCCGGTTTAAACACTGGCAGATTAGTCAAGAGTGAATGCAATTACACATGCATTGGCTTACTTTTTTATCCTGGCCATTTTAAAAAGTGTGCTCACATATCAGCTTAATTACTTCTGAAAATGCACTATGGGGACTGGGGAAAAAACGTAATAGATCTACCCATGGTGGTGGGGGTATAAGGAGCCGAGAGAGAGAGAACAGAAGTGTGGATGGATTGAGACTGGAGGGGGGAAGGGAATATGGCTGCTCAATGATCATGTTAAACAGTCACCATCTCCCCGGTTCCTCCCTTCCTCCACCCGGCATGACATATACTCACACATCATGCTCACACACACACACACACACACACACACAAACACAGGCTCCCACGCAGACACAACACTAAATCGACAGCAAGCACACGCAAAGGCCGTTGGTCAGCCTAGCCACCCTCCTCCCAATGAGTGATTGTAGAAGAAGAAGAAAAAAAACTGAAGCTCATTCCAAAGAGTAGAAGTAGGGAGCTTGGAGCATGAGGAAACACGACAGCTGTTGTTCCTCTGTGTGTGTCCTTCCATTCCCGTGTCATCCATGGCAGCTTCACTATCACGTGTTGTCTGTGAAGTTTGAATGCACGTCGTTTGATATGAATATCGCCTGTGATTATAATATGTAGTTACTATGGTAAACAGAAGCAGTGGGATTTAAACAAAAATGATTCCAAAAGGGGTCTCATTTTCATAGTTTTGGCCCTCATCCCTATGATTCTGACTGACATTTTACTCTGGTAAAGGTCTAGAGAAAAGATGACATCGCTAAACACACTTCAGAATTAGACCCCGAGCAAAACGAGCTGTCAGAAGACCAGACAGGTTGTAATGTTAACAAAGTCCCCAGTTTATCACAGTTATCAGTTAAAGTATAGGTGTTCACAAGGGATAGATTGTGCAATAATGTTAAGATTTAGCTTTAAATTTACATATCTTAATAAGTCATTATGGTGAAGCTGTGGATTTCGCTATTGTCTGACCATTTGTGTTAATTGCCCTTCTGGACCTTTTGCTGTTACTGTATCAGATCTCTGCATCTTGTTTGGTAAAATAGGTAGGTCCTTTTAATAAATGGTAGAAATGATTGCTGAAGCTACAAAAATTAGACCTATGAGATAATGTTGGTAGTTCATTTAAGTCTTGAACAGCTGGGGTGTCTTTCTGTCTATGTGGCCTGCGGCATGCTGCATGTATTTAATATGAAAGCACTCATTACAAACTTAATGGTCCGGAGCCTATTTTTGTAATGCTTACATGCTCATTATGGGAACAGCTGAAGCACATATCGCTGTATAATGTTAAATCTGACACTAAAATCCTGCAGACGTCAACACGGTCCTTTTTGGAAAGTGATGAAGCAAAACGAATGGAAGAACAAGCAGGCTCAGCACGGCCGTGACTTATCCTGCTATATGAGAGTTGACCCTGAGGTCCCCGACAAGGGTGCCCGCGAGAAGAGGGTTTCTAATTCATAATATACTCTGGTATTTTATCATGCATCTCATTCCAATTCCACCTGACTGCACTGTGTGTTTCATCTCTTTTTTCCCACTTAGGGATTAGCATACCGCGTGTTTTAGGGTTAGGGGAAAAGTTGGTTCAAGTAGAATGAAGCCAGAACTTTTTAAAGCGTAAACCACCCACTCAAAGAAAAACAGACAAGTAAAAGGCGATGGTAACATGTCAGTCCGTAATAGCCCCGTCGCTATAGTTACTGAAGACCAGAACGTTTTATATTCTTCTTATTTATTTTTTTACACACACACGCTGCTTCTACCACTGACCATTAGCACTAACAATCGGGCGATCACCGAGCCTCGAGCTTTTAACACATTTCTTACAAAGATCTATACATTCCATGGAGGACATACACACCCATCACTCATTCTCTCACAGTAGCCTCCTGCTTCCTTTTTCTTTATTTGCTCTCCACTTATTACTGCATCCCCTCTTTCCCTTCCCTTCATGCCGTCTCCTTTCATCTTGGAGCTGTCTACCAACCTCCCTTACCTCTTTGTTGTTCTCACAATCATACATGTCTACTTTTGCTCCAGCATGGACCTTGTAAAGCCTTCCCGGACATCTATCCTAATGGTTACATACGTCACATGTATATGTCACACATGAAGGCTGTACATACGTCAGTCTGACGTTCCAAGTGGGATCGTTTTCAGTTTGATGTAGATGTTTTTGATTGATATTGAGGTTATTCTACACAGGATGATAAAAACATGAAGACAAACATAAAAGAAGACACAGTGCTGCCCGCTGGGCAGGATTTTTTCAGCTAACCAGTCGCTGCGTGGCACACGGAAAAGAACACTTGAGATAAATCCTATCGTTTGCAACAAGTCCACCAAACTACACCACAGAAATTCTTCTTACAACATATGTGAGCCTTTTTCCTTTTCCCTTTTTTTTGTTTCTGATGCCCCTATCAACAAGACGTCATCTTCCATGCCCCTCTTATAACAGTTCTCTTATACGAAAATGATTCATGTAATGTTTCTGACACAGCTTTGGATAACCAAGTAATGACTACCGGTAGGACACAGGATGCAAATAATGGCCTCCTGTGTCAAAGTCACATGCTTTGGCTTGCCATAACTGAACATCACATAACCGCTGCCTTAGTTCCTGGCAGACGTGAGTGGTAATTCTGCACGGCCATCAAAGGCCTGTGTCAAGTTAATGTAAAGATAGGTCATTTAATCCATTTGAACAAACCGCAAATCATTCAAATCACTGGGGCAGCCCACAAGGGATCATGACCAACGTCTGACATTGAGGCCTCTATTTACGATGTGCACGTCAGTTCTGTGGTGGTGGTGCAGTTTCCTGGAGCACATGCTTGTGTATACATGTGACTCCCATTGTGTGCAGGGAAAGGTGTGTCATCCATTGGCAGTCCAGCATTGTAGTAGTGCCATTCTAGTGTCATGTGCTCTCTGACATACATATTGCTCGAACCAGGTCAAAGGAACACACACATCTGGACCTGTCCAGGTAAGGGAAGAAGGAAAAGTAGTGAAAAACGTATAACTGGTGGTGTGGGTGTGTGTGTGTGTATTTATTCATTTCCCACAGCTGTGTGATGATTTCACCATCAGTGCCTCAGATACACATAGTAACGGCTGACTCTCCTCTGACTCCACTGAGTTGTGTAACTTCTTGTAAATGATACCGTGTCTTTCTTGGCACACTCTGCTGTGAATATGCAAAGGGACATACAGCACAACCTTATCAATGTACATGTCAGGGGGTACTGTCTTTGCTTGAAGGGGGGCAACGCTGTTCAAAGTGATGTTGGAAACAGAGGAGAAAGTAAAGGAGTGACATATAGTAAAAAGTACAGGCTAAGCAGACAAGGAGAAGGAGACAGAGCAAGAGAGCATGTGGAGATGGAGTATAGGGAAAAGGCAGGGGGGAAATATTTCAAAAAGTGAATGACATGACTGGCAGCGTGCCGAGAATATGGATGGGGAATGCAAAAAGATGAAGGAGAGGAGAGGAGCAGAGCAGCGCAGGTACCCAGCTGCCCCTTACAGGAAGATTTTCATGCCAGAAATAAACACACACACGCACACACAGACAGATGCTTAGCAATTTAGCCCAGAATATCTTGCAACAACATCCTTATTAATTTTTTTTTTTTTTTAAATACACAGATAATTTTCTAGTTAAGTCTTGGAGACTCTTGTGCTTTCTTACAACAGAGATCCTTTCCTATCTTTCTCCTCTACGGCCAACAAACCATATGCTTAGTCAGATGTGTGCATCAGCAGCAGCAGCAGCTGGGGTGAGGTAGCGGTGAGCGCCGGGGTAACCGGGTTACGATGTTATAATACGACTTGACCTTCACTACACCACTTCTTGTTTCATTACATTGACTCTGGATTGACACTGGCATCTGTCCAGGTGTGTGTGTGTGTGTGTGCGTATGTGTGCGTGTGTGTCCTTGCGAAGCGTGAGTACTTTGGGTACTTTATGGTGCATTTGAATGCGCACATTTCCATTAAATACCAGTTGAAAATATCCATTGTCCAGTATGAGAACATTATGAGAGATCAGATTACATGTCCTTGACGTAGAATGATGCGAAGGACTCACACAGTCTACAAAAACAAAGCTCTTTCAACCCTTCTCTGCTCTCACACACACAGGGGTTACACACATTCTTTCCTTGGCTGATTCAAAATGATTTATTTTCCAAAAAAGGCAGAAATCTTGAGATGGCGTTCAGTACAGGCTGTAGATATTTTTTTAGGAATATGTATCAAGGATTGTTGATGATGAGATAAGATAAAAAATGTGTTATAGAGAAAATATAATGCTTTTATGCCACAAAAGAGGATATTTTGGAATATAAATACTGGTTCTATGCACCCACTTTTTTACAGGAATCAGGAGTTAAATGTGGGTGTATCATTTCTTATCACAACAAAACTTAGTTTGACAAACTTGACAGCAAGTCACACATTGAGGGTGACCACGCATGAAAACTGTCACCAGTTTGTGGTGGGGGGGGGGTGCACACGCACGCACAGTTCAGTTGCAAACCGTAATAGGATATGAAAGGTGACAGTACCTGCAGATAGTTGCTTTTTCTGCAATGACTTGCCCCTTTTCATCTGTGCCTTTCTATGTATATCCAAATGACACATCCAAAGTAAACTAACAGTAGTAGCACGTTTAATATAGGGTGAAGATGTGTCTTCTGAAATTTGCAAAGGTACAAAATCCTGGGCCCAAATGACATTTAGTCTAGTTCTTCATGTAAAATACATTATCTGATATCAACCTGTTTCACTTTGCTGTGAAGCCAAATGTAACTTTAACTTTCTTGTACGGATTTGAATTCAGGGCACATTATTCTAGCCTAATTTAGAGATTGCACTGGAGATTAATAAGCGGATATGCTTCTCTCTCTCTCTCTCTCTCTCTCTCTCTCTCTCTCTCTCTCTCTCTATGGCTCTCAATTACATTGATTAAAGCCTAGCACATTATGTCATGTATGTCAATCGGCAACTGATTTGAGAAACACTGACATGTATCAAGACTCATTGAAATGAAGCCAGGCAACCTAAACTAGTTACAACTTTACCAGTCCACAACCCAGGGCTGAAATAAATGTTCCAAGTTAACTGAGGGAAAAAGTCTAAAATTAGAATGATCACGTTGTCAAGTGTCAAGGAGCTAATGTAATTTAATGGTGTCTTATCTAATTCGGAGAGTGGAAAAGGGGAATTCAATTTATTTGAGGGCGGTGTATTACCCTGAATGGGCCGTGTAGCCAGAGGGACGGTTGGTGTGTGTGTGTGTGTGTGTGTGTGTGTGTGTGTGTGTGTGTGTGTGTGTGTGTGTGTGTGTGTGTGTGTGTGTGTGTCCTTACATATTACTTAACTTTGTAAGAGTGTTTTTTTTTGCAATAACCTATTCATCTGTCACAATGGCAGTGCAGTGTTTTCTTCTTCATGGCCCAGGTTTTTCACACCAGGAGGTCCTCACGGAGCCCGGAGTGTGACAACAAAGTGTATCCTGTGTCCCTACCATTTCTCAGGGGCACACTTGAGTGACACTGAACTTATAAACCTGGAGTGAACCAGCAGCCACTGTTATTATCCTGTCTGCTGCTATTATACTGCTTGGAGCGAGTGAATACAAAAGAGTTTTGACACACCTATATGCAACCCTAGAGCTTGCAGTGTTTATGCATTGATTGCCAAGAGATGAGCGAAACGTGCTGAGATTTTGCCTTTTGTGTTGCATTCATTATTGTTTTTTTTTTAAATTTTATATAAAAGAACAAACAGTGCAGCGGGTTTTTGCATAAATACTGTATCTCTAGACAAACGGGTATTCTGTTGCAAACTGCAGTTCATTTACTGCGGCGACCTGAGACGGGGAGACGCTGTTGAATTTACAGTATGCAGCTCTAAGTGGAAACAGCAACTATTACTTATTCTGTTAGAGTGAAGATACTTGAGGTGTGTGTGTGTGTGTGTGTGTGTGTGTGTGTGTGTGTGTGTGTGTGTGTGTGTGTGTGTGTGTGTGTGTGTGTGTGTGTGTGTGTGTGTGTGTAGGTAGGTAGGTATAGGATTTGGAGATATGCATGTTAAAATTAATATCTGCTCCACATCTATTTACACATAAACAAATACAGTATGTACACCGGCCTCAGCCACCTGCCGGTTTCCATTTACACAAACATAACATTCTATTTGTATTCCCAAGAGAGCCTATTTTCTCTAAAGGTGTTGTTTGCAATCGTAGCTTGATTCAATGTGTATCTAATGGCCTTTGATGCGCATAGTCGGTCTGGCACTGCTGGCACTAGTCAGGGATATGTTGAACATGTTGAATCAGAGTCAGTGATATACTAAACAACTTAGATGGATGTAGTCAGGGTAAAATAACTCAGATTCCAGCACCCTTTGCAGCTTTCTTTCATTGATTATTTGTTCTCTCCACTAGTGTGTTAGAGTGTGTTAATTCATCCAGATGAAGACTACCGAGAACACCTTTTTTGTCAATTGTGCCGCTCAGTTTCAGAGCAAGGGGCTGATCGTCAGTCAACTTTGTGAAGTTAATAGAACTGTAATATTCCTCGGGGAAAACTTCCGGCTCCCGCTGGTCCCAGGATTATAGCCTGTCACCCACGGCCGGGTGGTATTATTGTCAGGGCAGAGGGGAGGAGCACAGGAAGTGTGCATGGGAAAACTGACAACGAATGTGATTCTATGCAATTATTTTGAGTTGATTTGAAAGCGAGAGCTCCTTTTCTTAAACCACTCAAGGGTGAAAAAGACAATTTGGGGGGAGAAAAGTACACTCATAGACTGACACAGATAGAAAGATGACATCCTTTTAACAACTTGTTTTGTTCGATTGTTATCCGCAGTTCAAAATGAGAGAGAGAGAGGGGATGGAAACTTTTATTCAGTGAAATAGAAAGTGTGTCTGCTGCTTTATTACAGACACACACTCACTCCGAACACATATGCCTTAACATATAATCACTACTTCTTCTGCGCTGACATGATGAGAGCCCTTCGTCCGCACGCTGATTGGTCTCTTAAAGGCATCCTTAATAACGGGATGTGATTGCAGCACTTAACTGGGTAACAATCCATGTTCTATTACATTTCTGTACAAAATGTAAGAGCTGATTGCTTCTCCCATGCACTGACCCTGTGAATACAGGGGGGATAGATACAGTAGATATTGATTATGCATGAAAAAGTACAATTGTCATAAAAGAGAGATATAGTTACGAGGGAGAAGAGCACAGAGTACATGAGGCTGTTAAGGGCTGTGAGGGCACTGATTTGTGGCTTACCAAAGAGGCAAAAAGAAAATATATTCAAAGTGTCTCTCATTGTCTGCAAACAGCAAAATTAAAAAAGAAAAAGCCTATTAGCAGCTAAGTTACAGCAGAGGTTCCCCGAAAGTGTTTGCACAGTGTTTTCTAGCAGAAGTAGTTTTCAGCAAATTCTTCCCTAAATGAATGGTTGTAGTTTTCAGCATTTAAAACAATTGAATCTATACTTGCATATTGCAGTGGGGACACGATTCCTTTTCGCAGCCCGGCCATGCAAGACAAAATTCTGGGGGACTGGGGGGTATACAAGAAAAGTGGCCCTGGGGTCCTTATTCTGAATGAATATGCAGGAAACAAGTAGTTTGACTTACATTCAATGGATTATTTTTTACTTTCACTATGTGACAATAGTTTTTTTGAGATTCCCATGGCAACACTGTTTAAGCTGTTATGGTTATTGAAAATAACATGTGCCTCCTTCTTCCACTTCTACACACAGTAGATAGTTTTAGCAATCCATACCTATTATGAAATGTACATTTTTTCATAAATTTAGTAACACTTCATAAGGCTGTGTCCAAAAGCTGTTCTGTAAAAACTTCGGACTGTAATATGTTGTAAAAATTAGATAAAGATTTTAACTCCGGCTTTATCCAACATCTAGATTTATGGTTAAGAGATCCAAATTTACGCACAATTAGTTAGATTTTGCCGAATTTGCGTATGTTTCCAAAAATGTAAAAAAAAAAGGATTGTTTTAATGTAGGCTTAAGTAATCAACGGGGAAGGTTTGTATTGGGTATGACGCCACTGCTCCAGAGAAAAACCTAAAAAGACATCTACAAATACAGAATGGACAACGAAGGGCAGTCATTCTTGCCTCCAGTGCATTCACGACACGTTTAAGGTTACAGCGGCGCTTCTTACATCAGCATGCAATTTGAACTGGAAGAACAACTGAACAAGGTCATTCAGATGGATGAGAGACATTTAGCACGCTGTGTAATTAAATGAAGACACCCCCAGGTCACTGTTTAGCTTTCTTCGGACGTCCTCAGGGTGCTATTTTCATACAAGCCAAAAGCCATTTGTATGATATATCGTTCCTAGAGGGGCCACTTATTACAGAAACATTGCCCAGACAATATTACACGGGTGGAATAAAAACTATTCCTGTGTTCCACAATCATCTATAGTACAAAACTATTCGTCTCTTTTCTTCACTCACAACCTTAAACTCTCTGAAGGTGCCCTTTAAATGGATGGCAAAGAAGGGCTTTACCTGAGGCTAGCAGTGTGCTGTCATTATTCTTGTAAGTGGCATAATAAAAGTTTGTGCGCCGGGTTAAGTTTTACGCTGGGACATTGTGAAGAAGAAGAAGCACTCAGCGCGTGTCAGCACAGGAT
Organism: Hyperoplus lanceolatus; assembly: GCA_026929865.2. Lineage (NCBI taxonomy): Eukaryota > Metazoa > Chordata > Actinopteri > Uranoscopiformes > Ammodytidae > Hyperoplus > Hyperoplus lanceolatus. The sequence continues at coordinate 13,837,648 of CM049412.1, read as the reverse complement.
AATTTAGTGATAAGACTTAAATAGGAACTCGTAGGCTTATTTCAAATCAATGTTACACCGTCACATCATAGCTAATTTTAATTCATTAAACTGTATTCACTTCTTCATCTTGCTAATGATCAGTGAACTCATCTTCTCCTTTACTGCGGAACATTCTCTCATGCGCTTCGTATCTTTCGTATTCTCAAATCATACTGACACTCATTTTAATGTTCAGGCCTCAAACTTTTTCATTTTGAAGCAAATCAATTTAATTAGAATTTTAATGTCAAGTGCAATTTCCTTCATTTGGATTGAAGAAATACTTTAAAAAGTTTAAGAGACGGTGAAAAACCCCTTACGATTATTAGATTCAACAGAATAGGGAACAATGATACTAATGATAGCAATCAAGAAAGTCTTAGGGTGTATTCACACTGGGAAAGTCTGCTAGTTCACTTGCTTTGGTCCAGACCAAATAGAGTTTTGATTTTTTTTGTTTGGTGTGGTCCACTTTCATATTGCCCCTTTTGCAAGTGAACCAGCATTACGAAGCAAAACCACACGTGATCTGAGGTTATTCATTCATTGGACATTCTGGGGTGGAGAGAAACAGGAAGCACGAAGTTAAAACTGCGAAATATATATCATTGATATAATATGGGGTTAAACATAATAAAATGGCCTAAATCTAGCCTATAAATAAAGAGGAAAAACATCAAATTATTGTTGTTTCATATGGTTATAATATGTAGCCCTATGTCAATGCCACGTTATGTGGCTTGTAGCCTACAATGTGAAACATAATTTTTACTGTATTTTTGGTGCTGGACGCACGTCACGCGAGAAGAATAGGCTCAAGCTGACACTCAGCTGATTAAGCTGTGTATCAGCTGGGTTGGCGCAGTTCAGCTCCAAACTGACACGGGGATATTGACTGGGTATTGGGATATGCACTGGGTATTGACGGTCCCGTACATGGAAAGCAAAATAAAAACACACTTATTGCGCAAAGTGAACCTGTTGGCACTGTGCGAGAGACGCTCCCCTCTCCTTCATCTGATCTCTGAACACATTCAGCATGTTTACGCGTCCTCTCGATCAAATGTAATATATTGTTCTGGGCTCCCGGTCAAACCACAACGTATCGTCCTAATAATGGCGACAACAACACTTTCCCATAATGTGAAGCTGACGGCTATTTATTAAGAAAGATAAGACACAGTGCCTCCTGCATTTGGGTCGGATCGAGTCCGGACAAATTCACACCACAAACGAACTGCAGCAGAGTGCGTTTGGAAACGCACCGAGACTACCTCTTCATCTGGGTCTCGGAGCGTTTGTTTGGTCCGCCCCCGAGTGCGATTGCTGTATTCACACCTGCCTGAAAGATGCGCACCGAAGGTAGAAGTGCATCTGAGTTCGTATCAACCGAACTAAACACGGCATGTGTGAATAGACCCTTAAAGGGGACTGTGAAACATTTTGGAAAGTTCACTTTTTATTAAGCCTATCAAACACCTCGAAAGCTTAATTAGTACAAAATAAATACATTAACATACAGTACATACTGTTCGGCTTGAGGCATTTCACATCGAGGATCATGTTTGTGACTATCTGTGAAATCACCCTTTGACAGCTACAGCTCTAACAGAGCTCATCCCATTGTTTCCCGGCGCGTGTTAGTGTCTCCTCCTGTGTATGCCTCGAACCCCTCCACCACACACACACACACACACACACACACACACACACACACCCTCACACACTCAGCTGAAAGCCTGTCAACAGCCATTATTCCTAGCAAGACCTTTGCTGTGATCCCTGCCATGTTTCATCCAAGCGTAGCAATTTATTCCAAAGCCCACTGTCTGAGCATGTTAGCTAGTACTAAATTTATTGCATGTGAGCGTGTGTGTGTGTGTGCTTGTGTGTGCGTGTGCCCACGGCTATTCTTCTTATGCCCTGTAACGCTCTTGTCATTCCTGTGGACGAATACCAGCAAAACAAGCTGAGCAGACAAGTTTGTCTTTCTCCACTACTATTTCACAATGCAGTCAGAGTTGCGTGTTTCTGTGTGTTTCTCTTCCTCTCTCTCTCTCTCACACTCTCTCTTTCTCTCTTTCTCAGTCTGTGTGTGTGTGGTTAAATAATTAACGCTGTTCGTCGCCTCGGTGCAACACATCTCTCACACAGTGTTCTGATTAAGCGAGCTCTAGGAGATACACATTGCCTGCATAATGACTAATGTATGTACTGTGTGTGTGTGTGTGTGTGTGTGTGTGTGTGTGTGTGTGTGTGTGTGTGTGTGTGTGTGTGTGTGTGTGTGTGCGTGTGTGCAAGCGTGCGCGTGTGTGTGTGTGTGCATGCGTGCGTGTGTCTGTGTGTGTGTCTGTGTGTGTTTTCATGGTTTGAACGTGACCTGTGTGTTGTGTGTGTGCACTGGAGAATGATTAGGACACTCTATGTGTATATGCATGAGTAATTACTATTTCCCATGTCATTTGTTGTGTGCATTAGAGTGTGTGAACTTATGAAGGTTTGGAGTAGTTTAGGTATTTTTTTTGTGATAGTTTCCGTAGATGTCATCTTTGTGCTTTATATTATTCCACAATGTTGCATGTAGCAGCCTATCCCTGCATGCGCCTGCCCTTGTGTGTATTATATGCAAGCTATAAGTGTGTGTGCACCTATTAATGAAATGTTAGAGGTTAAAGAGTAGGACCAATTTTCTAGAGAAACAGTTCAATACCTCCAAAGGAAGTGTTATAAAGTGAAGCATACATTTGAGACTGCATCAACAGATACATCACGCTGCATGCTGGATTTCTATGTTTTTGCCTTAATGGCTTAATTCATTATGTGAGTTGTCATTATAAATGAAAAAAAATCTGTCTAAAGCCTGCTAGAGTGCGAGTGTGGATACGTTGCTAAAACAGGGCAGATTTTGTGGAGTTATTTCTACATTTGTTTGTTTGTAATTCACCAACAATAGTTTTTTGGCCACTTGGGCTCAGGGGATAAAGCTGTAAACACAACACTGACATAAACCGTATACTCTAACCTTGTAAAGTTGATGTTGCAACCTCTATTATCAATACGTTTTGCATTTTCACATCCAGCGGACACAGAGCAACAGTAAATGTCATGTGTCTGGCCACCCGGTCAATGTTAAGCCAATATTCCCTTTTTCCTTTGAGCACTGTTGTTGTCTCTACCAAGTCCAGAGGGAAATATGTATCTGTCTCTTTCACTGCTAACTGTCCTTGACTCCTTGTCTGTCTGTCTGTCTGTCTGTAGTTTAGTGCACTGTGGCTGACATATTTTTCTTTTTCTTTTTGAATAGCTGCTTGCAGAGAATGAGGCCAAACATTAACATTGTGTGCTTTAACAATAAGACAATGAGCTAAAAGATGCTAAAGGACCTCCGTCAATCTGAGGGAGAACTGCTGAGTTGGGTGACTATTCTCTAAGGGTTTGTCGGTAGAAGTTAGCCTTGGCATCACACATTGTCTATTTGATCCATTATTAATATAAGAAAATGAATTAGTGCAACTTTAAGCTTATCATTATCAGCAGACGGATTCATTATATTCAAGTGCGCTCTAGATTGAGCAACAAGTCAATGAAAGGAAATGTATATTTGATGAGAGCCCTGCCTGCATTCAATTCATCAATTAGTCTCAGCCTCACCTAAATGTCATGCAAACCTCATAGGAGTTCATAATTTACTTTTCGCTTTCTTCTTGCCACGGACACTAAATATGTCCCAAAAAATCAGCACACTTCCTTTTTCGATTTATCTCAAAGCCTTCAAGGCCAAAAAGCTCTGTCCTTGTTGATCCTGCGTATCGATTGGGTTGGTGGACTGTGTGGCCTGCAGATTGGATTACAGAGTCCAGCTGTAGTCCAACCCCGGAGGGGGAGAGTAGCGGCGTTGTGTTTGTAGATGGGGAAGATAGGCAGCTATATACTGTAGAGACAGTCTGATCCATTCTAACTGTATAGAGAGTGTCTCTGGAGGGACACAGCACAATCAAAGCTAATATGGTTTGGACAAGTTATCCACAGAGGAATTTTGACATGGTTTAGAGGTGTTTTTAGGGGTGAGAAGGTCGGAGCTGTCCGTCACTCGGTGGATAGTGCTCTGTCTAAACAGTGAAATGTGAAGAGTGGGCTGAGGGATGCTGATAGAGTGTCTGAGAGCTTTGTTTACACCAGCTCATGGAAGTGGAAACCGTGACAAATTAGATGTAAATTGCCTTCTGGGTATGCAGGAAATAGCATGACTGGTCGTTTATATTTCATGATTTTTTCTTCTTTTTCTTCTTCCCTATTTCTATTCTAGGGCGTGTCCGTGTCACAGCTAGAGTTAGATCTTGACAACGCAGGTCTATACTGCTGTATGTTTGCCGCTGATAATGGCTTGCACTGTTGAGTCATAGCTTAGCAACAAGCCTGCTGGCCTATTTTTGGTTTCAGGCAATTATCCACAATGCAGTGTGGTGGTGTGGCCCTATGACACTTCCAGATTGTGGATGTAATGAAGAGGAAAAAGCAGAACTTTCCTTGAATATATAAGAATGTTTCCAAAACTTGAATTTTGCAATTATATTGTGTATACCTTTAGATCAGTCGCTCAAGGGGGCAACAGGGCAAACAATGTTAAGTTATAAGATAGTAGGAAAAAAAAGTTGTGGGTTTAAAGTTTTTAAAGGAATGCACAATTTTCTTTTTTACCTTAAATATTTGCTTCATTCTCAATTTGCTGATTGGTGTTCTTGCATTTTGATAATTGATTTGTTTAATGTATGCCTTGTTTAAACAAGCAGTATGACCAGACATACATTACATACATTACATTCATGTCATTATTATACTGTTCAAAAGAACTGTAATTTATTCCTTAGAATGTGCAAAATGTAATATAAACAAATGTACTTAAATGGAATACATACTAAACCAATTTGAGAAATGAATGAAGCAGGTTCCTCAGTGCTCTGCACTGGAGAACCTGCTTCCCGTGGCTGTTACTGCAAATGTTACATTGTGGGACAGGATTTTTCAATGAGTATAAAAATCACAATAACATCAATAATAGGCTAATCCAAGGCATGTACTGTACAGCACTTCACTAAGTATACTTGTGGAGTGCTACATCAATGTTGCTTGTCAAGTACTTAATTCTCCGAACAGTAAACAGACCTCCCGTGACCATACTCGCCAGTGATGCCGCAACACAAATTTTGTTTAGCGTTTCTCTCCAGCTGCTGTTGTTCTGTACTGGTTATTGTATATGAGAGTGCGCATATACATTATATTGCTGATGGACACACACTGGCTGTTGCAGGGAACACACACCTCACTTCATGTGACAGCCTCAAACACGATCCTGCTCCACAGTGAAAGGAAATGCAAGAACAAAGGAATTACATTTGACAATTGGAAATGACATTATAATGTTTGTGATGGATGTACATTACGTTGGAGAGTCAGAATGAATATGTGAAGCCTCTGGGCACAAGGCTTCTTCCAGTAATCCCGCAGCTGCAGAGACTGAAAAGAGGTAATTAAAGAGAAGCATTGATCTAATAAACTGAAAACGAGGTCAGTTCAGTCTCAAGTCAATCATACCGCTGTGCGAATGTCCTCGTGACGTATACTGTGACATTTTCACTCACTCTGTCTGCATGGAAAAGTTCACCGCGTAGGAATTATTTCCCAGTGTTCAAAAGCTCTAAGCAAATCTTGATTACCTGAAATGACAGTTCAACAATATTAAAGGTGGAGTCAGTGATTCTGGAGAACGCTTGTAGTCAAAATCACTTTTTGTCAAAATCAGTGAATAACTCCTCACAATCCGCTACCTATCCGTACAGGTAGCGGATCGTGAGGAACAATCTGATCTTAATACACAGCTTCGGCTCTGTAAAGAAGAAGAAGAAGAAGAAGAAGACATATTTTATAAATCTCCTGGGGGAAATTACATTTTGTAATGGTATGTAAACAAGGTGTATGTAAACAAAGGAGGCCCACCTTAGCTAGCAACAGGCCCATTTACAGAGCATACTGTATATACTGTTAATTAACACTGCATCTTTTTGTTTTCCGCACGCACACACAGTATGCACAGGTAGCGGATCGTGAGGAGATATTTACTGATTTTGACAAAAAAGTGATTTGACAACAACCAGAATTGCTGACTCGTACCTTTAAGTCTACCGTTGTTTACATTAAGCTTGGAACATTGGTTATGTGAAAAACACTGAAGGACTGCATGCTAAAGCAAAAAGCTACATTACATGGAATAGAATACACATAAATAATAAGGAAACACGCAGCTTCTGCATGCTGTAGAAGCAATTGATTAAGAGAAACAGTGCAACCCCGTAGAAACAAGGTAGACAAATAGAGCTGTAAATATAGATCTGCGCTGCGATTCTGCAGAGCTTGATGAATATGAGCTCAGAGGTCAACTGCTCATTGTGTCTTTGAGATGCAGCACTGATTTTAAGGTCAGAGTTTACAGCTGCCTAGTTTAATGTTTCCTGCTGATTGATGCAATGAGGGCCGCAATCTTTCTCTCCGTCGGCTTTCCTTCAGCAGCCTAACATTCTTCCGTATGTGATTTGTGCGTCTCTTTTTTTTACTAGCTGCTTACTGCTGAATCATGGGAAAATGTCTTTCTCAGCTTGTTTGCTAATATTACCTGTCATAACATTAATCTTTTCACGTTAAAGAAGGTCTTTCTCTCTTTCCCTTATAGTACTTCCTCGGTCTAGACATTTCATTATGATGTTTTATGTAACAAAATATTTTTTGTTCCCTCCAAAGTTTGTGGCATTTAGCACTTACTATTTGATTTCCTATCTGAATATCAACAGAATATCTGCTAACATATGACTTTGACTTGTTTTTCTACAACCACAATCTCTATGATTAAGCATTTGAGAGTCCTGGATGCATGCATAAAAAAAATTCTGTTCTGTCTGTCAGTCAATCACACATTTGGTTTGAAGACTTTTTTACTACATGCAATCTCTGCCACATCCGTTCTCTTCCTCTCTCAAACATTTTTTTATATATTTTTCTTGTCACTCAATCACCCAGAATCAACCTCAATTCTTTTGTCATCTTCCCACCTTAATCCCCACTTTCTCCCATCCACTCCTCTTCATTTATATGCAACCTGTGTTTACATTTCAACCCTTAACCATCTTCTATCTTTCACTCCACCTACTTCATCCGCGCCTCCATCATGCCGTCTCCCCTTTTCATATCCATTCATCCATCCCTTTTTCTATCATGCATAATATTGCTCCGCTCATCTTGACCCTCTTTCTCCATTTCAATTCACCACTCATTCGCTCTGTCTTCGTTTCCCTCACCTGTTCAGTCACTTCAACTCTCCTCACTCCCACCATCCATTCGCCTCTTTGCTCTCCTGTCATTTTTTTGGCGACTCATTTTTTTATTGCTGCCGCCCTCCACCATTGTTGACTGCTGCCTTCTCTCTTTCCTCTATTAAATAGAGTTCTGGTCTGAGATCCTCCCAGTCTATATTATGAGCAGCAGGCAGCACTTGTAGGATGATTCTATTACATGTCTCCTAAACTGCTGGATAATTCAATAAGCACCGCTGAGATGACACACAGTTCTAATCGACTTAATGAAGCCCCTGTACTGTACTGATGAATACTGTTCCTTCTCCCCCTGTCATTTCTTTTTTTACTCACTCCTCCCTATCCTCCTCTCCTCCCATCCTTCCCTTCCTCTGGTTCTCTGCAGGGTGTTGATGGAGAGCCATACGAATGACAGCCGGGACAGTGGTAATCACTGGTGGAATTCTAGCGACGGTCATATTACTCCTTATCATCGCAGTACTGTGCTACTGTAGGCTGCAGGTGAGGCACCAGCTAATCGCCGCATTCGTGCTCTGAGTCTGACACATTCTCCCCTGGTTTGCAGAGCTGCGAGAATAGGATGTCCCTTAGTATAGCACTTGAAGGTGCTCCTAGGAATTTGTGTGAATTCTTGCACCCCCTTTGGACAAAAGTGGTAGTGTTTTTACATCGTCAGCTGTATTTCCTGTGTGAGTGTCCCCATGTCAAAGGCATTAAAGGTGCTGTAAGCAGAATGGTTCTTTTAGCTAATTTCCTGTCAGTTACTGCAGTTAGCAGTCCCCTCCCTCGTCCCCATGTCACCACATTAATGCAGTGCTGCGGTCTTCAAGCAGCAAGTTATCTAGCATCATCTCAGATCCATAAGTGTGATTCAACATGATAAAAACCATCAAAACAGATATTGAGAAGGATTTTTACCTGCTCCGCCATTGTAGGCGCATAAACATTCACCCATGTGTCGCTCTGGCGTGCACCGGCAGTGAGACAGGTTTCGGTTTGTAGCGTTCTCTCTTGTGATTGGATATTCATTTCGGGATCCCCCGAAAAGTTTAATTGCCGATTACATGCAGAGCAGCTGACTGAGAGATTGGCTTTATGAAACCCGCACTTTATGTAAGTGATCGCTGTATGAATAAAGAACTATTTAACACTTATATTAACATAAATAAACTGCTTACTTCACCTTTAAGGAAAAACTATATAAAAATAACATTCTTGGCACTGATGGTCTCATTTGCTGTTAAGTTTAATTGATGATCATCATAGGAAATATAAGACTATTTCAGAAATATTAAAAAGTTCCTCGTAGGCTTATATACATTAAAATGGGATAAATCTTTTCATCAAACTCTTGGTAAGAAGTCAAACGGGTATAATATCCAAAATGTTGAACTTTAAATAATTAACTATAAATAAATGAATAAACTTCCAACACCAGACTTGCTTCATCTTTTGAAGCTGTGTGGGTGAAAGCTAGTTTAATTGACTAAACATATGTTAGTCTCTGCACCAACTGACTTCCACTGCTCTTTACTAGGGTTAGTGCTCTCAGTTTTTCTGCTTTTCAAAAAAACGTAAAGGATTTTCTTTTTTACACCTGTGGGATTGAGAATTTTCTAGACACAGAAACTCATCCTTGTAAAATGTTCAGAGTATATCTGTGTGAATGCATTTGTGCTGTCATGTAGCTCTGAATTTGAACATCTGTGAAACTGTCAGTTATGTAGCTTTATTATGTATTTGGGTCTCAACAGCTTAGGGACACCAAAAATCTATCATTTCCTTGATGGAGCATCTTAATAATTGAATCAAAGAATTCCAAACTCAGTTTTGAAAGCTCCTTATTTTTTATGTAAATGATCCAAATAATCAAATGTATTTCACAAGAACAGTTTTCAAGTATGTCTTCATGGAACATAGTTTTATTCTCATTATCTCAAAACAGTTTCTTTAAGGTACAGCAAACAAGATTTTTAATTTTTTTTAACGAAATTGCTTTGCATATGGATATGATCTTTCTGCATTTTTTTTTAATTCAGTTGCCAATCAAACAACCCAACTACAGTTTAATGGGAAAGGGAAAAGTGGCGTTGAGTTGATTGGCAGTACTGAATTTAATCATTTGGTTTTAATGTCAAACATACTGTATGTCTTAATGGAGGTTAATAGGAACAGAACAAATGGTTTACAAAAATAGCTGATAATCTATGTGTACACAGTATAATGGCTTAAAAATATGTCTTAGCTGAAGAAAAATTGTATGTACAGGGATTCAAAAGCTCTGAACAGGAGCCAGAGACTTTTACACATTGAACATTTGGCATACAACTGGCTTAGACTGGTGCCTGTGGCTAAACCAACACGGTCTCACTCCAGGATCGTCACAGTGCGACTGTGGTCCACGTCACATTCCCGTCTGTCACTGACGTAAAATTCACGTTTTCCGTCGTCTGCTGACGAGAGTGGGTTCAATTCACTACAATGTAATCCATACCCGGTGATGTTTGACGTTGTGAGCTTCTTTCCTATTGGATAGTTTTTATGAAGATTTTCTGTGAAAATGGCCGACATTTTTTTTTATTCTGGGTGGAAAATATGATTTTTTTAGTATAGTTGCGCCATTAAAAGTGTTTGTGTAAACATTTTTAGCGAGAAATGTGCATTCCACTTTCATAATCTTTGCTCGGTGAAAGTGTAGGATGTTTGGTTTGATAGTTATGACGAAGAATATTTCGCTATGTAATAACATGGTTGCTATGATGGTTGCTATGGACGCTGAGATCAGCAGCTCGCATGCTGCTTGAATCATGGCGGACAACGCTTCTCCTCTCATCGTCACCAGCGCATTTCAACAGGGATATTTTTCATGACTTTCAATCTACCGGTAATGTATTTTAGTATATTGTGTCGTGCTAAAATGTACGTTATTCTTTTCTGTACTCCTGGAAGCAGAGAACAGCAGCTACATTGTTCTTTTCCTAGTTTGTATTAGTTCACAAACTATTATTTTTGATCAATTTGCCTAATTTAATTTTATAATGGCACCTTGTGAGTATTTATTGTGTTTTTGTGATCGTTGGTGGTCCTATTGTCTGATTGCATTTCGTTTTATAATCTGTTAAATGTTCATGATCTCTGATTATGATTTATTTTTATAACGTTCCTTTGTAATCTTAATAATCAATTTTTACCGTTTATTTTTCGCTATTCTACCACGAGCGGGGCTCCTATTAACTTAACTATCGCTCTCTATTAATCTGTAAAGGTTATTTTTTATTTATTTTTGGTGAGAGCTGATTGAGAGCAGTAGAAGTACCGGTAGTGGGCGATAATTAAATGGCAATATCAAAAACTCCCCACAGGCTCCATGAAGAAGAAACCTGCAGTCAACAGCAACAAACCAACACATTCCGGACTCCACCCATCCGGCCCTCTTCCTGTCCTCCTGTCCCAGACTCCCAGGTATGATTGATTAACGTGAAAAAACCTAAAACGTGTGCTGTAGCTTCGTTTTTAGGATATCTGTCATTTTCGGTAAATGTTATTTACGTTGACGGTATCTGACGGTAGGCAACCGAAAGTAACTATCAAAAGAATGTAACACTAACGAGTAGGCTATGCTATTTTAGCTTTAAAGCTAGCTGAAAGGCAAGGTAGCCTATTGAATTGATAATCAACCTATATCTGTAATTCAGAAAATATAAATTAACCACTTACTTTGTCTGAACAAAATCTATCTTGCTCAGATTACTCCTTATTGAAAAATAGTAAGCAAGTTAACACTGTGGATTGTTTGATAGTTAACTAGATTGTAGTCCAGTAGTTTAGCACACAGGTTATGGAGTAATGTAATGTTCTTCTTTCAGACAGACAGACAGACAGACAGAGATGCAGACAATTCAGTAGATTCTGGCATCCTGGGTTTAAGTCTATAATGCCTTGTTTCCACAGAGTAGAGCGGGTTGTTCATCATGGAGGATGTGCTAGATGTCGGGCGTTTGGCTCAGTTATCAAAAATGTGTCTGGGACAGTAGAACATGGGCTAACATTCTGTTTTCGGTTTTCATTAGGGTCTGAGGAACCATATAATAGGCAGAATTATTGCCAAGAATGCAGATCCTTGTTCTTTGAGTAGATCAGAAAAAAAAGTAAAGTGTTTTGGATTGTCGTCCTGTTGCAGTCTTATCTAGATACATTTTGCATGCAGACTCCAGGAAGAGGTAGCTGTTAATCATGTAAGATATTTGTATAATTTATTTCAGATAGAATAATACTAGTCTTAAATGGTACTCACATTAACAAGTGAAACACCTGGATATAATGTGTGTTATGGAAATATTTTGTGAGAATCTATATATGAATATATATATACACTCACCGGCCACTTTATTAGGTACAGCAGTTCATTTTCTTGTTAACACATATAACTAATCAGCCAATCACATGTCAGCAACTCAATGCATTTAGGCACGTAGACCTGGACGGGACAACTTATTGCAGTTAAAACTGAGCAACAGAATTGGGAAGAAAGGGGTTTTAAGGGACTTTGAACATGGCAATGTTGAGGGTGCCTGCTGATCTACTGGGATTTTCACTCCAAACCATCTCTAGGGTTTACAGAGAATGGTCTGAAAAAGAAAAAAATATGCAGTGAGCGGCATTTGTGTGGATGTAAAATGCCTTGTTGAAGTCAGAGGTCAGTGGAGGATGGGCAGACTGGTTCAAGATGATAGAAAGGCAACAGTAACTCAAATAACCACTTGTTACAAGCAGGGTATTCAGAACACCATCTCTGAACGCAGAACACGACCAACCTTGAAGCAGATGGGCTACAGCAACAGAAGACCCCACCGGGTGCCACTCCTGTCAGCTAAAAACAGGAAAATGAGGCTACAATTATCACAGCATCACCAATATTGGACAATAGAAGATTGAAAAATCATGCCTGGTCTGATGAGTCTCGATTTAAGTTGCGACATTCAGATGGCAGGTTCAGAGTTTGGCGTAAATCAACCATGCCATGTTCAAACTTCACAGTCACCTAAACCCCCTTTCTTCCCCATTCTGATGCTCAGTTTGACTTCAGTACATTGACTTGACCACGTCTAAATGCCTAAATGCATTAAATTGCTGCTATGTGATTGGCTGATTAGCTTTTTGTTTTTATAAGCCTCTGAACAGGTGCACCTAATAAAGTGGCCGGTGAGCGTATATACTGTACATATATACATTCACACAACATGTGTTTTGTCTTTTTTGAACAGTTGCGGCGAAACTAACTGGTGGCTAAGAACAAAAAACTCTGTCAAGCGATACAATCAGCAGGTGCCAGAGAAGAAGTGCATAGAGGAGATGATGGTGGAAAGACGACTGTCCGTGGTGGGACATGGCCATGGGAAGTGTACAGCAATGGTAAAGAAAAACATCTGAGTGATTACATTTATTCAGAAAATTAATGTTCTTGATTTTGTATTGCAGCGAGAGGTGTAAAGAGTACTAAAACATTCTAATAAAGTAAAAGTACAATAGCTATGATGACATTTTACTTACTGTAAGTACAAGTTCAATTATCAGTCTAAAAATCTACTCAAGTAAAAGTAGCTCCTGTGTAGTGCAAAAAAGACAAGGGGAAATAAAAATGGCATGTATGCAATGCTACAGTGGCAGTTTGCCACTATACTTCAAACAAAACATACTAAGGTCAAAGTAAAATTGCAGATTGTATAAACTACTCAAAAAGTAAATACACTAAAAAAACTACTCAATTACAATAATATGAGTAAATGTAATCCGTTAAGACTTCTGCTTGCAGCGTACAGGTTACAATTTACTGTTGGCCATTATGAGAACTCTTTGTATGATTTCAGAATTCACAAACATCCTCACTAAGAAGAAAAATACTGAAAGAGCAGCTGAAGAAGACAAGCTCTTGGTCCTTAAGGAGATGAGACAGCACTGCACCTATCTCAGAGGGCTAGCTGATGTCATCAGGAAGCTGATCGTAGAAATGCCTGGAGGAAAGAACTATGGTAAGAACATGGTGAGCATACAATGGAGGTCTTCTTAGGCTATTTTGAGATGGAATTTAAGTCAGTGATCTTACTTTGGTCTGATTCTAACCTGGCAAGAATGACTGTTCCAATTGTTCCCTGTTTCATTTTGTATTTCCTCCTAGGAACTGATGAGGGACTGCAGGTGTGCTGACAATAACCGGCTCCTTAACACCAGCAATAGTACAGGAGATCATCTTGGACCTCTCCTGGTCCACTAACACCTCCAGTCTGCTGAAAAAGGCTCATCAACCTTTTTCCTGTGGACACTGAAGAGACCCCACCAGTTTTCAGCTGTACTGATGAACTTCTATCACTTCATCACTGTGAGATCAAGAGCATCCTGACCAGCAGTGTCACAGTCTGGTAAGGTCACAGACCGTAAGGTGCTACAGCGCATCACAGGGTTTTCAGTTCCTGCCATTGAGGACGTCCAAAGGAAACGCTGTCTTCTGCTAGCTCACAGCATCCTTAAAGACTCCTCCCACCCTGCCCACAGACTGTTTGCCCACCTGCCCTCGGTAGATGCTTCAGAAGCCACTGGACCAGAACCAGCTGACTGAAAAACAGCTGCACATCACCTCACTCACACCCATCATCGCCCCACTACTCCTCCTGGTCATACACACACATCTCTTTTCCACCTGTATTTGTGTATTATAGTAGGTTCATATCACCGCAAAAAGTTATCAACCTGTACAATTTGTCCATATTCTATATATCTGTAATCTAATATAGCATACTCACTTCACCTTAATCTGTATATTATAATCCTAAAAATATACTTATATTTATAGTATTTATTTATATGTATAGGATCCCATTAATCCAGCCATCCATATATACCCAATAATTCACATTTTTGTCATTATCTGTACATCTTGTAATTACATGTACTGTACATAGCAGATTCCTGCACGTTCTGCTTATTGCACTTCTGGTGAGATGCCAATTCTCTATACAATTTTGTTGCACTTTGTGCAATGACAATAAAGAGATTCTGATTCTCTGATTCTGATTATGTGTGATGACAATAAAGTTAAATCTCATCTCATCTTTCCTTATTTGCCTCATTTGTTTGTTGTTTTGACTGTTTTTGAAATGCAGCCATGGATCCCTCGTAAATGACCTATATAAATGAAATATATTATAATTGTTATTATCCTGCTAGACACATGAATGGTTGATGATGGGAAACATTATTAAAAATGGACATCATTATATCTGTCTGAGAATCATATTGAATGCAAAATCGATTTAACCTTTGCTTAATGCAGACTAACTGTTAAATCTATGAAGGTCTATCTAATCTCCGGAATCATACTTAAAGTAAAAAAAACTATAATCTTATTGATACTAATTAATCCATTTTATTCATGATAATTATGTGGAATCCCACAAAGACCACAGCTGTCTCATTTATAATATTAAAATATTATATTAAAGCTTGCTCTTTTGTGTTGGACATTAATACATAGTTTTGGATAACATTGACTCTTCAATCTGAACTCATTTGTAATATAATAGCATTAGATATAAACTTGAACTTGGTCATAATTTACTCTTAAACTCTGCTGCTAGCTTACAGCTTCAACTGCCAACATTTTTCCAAATTTGATTTGCACTGATCTGCATCGTTCGTTTTCTGAAACCACATTATATGTTATCAAATTACAAATCACAGTTACACATATATAGACCAAAACCATGAGAACGTTGATTAATCCGTTTTGTCATTAAACGCAACACAGTTTTTTTTACAAGCAGCAGTTAGAAAAACGTCTAAATAGCACTGATGAATGTATAGGCCTATATTTATATGTGACCAACATATGTTGCCACATAATGTAAACAAATGTGTTAAGTAGTACTTTCTCAGTTGAAAAATGTGCGGAAAGTTGTTTTCTAAACAGAATGTCACAATCGGCAGCCTAAACCGGAAGAACAATAAAAAACTACAAACACAGGGAAATGCAATACGCAGTAGATTGCAGCGCCATATTGGTTGTAGTTCTAGTGTGTTTTCCCTATTATATGAATGTTTGACCAGGGAACTTGCGAGTATATTATATGTATTTGGTAGTGTTAAGCACATATATTTGGTCAGATTTAATTTTTGATATTGTTAAGAGGGTGAACTCATGTTTTGACCATACTTAATGGCTCCCAGTGTATTTTTTACTAAGGTCATGATAAAGGAGGTCAATAACTTTCCAAAATAGTTAATCTCATGTCTCTATCACTTTTGGTTGTTTCCCTGTAAGCCTTCAAAAGTGCTTCAGTTTCAAGGTTCAAAGGGCAACCCCTAGGGGTAGGTTACGCCCACAATGTTCACAGTGACATATTTGTACTCTCCTGATTAAGACCTTTCCAATGACGTATTCATTGTCTTCCTACGACAAAGTTTTAATTTTCATCACTCTTCATGCGAAGCCCCTTCTATATGTACTTGTGGAGACCCTGTTTGTGCCAAGCTGTATAGCATCAGTCAAAAAAGATTTAAGGGGTATTTAGCTATTAAATGTGTTCAAGATATTGATGGTTACCTTATCCACAGTCATGCTTTTTAATTTGGACCAGTTTATACCCAAATTAACTTGTAAACTGCGTTCTGTTTCATATCAATATGTTCCCATTCACTTAAAGCCATTTAGTCATTGTGTGAAAAAGGTGAAAACAAATATTATGACTGATTACATGCAAAGTGGGATCTTTATTTGTTTATCATTGTTATTATCATGGCTTACAGCTTATGAAAACCCCAAATTCAGAATCTCAGAAAATTTTAATATTACATGAAATCAATGAAAAAGAGATTTTAAATACAGAAATGTCGGCCCTCTATAAAGTATAATCATGTTTATGTACTAAGTACTTGGTTTGGGCCCCTTTCGCATGAATTCTTGTCTCAATTCCAATTAATTTTCCATGATATTCTAATAATATGAGTATCACCTGTATGTCTGTGTGCAGCAACACAATACATTTTTAATTAACCAAAATATGAGCCTTAAAAGTACAAGCACAAAGTAAAAGGCCTATGCATGACGTTATGTGATTTACTGATTTACTAAGGGCTATTGACGACTCTATTGAAGACGCCTACAGTCTGCTTATTTTAAATAAAATACAGCAATTGTCTTTTTGTATATCATAGTTATATATGTACTATAACTATACATGTTTAATCCACAGAGACTGGATTTAAACACCTTCTACAAGTCAACCATATTCCATATATTATTTTGCTTAATAATTCTTGTATAATCCCTAAAATACCACAAGGGAAGAGATCTTATGAGACTTAACTGCTCTCTAAATACATGTTTCTTATGTTGAGAAAATGAAATAGAATACTTGGAAATGTGTGTTTAATATATTTTCAAACAAAGTACATCTTTAAACAAACATGTGAAGCTGTAACTTTAATTTTGATGCAAAAACAAAAGACAGTAGGACTTAATGCAATTATAACAAGTGCTATCCATGAGGCATCTCGTCTCCTCGTCATCACAGCTTCCATTCCCCCTTCAGATGAAAACAAAGTATCGGCAGCTTACAGACAAACTAGATACACCATGCCTAAAATCTGATGTACCATATAATAAACTTCAAATTACAGGAAAGATACACAAGATTATGATTGTATTTACTTCCACTGTGACAAAAGGACAAAAAAAAAAAAGAAATATGAGGCTTAACGCCGGCCCTCCACAGAGGAGGAACATGGTAAAATGGCTCTTCATTTAGGCTCCAGCAGCTAAAAACCTGTACACCATTCTTATTTTTGTAATGCCATTGGCAAAGACAGATGAGAGCAGACTTTTTCGGTAACACTTTACAATAAGGGTACATCAATTAACTGTTAATTAGTGCTTAGTTAATGATAATAACATTTAACATTTAGTTCATCCTCATAAAGCATTAACTAACTGTTAATATTTAGTTATTGTGGGTACGTTTATGCTTGGTTAGGCATTGTTAACTAATGCTTAGTTAAGAATGACCTAAGCATAACATTAAGTTAAGGCTTAGATAATTCTCCTTTTCAAATACTAGCAACAAATACAGAAAGGACACATAAATATCAAAACAATCCCAATCTGGGGCGTTGAGATGAATTCGAGCCTTCAGCATCCATCTGCCACCCACTCCAAACGGCCATTCTTTTCCACTGCAACACACAAACAAGGAGATATAAATGAAGATGTTATCTTAATACATTTTACCTGTACCTTTCAGACCTGCTGTGCTTTGTTTGATTAAAACAAACTCGGGTTTTTTTTCACCTTTGCTGTGGTAACTGAAACCCTGAAACATTAAGTTCCAAACAAACTGGTGCGGTTCGTAGTAATAATGTGATCTGACTGCAGGAAGCACTGACGTTCTCACGTGACTTATGCCACTGAATTGTGGTTCTTCTCCAAACATTAACCCAAACTGTTGATTAACCAATCAATGGATCATTCTCACATCTGGTGAGAACCAATTAAGTGGAGCTATGACGTTTTAAGCCGCCTTAACAATCCCTTACCTGTTTTAAGTCAAAAAAGTGGCATATGGTCCCGGCAACTTTCTCATGCCGTGTTGTCATATTGGTCCTTTTTCACAAAAATCACCCTTTTCTGTCATCATTATATATCAAACTGTACAATTTGGGCAATTTGAACTTTACCATGATCAGAAGTACTCAATCTGTAATTTTGTGAAACTTTGCTGTTTGTGAGAATTGACTTGCTAGACTTTCTATTGAATTATTTTCATTTCATTTCATTTTCCTTTATTTATTCTCGAAAGATCAATTGAGGTTACCCTCTTTTACAATGACGTCGAGACAGATACACAATATACAATGAGAATACACAACAAGCTTACAAAGAGACAACAACAATTAAAACATTCAGATCAATTGAATAAAATAGAACAATAGCCTAATTAAAACACTTACAAGTGGAGTGGGGCTGATTCAAAATAATAACTTTAAATTGGTTAACAGTTATGAGTGTATTTATTTTAATTTGATGTTGTAGGCTGTTCCAGGAGTCAGGGGCACTGTGGCTAAAAGCGGTCTTACCAAGGTCAGATCGGGCGTATGGAACATATAACATGAGCATTTCAGTTGAGCGGGTTTATATTAAAAGGTAAGGTCAAGTTGACATTTCACTTTGAGAGAAAATATAATCAATTGAGCTCAAAAGCTGACACTAACCCTGCGTTCCAAAACCCATACTATTTACTATGGTAGAAAAAATATTTAAGATGTTCCGATTTTTGTGGCCAGATTTAGGTTAGTAAGCAATACCCAAGATTGTTAGTATTGAAAACAGCATCCTATTTGGGTGATTCTGACCCATAATCCGGTGCGCACGTGAAGTGAAGTCACATCGACTAAGCCTCCATATGATAACAAACAGGGATGCAATGGATTTAAAAGCAAGAGGCAAGATCAAGTTGCAATGTTATAAATATGTTATTTAAAATAAGTAAAAGTATGTCCGAATAGTGTGCCTACTGTATCCCAACTAGTTTTTTTTTATCTTCAGATGTGGAATTTAAAATAGAGAAAAGAAAGAGTATGCAATTCGGAAGGCAGGGTAAGCCTGTTTCTAAGTATGTCATTTCTGTAATAACAAAATATGAAATTATTGCCCGAGCTCATTTGCATACTAAAGTCTAGAACGTTTGGCTAGTGTGACCACGCCATCCGTATTGCAGCACGGAACAGCCCCTTGGCCACGGCACACATGGGAGAGGTGTGCCGTGGCCAAAGTACAGATGCTAATGAGATGACACGTGCACACGCACGGATACGCAACCTGAGCTGGATGACGTAGTCCATGCGCGACCCTTCTTCCCCACAATAATTGTAAACAATGGCGGCAAGAGGTTCACGAGTGGGTTCTGGTGCGATCGCGAAGTGGAGAGTTTGCTAGAAAATTGGGCCCGGCGACAGTATTCAGTCGCAGCCATGATCCCAGCTGGATAAGACCCACAACATTTCGGAGGCGTTTGGGGCAATCCACGACTACTGTTCTTCTCCATTGTTGTTCTACTAATTCCAGCAGCGAGTACACTTGGTGATGACATATGTATCGTATTACGACGTGATGACGTATGTATGATAGAGCAATCGTGCCCGGGCTGCGGCCTTTGGGAGCAGTGTGACCACGGGCCAGCGAGGGAGTGGGGACAATCGTACTGGAGCACGGAACAGGCAAACTTGCCTAGTGTGAGTGCGCCCTTATATATCTATGTGAAACACCTAACAGCTATTGACAACATTTGTTTGTCAAACTGTACTTTTCTGTACTACTTTGTAAAAATGTGGGTATCTCTTTTTCATTTGACAAAATATGTTGACAATTAAAAATAATTAAAGTACATAACCACTTTTGCAAATCCAAATGGATTGAATACAGGAATGAACATGCTTTGAATTAGTTTACATTTGATCAACTTATCAAGCACATTTCATTGGGGGTTAAACTTAGTTACAGAAGTCTAGATAAAAGATCACTTTTGCATACCTGCTTCAAGAAAAACTGAGATGAATTCTGGAAGTACTTTTAGAGAATTGGATCATTCCCCCAGGAGGTCACAGGGCTGATCTTTTTGGTCGGTAGGTCAGGTCTGCTGGCTGTCCAATTGAGGTACTGGTTGATTAGGCAACAGCAGGGCTACCTGGACATGTGGGGCTGATGGTTCCTGTACATGTTCTGCAAAGTATGTGGAGTTTAACATCCATTGGAAAAGAACAACATTTTGAGTGTTATAAACAACATTAAGTTTAGTATTTACGCTGAAAGAGCTTTAACCCAAATAGGAAGCAATCAATACTCAATATAAGATTTTCTTGTTAAAAAAAATCCCTTTCTTGACTTCAGCAGATAACAACTTAAGAATATTTTGCATTATTGTACATTGATGTTCTAAAACTTTCTATTCAACATTAACAGTGAAACAAATATAGTGCTGAGGGCTTCTCATACTTAAAAATAAGTAAATTCATAACACATATGCCCTCCATTCTTTCAGGAAATGCTGATGATGTCTCTGAAAAATGACAACACAGAACATACACCCAGCCTTTGGAATTTCTTTCAGATTTAGCCAGGAAAAAACTGTCTCAATCCCAGGGCTTGCAATTTCTCCACCTAAAAAACATAGACAAACAAAAAGATGGACAAGAATGTTGAACTCAAGCAAGACTATAGCAACAACATGTGTTAACAATACATGTCTGGAATCACTCTGGAGGGTAATAAGCAGCTGTACGGAAGTAGCTCACTGCTATGCCACTCACCTTGGGCTGCAGACTGCCGTAAGCTCCATGATGACCAAGTAATAGACATGAACCCTTGATGCCAGAATCTACTGAACTGTCTGCATCTCTGTCTGTCTGTCTGAAAGAAGAACATTACATTACTCCATAACCTGTGTGCGAAACTACTGGGCTACAATGTAGTTAACTATCAAACAATCCACAGTGTTAACTTGCTTAATATTTTTCAATAAGGAGTAATCTGAGCAAGATAGATTTTGTTCAGACTGACAAAGTAAGTGGTTAACTTATATTTTCTGAATTACAGATATAGGTTGATTATCAGTTCAATAGGCTACCTTGCCAAAATAGCATAGCCTACTCGTTAGTGTTACATTCTTTTGATAGTTACTTTCGGTTGCCTACCGTCAGATACCGTCAACGTAAATAACATTTACCGAAAATGACAGATATCCTAAAAACGAAGCTACAGCACACGTTTTATCACGTTAATCAACCATACCTGAGAGTCTGGGACAGGAGGACAGGAAGAGGGCCGGATGGGTGGAGTCCGGAATGTTTTTGTTGCTGTTGACTGCAGGTTTCTTCTTCATGGAGCCTGTGGGGGAGTTTTTGATATTGCCATTTAATTATCGCCCCCTACCGGTACTTCTACTGCTCTCAATCAGCTCTCACCAAAAATAAATAAAAAATAACATTTACAGATTAATAGAGAGCGATCGTTAAGTTAATAGGAGCCCCGCTCATGCTAGGATAGCGAAAAATAAACGGTACAAATCGATTGTTAAGATTACAAAGGAACGTTATAAAAATAAATCATAATCAGAGATCATGAACATTTAACAGATTATAAAACAAAATGCAATCAGACAATAGGACCACCAACGATCACAAAAACACAATAAATACTCACAAGGTGCCATTATAAAATTAAATTAGGCAAATTGATCAAAAATAATAGTTTGTGAACTAATACAAACTAGGAAAAGAACAATGTAGCTGCTGTTCTCTGCTTCCAGGAGTACAGAAAAGAATAACGTACATTTTAGCACGACACAATATACTAAAATACATTACCGGTAGATTGAAAGTCATGAAAAATATCCCTGTTGAAATGCGCTGGTGACGATGAGAGGAGAAGCGTTGTCCGCCATGATTCAAGCAGCATGCGAGCTGCTGATCTCAGCGTCCATAGCAACCATCATAGCAACCATGTTATTACATAGCGAAATATTCTTCGTCATAACTATCAAACCAAACATCCTACACTTTCACCGAGCAAAGATTATGAAAGTGGAATGCACATTTCTCGCTAAAAATGTTTACACAAACACTTTTAATGGCGCAACTATACTAAAAAAATCATATTTTCCACCCAGAATAAAAAAAAATGTCGGCCATTTTCACAGAAAATCTTCATAAAAACTATCCAATAGGAAAGAAGCTCACAACGTCAAACATCACCGGGTATGGATTACATTGTAGTGAATTGAACCCACTCTCGTCAGCAGACGACGGAAAACGTGAATTTCACGTCAGTGACAGACGGGAATGTGAGGTGGACCACAGTCGCACTGTGACGTTTCCGGTGTGAGACCGTGTTGGCTAAACAGTTAAACATAAATCGTAGAGATTTCTTATCCTCAAATGTCCTTAAACAAGAAACTGAACTCCAAATCGCTCCCAATGGTAATGCTTTAGGGACTTTAAGGGTGGCTCACTGCCATCGCTGTGTGTTAATGGGTGAATGAGAGGTAAATTGTAGAGCACATTGGATAAAAGCACCATATTAATGCTATCAATGTACAGTCTAACTGGAACTCAGAAAAAAAGGTAACATTACTAACTCGGAAATAATATTAGACGTTCCACTTACAGCTGATAACAGTTTTTAGAATAATTTTTATTTCAGAGAAAAATCAAACGTAACCCCCTAATCATGGCTTCATATTAATTGGCAGGGTGCGAGGAATACATTTCAATGCATTTTGGGACATTTTTGGGCTGGAAATAGCAACCACACATTCTCCATTGAGAGGTGGATTCTGTATAGAAATCTCTTTAAATGCTATTGTGGAGGATTTGGCACAATGAAAAAGGAAATCCGAAACAATACATTTTTGTCATTGTACTGTGGCACATCATGCGTAGCTTCAATGATTGCTCACATATAAAAATCCACCAACATGTGGGTTGGAGAACACCTCATGGGGGAAAAAGGCTAAAGTTGGGTATGATTACAAGAGGCATCCTCCCTCAAAAGAGTTCAATGAATGCTTTCTATACATAACAATGAACAAACCATAGACAATTGCAGTAGTATTATGATGTTGGTTAATGTGTAGATTCATTTCATTTAGGCCATATTTATTATACATGGAATGTTATTTGCCATTTTCTGCAAGCCAATGTGCACAAAACTTTGACCCTCCTGACTGCAAACATAGTAAAAATAGCTCTCTATGACCACACCCACAAATCTAAACTATTGTAAACACCATGGGAATCCACCTTTAACGTCGTGCTTTGTCTATTATCACTTTCTCTTTATTGTTCTCTAACTTCCTGTTTCTCCCCACCATTTCCTTCATCTCTCTTCCATTTCACCCTCTTTGTCCTCATGTCCTCTCTGCCTCTCCGTCACTTCCTCCCTTCTTCCTCTCCTCCACCACCGACAGTACTATTGCTGCAAGAAGGAAGAGTCCGAGTCGGAGGAGGAGGAGCCAGACTTTGCCGTCACGTCCCGCCTCCCGCCGGTCCACTCCAATCACAACATTGTGGCGGCGACGGCGGCCGCCTCCGCCATCCCCAATGGCCCCGCCCTCTTCTCCACTCCTCCCATGGCCCGAAAACTGACCCGTTCACAGACCTTCTGTCCCTCCTGCACCCACTACGAGCTGCCTTTCTACCTGCAGCCTCCTCAGCCTCATCAGCAGCAGCTGCACCATCAACAACAGGATGGCTTGAGGAACGGAGGGGACCGCATCAGCTACCACAGCGTCCAGCAGCAAGACCTTGACCTGGCCCTGGACCTGCCCGTGCCTGTCAACATCTCAAACTACCGCAAACCCAACCTGGCCCGCTCGGTCACCATGAGGGACATGTTCACGCGCAGCTGTAGCATCAGCACAGATGTTTAGATGCTGTGTGGGCAAAGGTTCAAACCGAAGTGTATTGAGATGCTGGACTGTGGGCTCGAGACGGAACTTTGTTTTTTGTAATCCAGTCTAGTAGGGTGTGATCAGGTTCCGGTCTCATCGTACTGGTGGTCACCTCTGGCAGAGTGGAGGACTCAGATGGCTCTCAGGACAGGATTTTTTTCAAAAGTACTATGCTCAGATGATCCAGGACCTTAAACTTGGGCCAAAATGGAGTTATTAAACGTATTTAAAAGATGTTAAAATGATCAATAACATGAACTTCTTTGTTTTTCTTTTGCTTTTGAATGGTTCTTTTTTTTAATGGTAACAATGGAACTTGTGTGTCGATTTGATAAAAGTTTTTGTAGCCTTACTTCCTCTGAAATCCTCCAACCTTGGCCCCGATAGATAGACAGATTCCAGCCATGTCAAAATGACATAATCTCGGCAGGGATTCTCTCTCTCTGCCATAGCTGCTACAAACAAAATATGATTAGGTGAAGTCCAGTGCCCCCCCCCCCCGCCCCACCCTCCTACGATGGGGATGATCTGTCTGTTCATCCAGCTACAGATTATAGAGATTATAGAATATCACTCCCCACCAGTTGAAAGGCAAGAGGAGGAGGGGGGAGGTGGAGGGGGGGATGGGGGTCGTGTTTTAGCAGACATTTTGGATAGATTTAACTTAGGCCATAATATTTTAAGACAAGAAGGGCTCACAGAAGATGGAAATCCCTGCTTGTTTTTCCACATCCTTTCGTAGCAGCCTCCACTTTGACACGGGGCTGGTTTCTCTGAGTGTCTGCTGACAACACAAAGTGTGTATATACAGTATACTAGACTTCTGTGTGCTTGCAGGCAAGGGTGGACTAGGTGCCAAAGGGGGACGTGGTTATTGCATTTGTGTGAGCGTGCTTGCATGCATGTGTGCGTGTGTGTGTGTGTGTGTGTGTGTGTGTGTGTGTGTGTGTGTGTGTGTGTGTGTGTGTGTGTGTGTGTGTGTGTGTGTGTGTGTGTGTGTGTGTTTAACTGGATCAGATGTTATACCAGAATTCTTATTCCATTCCATTAAACACGATCCATCAACCCCTATTGTATGTATACTGAACCCAGTGGTGGGTTGCAATAACATTTTAGACTTTTAATGTAAAGGGATTCTATTAGTTTCCATATGCCACTCTTACCTTTAAATTCATGTTGATGCTAAGAATGACCCAGCCGGATGATGTGACAAACCCGCTAAGTGGGTTAATACCAACTATTTTTGTAAATGTTTATTTTACCGGTTAATGCTATAACGCAGACTCAAGTTGCAGGCGGCAGTCGAGAGAGCAAACGTTTTTTTACATCAACCTAACCTAACTTTTACAGCTTGACGTCCATTATAGTTCTTTACTGAGGTTTCATTTTGTGGACTTCACTGCATTCCTTATGTCCCTGATTTACTGATGTATAGATCCGTGGGCCAAAGAGGAATTCACCTTAAAAGGCACACCTATAAATATTTAACAGGCCATAGCAGTCCACTCTAGTCTCTCTCTATCTCTCTCTGGACTGAAGGTATACTCCTTCTTGGAAAAGTTCCTGCTCAGGACAGTTTTAATTTTCTGCGCCTGGCGGACCTGGAGGGCGGATTTTCTGACTGGAGGAGCCACGGCTCAGTTTGATGGACACACATTTAATGAATGAAAGTATTTGTTGCTTGATTTTTGAAGAAGAAATGCTGGTGGTTGTGTGAGGGGGCAGGAAGCTGATTGGACCTTTCCATCCCTCAAAATGGATGGTAAATGCTGTTTTGCATGTCTCTCTCTCTCTCTCTCTCTTTCTTACTCTCTCATGCTCTACCTTTCCATCTCTGTTGATTTGATCAGCAATCATGCTTGTTTACTTTCCCGACGGGTGAAACAGTGAATGGTTTTGTTTTTTTGTTTGTTTACCTTGTGACATGTATTTCCCTGCATATACACTACACACACGCACACACACACACACACACACACACACACACACACACACACACACACACACACACACACACACACACACACACACACACACACACACACACACACACACGCAGTTCTCAATGCTCTGCTTTCCTTACTTTTTAAACTGAAATGTGAAAGTTGCACAAGAAATGTAGTGCCATAAAGAATTATTATAAGATACATTTATTATTATGATTCTTAATATTATTATGACATGTGTATATTCAAATGCAGTGTTGCTTTTACCCTAAAGTATTTGAATTACTCGCTTTATTTGATGATCCAGGTGTTTTTTCAGACTTGGTACAGTCCAGCAGAAATGTTTCTGTCCTTGTTTCTAATGTATAACTTACAGACACATTGTTGCTAATAAAATGGTGTGAAAATCCCTGTGATCTGTTTTGTTGCTGCTGTTATTTTCACCAACATTGTCTTGTGGTTTCACAGAATGTGAAAATGTTGTTGAGATATTTTATCAATATGAATTGACTCTTCTTGATATAAAGGTTACCAATGGACATTGACTGTAACGGAAATACATATCACGGGCATTCACAGGACCATATTTCTGCCCTGTGCCAAATGTTGCGTAGTGGATTCAACTAAAAGCATTGGTGCATCATCCTGGATTGTATTATTCAGTGAACTGTTGAACTAAAATAAACCAGATAATGCTTTTCTTCTAAGTTAAAAGTGTTGCAGCAGAAATACCGTCACATTAACATGAGAGAAACAGGCAAGCTTGCCAAACCCCCCAACTGCGGAGACAGCAATACAAGTCTGTTTTGCACACAGATCAAGTCACCGCAAAGGCGACAAGAGTGATGGTGGCAAACAACTATGAATGGGAGAAATCAAAAACAAGAATGAAAACGCTTAAATGCGATGATAAACCAACCTGACAGATGGAAGAGGGGGAGGGGGGGGATGATAGTCACAATCAAAAATTCATATGTGCAGGAAAGGCTAAAAGGTGTAAATGAGGAGCTTTACTCTGACAACTAACCCTGGTGAGTCAGAGAGGGAAGCGGACTAATAATCATCACACAATGGAGGAAAAAAAGTGAAAACTATTTCAGAGAGGGAATAAGGGTAGTTATTAGAGGGGATGAGTCAGAGCCTAATGAATGAGAAGCAGCGCATAGCACTGAATGAACACACAGACAGATGGAGGCGTATAGAGGAGTTGATATCAAACTGAGGCCTCCTTGGCAGGGACATGAATAGCCATTTTGTGCCGGCATTACTCTAACACAAGAGCACCCGCTTCAGACATGAAAAACCCTTTCCGATTGTGATGGATTCCCTTTGATGTGGATACATTCAAGCTCACAATTATTCCCACATGAACTGCAAGTACTGCGATGGGATATTACTGTCACTCCAGCATTCTACCCAATTATGTCTACTGATTCTCTTGACAGGTCATTAATAATATATATTGAAGGATACTTGAACCACTTGTCTGGTAACGGTATATTTCAGTTTCAGGTCCAGAGCTCATTGTTGGGAACATGGGAATAAGGTCTAGTTGCCGTGATTTTACTGTAAGAGTGAGGACAGACCATTCGTTGTGACTGCGTCCTTCCATCATGGCTGACATTTTTCCAGCTCAGCAGGAGTCTGCCCCATAACTGCAACAGCCTGACAATCTATCAGCTGCTTGCTGCCTGAGAATCCTTCACCCAGGCAGTTTGACTCGTTAGATAAAAACGTGTGTATGTGTGTGTGTGTGTGTGTGTGTGTGTGTGTGTGTGTGTGTGTGTGTGTGTGTGTGTCTGTTTCTGTGTCTGTGCATGCGTGTGTGTGTGTGTGTGTGTGTGTGTGTGTGTGTGTGTGTTTAAATATTTGAAACACTGATTAGACATGCTATGGCTGTATAAAGTAGATCAATTGCTCGAGCAAACATTTGTGCATTTGCACTGTATTTGTGTGAATAAGCTCTTGCGCAGGCTGTGTGCATTATTTAGAGGCATAATCGCCTCCAGTGTAAGCAGAGCTGGTAGCCCTGCCTTTTAGAGGTGTATCGATGTTTTATGACATGCTTTGAATCATCCCCCTCATCTACCCCTGGTCCTGCAGCAGTGTGCTCCCTCTCCCTCACTCAGTGTCTGTCCACTGCATCTCCTGTGCACTCTTTTAGTCTCTCTCTCTCTCTCTCTGCTATATTGTCCTTATCTACTCTCTAGTATTGCATGTACTGTCCTCTGTGTGTGTGTGTGTGTGTGTGTGTGTGTGTGTGTGTGTGTGTGTGTGTGTGTGTGTGCATGTATCCACGTTTTCTTGTCCATCTATTACGGACAAGTAACTATGTCTCGCTGAACACATGCTGATTTTGACATTCCACAATAGCAAACTGACAGGTGTAAATATTGAAATGTAGGATGGCTTTGTTTAAATGGATCCATTAAGCTTCTTCAAGTGAAAAAATTACCTATAACCACAGTCCTATAAGCGTAAAATAATACACCCATTCAACACTTAGGCCTCTTGTAATAACGTTGATATACAGTGAACTGCAACATTTGTTAGAAAAAATTGACACTTTTGTTTAATTCTATAATGATACTGTGTTTTATTACAGAACAAATGCAGAACATGGCTTGCCAATACTGTAGTCCTTTATCTTGGCATTCCTGAGGCCCCCTCACAATCATTATGTATGTAACCCAGACTGCTAAAAATACACACAGTTCAAGCTTTGAGAGGTTATAGCACATTGGAAAGGATCCCTTCCCCCAGACAAAAGATGGATGTACAACTTAAATCACAAACATAAACTTCTCCAAACCTCTATGTCATTATTCCAGGAACTTTCTCACAAATAAAAGGCGACTTTGTGTCCTTAATTCATAAATACATAAACACATACAGTAAAGTACGCACACAGATGCTTATTGCTGTGTCAGAATGTGGATAAATCCTCCACAAATCTCACCCTATCCGGCTCACACACACACACACACACACACACACACACACACACACACACACACACACACACACACACACACACCTGAAACACACACATAGACATTGCTGTGTGCGGAGGCCACCACCCTGGTGTGTGTAACTTGCGATTTCTAAAAGGAGATATGCCATGCCTCCTGTTGAATTTTTCATTCCCCACCTCTCCGTCTGTGTATAACAACTGATAAATAAGCAATGAATCCTGTGGACATAACGCAGAATGGACTCGAATTTTATGTCCTCTACACTCCCCAACACAAACTCCCCTGGATACACATTTTGTCTGCCTCTCTCTTTCTGTCTCACTCTCTGCACTTCTATGAACTCCGTCTGTCTTTCCAAATCACACTCACTGTCTGACTGTCTGTCCATCTCTCTCTCTCTCTCTCTCTCTCTCTCTCTGAATTTCAAAGGCTGAATCTTTTGCTGTGTTCATCTTCTCTACTCGCCCAGTGAACCATAGTTAGACTAATACTCTGGCTCCAATATGTGATGGAAAACTGTGTGTGTGTGTGTGTGTGTGTGTGTGTGTGTGTGTGTGTGTGTGTGTGTGTTTGTTTTGGGGGGGGTGTGTGTGTGTGTGTGTGTGTGTTTTCATGGATTAAATGTGACCTTTTGCATTGTTAATCCACCGCCCATTTATATTTAGAGCGCTGGGGGGCTGTGAATCAGTATCTGAGGCACCTGGGTGAGCAGTTCACAGTGGTAGCAGTTTATTAGCACATTAATAAGCCACAAGCCACAACATCATTCTCTCATTATGCAACATCTTTGTCAGTCAACAAGTGTGTGGGCTGTTTCAGACAGAGAGGGAGAAAGGGAGAAGGAGAGAGAGAGAGAGAGAGAGAGGGTGATAGGTTTGAGGGAAAGAACAGAGAGGTGTGATGGTGACAGAAATCAATTTTAGTCAACTCAAGAGGTGCTTTGACGCCATCTGGTGGTGGCCTAAGGGGAGTGGCTTTAGTTAATTAACTAAATGTAATAGGCTTTTTGGGTAGACAGCCCTTTGTTAATCTCCATGAGTTTAGCTTCAAGGTCTTTCCCACATCTTATCATGATGAAAATCCGAGAAAAGGGTAAATTTAGGCTACTCTTTTTTTTCTTTAATTTATTTTGGCATCAGGCAGATATGCTAGCCTATTTGCCATTGTGATTCAGTGGTATAATTTACAATGCATATATAGCTTACAACCTTTACATTAACAGAGATTTATGCTAGCTGCAAAGCACTTATACTAAATAAGTATAAAATATTAAAATGCTCTGAAGCTATCCTCCCTGTAACTGTTTAAAATTCAGCCTAAAATCTGAGTGGCTGGCTATCATATATCATATAAAACCTAGGCCTAATATAGCCTACTATTTATTTATTTATTTATTTATTTATTTATTTATTTATTATTCTTTCGGACAATTCCACACAATACACAATTTTCTCTTGAAAATATTCATACATCATACTTTGTGTTGTCCGAAGGGAGACGGAAGAACCAAAGGCTTATCAGTACCCCCCCATTTTCATCAAATTCGAATTCAGATACACAGTTACTGTTACAGAAAATAAAAATAAAACAAAAAACATTTTTTTTTTATATATAGCTATATATATATATATACATACATACATATATACACATATATATATATACACATATATACACATACATACACATACATTTTTTTTTTTTTTTTTAAGAATCTGCAGTCCAATACACAATCAATTTTAATGTAATTGCTTCAGCTTTTAAGATCAGTTCAGCACAGTTCAGTTTCTCTGTGACAATGCCAAGTGTATAAAGTGTGAAGTGGCCTTGTATTTGGCCTGTTCCAATTCTTAACTGGTAGTCAAAACACTTCTGCAAAAGTATTCAAAAACAAGTCTGACAGCTGGCCTGTATTATTCTTTACAATATTGATATGTAAGTGACATTGACATTGTGCTCAGGTTATTAGTCTGTAATTTTCAATAATTTTTGAAACATAATTTGCTTTGAAATTGCGCAAACTGCAACTCCCTGTGACAACTTCATCAAGTCCATTCCACAGCTTAATACCCTTTATAGAAATCGAAAAGGATTTAAGTGTGGTCCGTATATTTTTCTCAGTGAATTTATCTTTTCTTCTTAAATCATGCAAAACTTCTCTGTCTTCAAACATTACTTGTAAACTGTTTGGAAGGCTTTTTTTGAAGCCTTGTAAATAATTTGTACTGTGTGGTAATTTACCACATCACGTAATTTGAGAATTCTACCTTCAATAAAAAAGTTATTAGTGTTTGCCCTGTAATTGGCTTGGTAAATAATTCGTATTGCTTTCTTTTGAAGAATCTCCAACGGGTGCAATGTACCTTTGTAAGTGTTTCCCCATATTTCAGCACAGTAATGCAGATGTGGGGAAACTAAACTCCAGTATAATACAAGTAAGGCCTTTTGATTGAAACAATGTTGTGCTTTCCAAAGTATAGAAATACTCCTGGCTATTTTGCCCCTGAGATGGCTAACTTGTGGTTTCCAGCTTAATTTATCGTCAATTATTACCCCTAGGACTTTGTGTTGCTTGACCCTTTGAATTTCAATCCCATTTACCTTGATTTTTACAGCGACATCTGATGCTCTCCTGCCAAACATCATGAATTTAGTTTTTTCTAAATTTAGTGACTATCCTTTGCTGTATATGATTATGGGTTTTTGGTTTTTTATAGTCTGAGAAAGGACTAGCGTTAATTTGCAAACTCTACAAAGTCTCCTTTCTCCTAAAACTATCCGTAGGCCTTGTTGTCACCATTTTGACACGGGCGTTACCAGGGTAACAAAACGTCTCTTAATCCCGCCTCTCGGATTCAAGAACCAATCAGGTTTTAGCATTAGTCTGTTTACGCCCACAGCCGCGAACTGCAAACTTCCTACTCCTCTCGGTGTTCATATCCTGCTACATTGAAATTAACCATAATACACGTAATAGCATTACATTCACAAGAGTTAAGGCAGCATGAACACAGAGCCGTCCGCTGGAAACGGCTGTAGTGCAAATAAATGTCAAAAAGTTTCGACGCCGGAGGGGAACGACTTGAAAAAAGGAGCAGTGAACAGGTAACTGGTAACAGCTAGCTCTGACGCTAGCTAGCCGTCATATCATCTGCTAACGTTAAACAACTTTATCTTCAGGTATGGGTGATTAGTTTTAAAATATTTGATAGTTGTACAAAGTTTGTACTACAAACACCGTTTCACTTAACCTATATGTCTCGCTGTGACGTTGTCCCAAGACACTAAGGAAATATGTGCTGTTGCTGTATCACTGCAGTAGGCATCAGTATCATCATTATATTAGCGGAGGGAAACACTTAACAACTTGTGTTTACAGAAAGACCTCAGGTAAAGACATAGATATTTATTTGATAACATCAGAGATACAATGTTGTACTATTCAACTTACTTGCGTTAACTGGGAAAATGCGTCATTTTATGATTTCTTTCTTGGTAGAGGTCAAAGTTTACTTGATGACTACAACATCAGCTAATATCATCTTATTTTAAATCTTACCACCCTATGGTAGGTTCCTCTGGATACTTTATTCAAATAATTATAAGTGCCCCTGAAAAGAAGTACATTTTTTAACGACGTCACATGTTATGACATAGGAAAAACACAAGATATTTAGAGGCAAATGTCATCTGAGTTATCCTTGGGGTTGATCATTGAATATTGAACTCATTGAATTAGTTCTGTGTTTAAAACGTTGGAAAATAGTTAAATAGTGGGAGGTTGTGACTCTTGTTGTAAACCTGTTTTGGTACACACACTATGGTACATGCAAGAAAATACAGTTTTTATTGCAATTATTAATCATTGAGGATTTACTGTATGAAACTTAACTTAAGCATCTCCAAAGATGCTTACTCTCATCAAGTAAAATATACACTTTTAACATCAGTTGCCAAACCTTCTCTCCACAGAACTCCATTCTCAAAGTTCAAGAGAGTACACTCCAACTTCAAATCCCCTGTAAGTAAACCCCCTCTCTGTACACACACACACACACACACACACACACACACACACACACACACACACACACACACACACACACACACACACACACACACACACACACACACACACACACACACACACACACAAATCCTACATGTTTTGCCACATGTGCATTTCAGTAACATGCTATCTCCTCACAGCTTCAAGTAACCGGGACTGCTAAAGTAAGCCCTGCAGAGGAAGTGACAGAGCTAGAGAGAAGAAGAGAGCAGCTGGACACAGAGATTGCACAGCTTGAGGCTGAGTGAGTACAGCTGTATGTGTTTGTCTTCCTCTATTTCTGCCTTTGAGTCCCAACCTTAATAGTATGGTTTAAAGTCAAACATGTAGATTAGTGGGCAGATAATCAATAGTGTTGATTCCTCACAAATAATACCCTGAAATATCTTTAGTGCGTGTGTGTGCGTGTGCAATGTCATTGTCCATGTGTGCTCTTTTTGCATACACATAGTGTTCTCCGTATTAATCTGATTTGCTTCTTTTTGTGTTTTTATATATATTGTGTTTTTATATATACGTGTGAGCGTGTGTATGTATGATCCTTTGCACACATACAGTCCCCTCCATAAGTATCGCAACAGTGAGGCCAATTCCTTTATTTTTGCTGTAGACTGGAAACATTTGGGTTTGACACCAAAAGATGAATATGAGACAATAGCTCAACATTTAAGCTTTCATTTCCAGGTATTCACATCTGGATCTGATACACAACTGAGAAGATATAATTTTTTGAAAAGGAACACCACATTTTTAGGCAAGCAAAAGTATTGGAACAGATAGACTTTAAATAAATTAAAGTAAATAAACCATAATATTTTGTCGCAAACCCTTTGCTTGCAATAACCGCATCAAGCCTGTGACCCATTGACATCACAAAACGTTTGCATTCTTCTTTTGTGATGCTTTTCCAGGCTTTCACCGCAGCCTCATTCAGTTGCTGTTTGTTTTGGGGGGTTACTCCCTTCGGTCTCCTCTTTAGCAGGTAAAATGCATGCTCTATAGCGTTTAAGTCTGGAGATTGACTTGGCCAGTCTAAAACCTTCCATGTCTTGCCCCTGATGAACTCCTTTGTTGTTTTTGCAGTTTTTTTGGATCATTATCTTTCTGCATGATGGAGCATCTTCCAATCAGTTTGGTTGCATCTTTCTTTAAATTGGCAGACCAAATGTTTCTGTAGACTTCTAAGTTAATTTTGCTGTTGCCATCATGTGTTACTGTGTTGTTGTCAAGATGAACCTTTACCAAAGTGATGGAAAGGCTAAAGTTTAGAGAAAGAAAGGATCTACTCATGATCCCAAACATACAGGCTCATCTGTGAAACACTATGGAGGCAATGTCATGGCCTGGGCTTGCATGGCTTCTTCTGGGACGGGCTCATTATGTAACACATGATGGCAACAGCAAAATTAACTCAGAAGTTTACAGAAACATTTTGTCTGACAGATTAAGGAAAGACGCAACCAAACTGATTGGAAGATCCTCCATCATGCAGCAAGATAATGACACAAAACACAACAAAGGAGTTAATCAGGGGCAAGAAGAGGAAGGTTTAGACTGGCTAAGTCAATCTCCAGACTTAAACCCTATAGAGCATTCATTTTACCTGCCAAAGAGGATACTTAAGAGAGTGACCCCCTAACACAAACGGCAACTGAATGAGGCTGCGGTGAAAGCCTGGAAAAGCATCACAAAAGAAGAATGCAAAAGTTTGGTAACGTCAATGGGTCACAGGTTATTGCAAGCAAATGATTTGCGACAAAATATTATGGTTTATTCACTTTAATTTATTTAAAGTTTATCTGTTCCAATACTTTTGCTCGCCTAAAAATGTGGTGTTCCTTTTCAAATAATGATATCTTCTCAGTTGTGTATGAGATCCAGACGTTAATACCTGGAAATGAAAGCTGAAATGTTGAGCTATTGTCTCATATTCATCTTTTGGTGTCAAACCCAAATGTTCCCAGTCTACAGCAAAAATAAAGGAATTGGCCTCACTATTCCGATACTTATGGAGGGGACTGTATGCGTTTTTTTGAGGCCATTTGTGTGTGTGTTTCTCCAGGGGATACAGCGTAGAGGAGCTGGAACATCATATTGATTTGCTACATGAATACAACGACATCAAAGACATTGGACAGTCACTCCTGGGTCGCATTGGTAGGAGAACGCTCATAGACATTTTAATTCAGTCCTTTTAGTAGCGTTTAAAATAATTTACAAGGCAAAGATGACAAATCTAAGATTTTCTGTAGATACTTATATTTTGTGGGTCATTGTGTAATTAGACTTGGAGACAAGGTAAACAGGGGAATGTTAAGGCCTCTCCTTTATACCATATAAAGCTTTTAAAATTGAACTGAATTTACGCGCAGTAAAAAAAGAAATCTGAACATTGATTCTTATTAATCCCTCCTTTCACACTTTTATGATCAAGTCAGCAGAATTCTATTTTCGTATTTATTTAATTTTTAATTTAATACTTGACATATCTGCTGGTCATGGCAGCCATTTATAGGATGCATCCTCTCCTCCCTTTGTTAGCAGAGTCCTTTTTATATACTGTACATGACAGTTATGACTCATGAGTTATTTTCAATTATGTGGTTGTGGGTTCCCCACACACACACAAAACATAGTTGTACGATGACATGCAAAGCTGTTAGTTGAATGAGTTGTCTGTCTGTCTACAAGTGACTCCTGTTTACCCGAATAAATGCATTTGAACTCTGAACCTTCTAGATAAGATATACAACAATATGCCTTTTTCCCCACATGTGATTACATCTTAGTCTGCTTTGTGGTAGTTTGATGGTTCTGCATAATTAAGATTTTTTTTAAATATATAGCTAATAATGCTGTTTATGGAGGAAATTAATGTGTTCTCCTAAAACCTGATATGCCACCATGGCCCATATTTATATGTGCAAACATTTAAATTCAGGTATTATTTGTAGCTATAGCTTGAAATAATATTGCAAGTTAAAAATGATGAGCTTTGATCTGTGTTAATACAACATATTAAGATTTTTTTTAATTTTTTGGTTTATTTCAGGGACATTGCACATTAATCAACAGTCAAACTGTAAGTGAGCCAGAGTTAGCCTAAGAGGCTATCGTGGTAAAGATTAAGTTGTTCTACAACTGACCAGCAGAGGGCAACAAAATATTGTCTCCCTGACTAATTCAAAGCATGCATTTGTGTAAATACACTGTCATTCAACTGCATGTATTTACACAACACTGATTATATTTGATCATGACAAGCACACATTTTGATTTCATTGGCAGGCCTACTAAGCTTTCCATGCCATTAGATTATCACTTCAGTGTGCCTCTCTTATTTGGGCCCGCTTGTTTATTCTTAGGCTCCAACCTTATCTATCTTAAATAAACCAGCCACTGAAAGTCCTTCTAACGTTCTATGTTCAGTCACATGTTGGTTAATGAAATGGTAAAAGGCTACAGCTATGTAGCACTTTAATCCAAAAGGCTTAATTCACAGGATGTTAATTTGTATTTTAGTGTCTTTACGTGTGTACCAGATGGTTACCACATGGTTGTAATGTGAAATTATATTAACCTTTATCAGATCTAGTTCTTAGCATTGTTGCAGTTGACTGTGTTCAGAAGGGTTACTTAAGAATTGACAAATAACTGTGTCCCCATTAATGTGAGCTCTCTGGGGATGAAACCTCTTGTCAACCTGATGCAGTTTGTCATAGTAAATCTTTTGCAATATTCCTGGAGCTTGTGAGGTGACACATTGCTAGTAATGAACCCTAGTGCTAGATGTCCGCCTCCTTGTGTCATTTCAAAAGTAGGCCTATGTTATTCTATCATGCCGTCACCGTGGGCTTAGGTTGAAGTTGCAGGAATCCACAAGATTAAAAATGTAGCACATAGAACCAATATTTGGTGTTGTGTATATAGTTAAAGCAACTGTTTTACAGCTGCTGAGAGTTGGCAGTGGCACATTCCTCAGAACACTTTCAATCATCTTTCAGTGCTGTCTGGCCCTGCTGCAGTCCATATATTTCACTAGGCCTATATGGAGGCTCCATCTGCAGTACTTTCCATTTATTGTTTGCAAACCTTGAGAATCCCAACTGCAGGCTTTCAGTTGAGCAGATAAAATAGCTTCAACAAAGCTTCTAAATTCAAGCAATTTCTTGCCCAAGGACAATTTGACATGTAAATAGGTGGTCTGGTCAGGTCAGTAGAAGGCCCACTCCTCCTCAATGTTAGCCAACAGTTGGCTAACATCGATCAGCGTTGCCCTCATACATCATATTATGACAGAAATAATAATGTTATCGAAATTGAACTTTCGGTGCTTCAATTATCAATTCCCTAATTAAAAATCACAGAATGGATTTTAGCTAGTTCAGCAATTTCAGGCTAAAAGGTCCATCACTTTTATTTCTAGAGGTCAAAAGGTTGTTTTGCGTTTTACCTTTTAACTACAACTCTTTTGACACTGCATGGTGCTGTAGTAGTGCATCAAGTAGTGCTGAATGTACTGAGTGTCTGGACACACCAGTATGAGGAAAATGGCTGCAATTGGTGACAGTGTTGTAGGTCTGTGTGTCTTTTAAGAATGTGTGTGTGTGTGTATGTGCTGCAACTGCATGAGGTTGAGGAACTTAGTGTGGAGAAGTTCACCCATTTCATGCTGTTAGGGAGGTTTTGGTGTACCACAGCTAGGTCACAGTATTGAGCGTGTCATAACAAACATGACGTTTTACCTACTTTGACATTTGCGAGCTTGTGTGTGTGTGTGTGTGTGTGTGTGTGTGTGTGTATGGTGTTAAAAAGAATCCAGACATTCCCTGACTAAGTAGACTTGTCTTTGTGGAATATGTATACAGGAACAACACAGATGTTTAGACATTCCTTGAATGCTCTTAAGTCATTTATTTCAAACTTCTGTGGCAGCTTGTGTTAAAAAAATACAGTCCAATCTCTAATTTTAAATCTATGTTGTTTAAAAGCTAGCTATCTTCTCTCTCTCTCTTTCTCTCTCTCTCTCTCTCTCTCTCTCTCTCTCAGTCCAGTGGACTGATAATGCCCTCTTAGAGAATGGAGGTGGCGTCTTTCACATCACTTACGCACAAGTATAGTACAATCTCTGTCTGTCATGCAAACACTCACACATACACAAACCGTCAAATACATGCCACCATCCTCGCTTTCCTCATTCATGCTCATTGTCTCTCTCTTTTTCTCAAACACACACACACACACTTTCACAAAGAGTCTATACTTAAGCACTGAGTTGCTGTTGTACGCTGTTATTCTGAGGGGGAGGAGATGGGTGGACACAGGCTGTAGAGGGAGAGAGGAGACAAGAGGAGATGCCCTACAGTACCCTCCGAAGACAACTGTCCCTTTGTCTCTCACGGTGTCCGTCTGTCTGTCCAGATGAAGGTCATTGTCAAATCTCCTTGGAAATTTTCTTTTTTTTTGGGCCTATACAGTCTGGTAAAATATTCAAATTGTCAGTGATTTCAGAGATTGTGTATCACCCTTGAGTTTCACAATTTTTTTCTGCAACAGAATTTGCTATTCGTATTCATATCTCATGAAATCAGCAATGTACTTAGCTGAATACTCTGGTGGCAAAGATGATTAACA
Organism: Hyperoplus lanceolatus; assembly: GCA_026929865.2. Lineage (NCBI taxonomy): Eukaryota > Metazoa > Chordata > Actinopteri > Uranoscopiformes > Ammodytidae > Hyperoplus > Hyperoplus lanceolatus. The sequence goes on along the minus strand of CM049412.1, from coordinate 13,799,149 downwards.
AAATCGCGTAAAAGCAAAGAACAGGTCTGTGTATCAGTGTAGCCTAATTCTGCAGGATGTAAAAGAGACGGAGATCTAGCAGGTGGGGTGTGTGTGAGATAATATATAGTAAATTATACTTTCACGGGGTTAAATTATGAGAAAAACCTTTTAACGGCTTTAAAAAGCAGTACAAAAAAAACGATACATAGTATGGGCTGAGATAAGAGGCCTGTATTTTTTCAATAGCCTTTCAAAGATACTGTATATGCTCAAACCTTGTGTTTAAGGGATTCATTTTCTTGGTGCTGTGATATTGGGTCTGTTCAGTGTTTTGAGGATTGTTTGAAAAGTAGACCAGGGAGTTTGTTGACCTATCTTCTGAAGGGTCCTAACCCCCTACATGCTTTGCTATGTTTTGCAGCTGCACTGAAGGGGACCACCACACGAGATCTCTACAGCCACTTTGGTCTGGAACTTGACGACTGAAAGAAATAAAGAAAGAAAAAAAGACTGGAGAAAATATATGTATGAAAATACAGTGGTGGGAATAGTTCCTAAAACCAAGAGGAGAAGGGAATAAAGAAGAAGAGAAAAGAACCAAATGACTTGTTAAAAGGATGGATTTGGACTGAAGATGTCGGCTCCTTCAGACAGAGGTTTGCCCATTTTCTTTGTGATTCTGTTCCCACTTCTTAACATAGACCGATTTGATTAACGATGAGCGTGATAAGACAGCAGGCTGGAGTGATATAAAAAATAGGCCACCAACTCAAACCATTATTGAGGCTGTGACGGAACAACCCAGGTGTGCAAGAAAATAAATGCTTTTGTGACACTTGTTTTGACATTTGAGCTTGTTTAAATGGAGTGGAAAAAGCTATGCAAATGTTGTTTGTTGTTAACAGAACAGAGGTGGTAATAGGGTTAACTCAAAGCGTAAAATAAAATGTACTAGCTCCCTGTACCATATGCTTGTTATGTTGACAATAATATGTAATAAACCCATTTTGCATTGTTACCTTTTAACCTTCTATGGAAACTCAAGAGTTAGGGATACATCGTATCATAGCATTCACTTTGTGGAATGAATCAGCTGAGCTGAACTATGCAAGAAGGCCTCATGACACACACTGTAAACTGCTATTCCCTTAAAGGTTCAGTAAGCAGAATGGTGAGTTTAGCTAACTCGTCCCTACGTCACCACATAATGCAATGTGGTCTTCATGCAGCGAGTTATCAAGCATCATCTCAGATCCATAAGTGTTATAAAACCACATGATAAAAAAAGAGATCTGCTTTATGAAACGTGCACACTATATAAGTGATCACTGTACGAATAAAGTGCTATTTCACACTTATATTAACATAAATAAATTGCTCACTTCATCTTTAAGCAGTTTCTGTACAGGCAATAATATTAATGAAAATGTAAAAGTTAAATACAGGTCAGGTCGGGTCATGTTAATCCCACCCACTTAAAAAGAAGAAAAAAAAACAGCGGAGAAGGAAATGATATTATGCAACTGTCACTCTCATTTAGAGTTTCCTGTCTGTCTCCAAAGGACTATCTTACAGTTAAACTACAAAGGAAGGGTTGTACACTGACTTCCTCTATTAAAATATGTTATGTTCTGCTTGCCTGAAATATGCCACTGTATATGGTGAATGGACTCCACTTATATAGCGCTTTTCCCTGGTTTTTCACAGACTCAAAGCGCTTTAAATTGTTTTGTACACATTCACCCAATCACACACACATTCATACACCGATAGCGGGGGCATTTCGTGGTTCAATGTCTTGCCCAAGGACACTTTGACACTTTTGGTGGGGAGACGGGGGGTCGAGCTTCCGACCGTGCACTCAGGAGGCGACCTCCCTGCCCACTGTGCCACTGCCGCCCCAATATGTACTGAACCGAAAACATGTAGTTACTAACTTAAGTTAATGGACAGAAAACTGTCATAATACCCTGGGTGTGCCCTTATCTGTCTGAGGAACCACTGATAATGTGTCTTCTCTGGCTGATAGAGGCACGGTCTGTTTGACTGTGCTCTGTGTGTGTCAATAGGCATACAATTTGTGAGAGGGTGTGATGAAGTGTGCTGGCACAACAAAGCCAAAAAATAGGTTCAGGTGCATTTATCTCTGCAGGTCAACTCTCTTCCTATTTTCGTATCTATTTCTTTGCCAATATACAATCTCTTACACTAGGCTCTGCATGGTACCACATGGTTGTAATGTGAAATTATATTAACCTTTATCAGATCTAGTTCTTAGCATTGTTGCAGTTGACTGTGTTCAGAAGGGTTACTTAAGAATTGACAAATAACTGTGTCCCCATTAATGTGAGCTCTCTGGGGATGAAACCTCTTGTCAACCTGATGCAGTTTGTCATAGTAAATCTTTTGCAATATTCCTGGAGCTTGTGAGGTGACACATTGCTAGTAATGAACCCTAGTGCTAGATGTCCGCCTCCTTGTGTCATTTCAAAAGTAGGCCTATGTTATTCTATCATGCCGTGATTGCCGTCACCGTGGGCTTAGGTTGAAGTTGCAGGAATCCACAAGACAACAAATGTAGCACATAGAACCAATATTTGGTGTTGTGTATATAGTTAAAGCAACTGTTTTACAGCTGCTGAGAGTTGGCAGTGGCACATTCCTCAGAACACTTTCAATCATCTTTCAGTGCTGTCTGGCCCTGCTGCAGTCCATATATTTCACTAGGCCTATATGGAGGCTCCATCTGCAGTACTTTCCATTTATTGTTTGCAAACCTTGAGAATCCCAACTGCAGGCTTTCAGTTGAGCAGATAAAATAACTTCAACAAAGCTTCTAAATTCAAGCAATTGACCGATGTAGTGTTCGGTTGTCAGTGAAAACCTTATCGTTAGAAAACCTGCAGGCTGCCGATGGGTTTTAATTTGTATTGGCCCATAGTGGCTGTCCCCTTATTGTTGACACCCCATCCTTACTCGTTGTTAGCTCTTTCGTGGGTCCCTTCAGGTGACATATGCGTATTCAAAGCGCAGATAAAGGAATGGACGTGGTGGTGAGGCTGACTCATTTTACGCCACATGGTTCGCCATAAGGGCCATGTTACCACAGAATGGAAAAAAAACCCTCTGTGTTTAATGTTGCTGGCTCAACTGTCTGTCGGTCGGAGAGCAGGCAGGGCCTCGCCGCATTTCCTCCTCAGCAGTGCCGCAAACTCCGCCCCCACCGGATGGGATGTTCAAACAGCCGCCGCCCTTGATTGGCCCAGGCGCCCGTCAGTCAGCGGTAAATTCCTGACACACTGATGGGATGCTGACGGCGGTGGGCGGGCTCAACTAAGAAAATTATAAGGTCATTTGAATTACGCATGCTAGCTGGGCTTATCGGCCACAATGAACCCAAAAATTATATGAATGATTGTGACAACGTACGGATGATGATCGACGGGGCAAAGTCCACGCGAACAGCCAGGCTAATTTGACGGCCCGACCTGCCGTCAAAGGAGAAAGCAGCAGCAGCAGCTCGTTGTAGTATTAACAGCAGGAGGGGATCCCGGTGCGTGTGGCTGTCTGTCTCTCTGGGTTTCTGTGAGCCTCTGTCAAGCCAAGCAAGCGAGCGGCGCTGGTGGTGGTGAGCAGCGGAGGGGGCGAACCGGGAAGCTAGCTGTTTAAGCCGATCAAGGCGGAATTGCGTCTGGAATATCTGCGCTCCTACATGATCTAACGGTGTGAACGACGTGCAAGGTATGTAAGCGAAATAACCGATGACCATCATCTGCCACAGCCCGCCCCGAGCTGACTGTGCGCCCACGCGATGCCCCACTTCTTCACGGATGGGTCCGGTTTATATTATGGCTAGGAGAAAGGGGAAAAGAAAGAGCCCTGCGATGACTATTGTCCTCTGTCAACCTTGTGAGCGCGGTCGACCCCGTTGACGACGTGACTTTAATATCAGGCAACTCTCGGTCCATGAAAGGTAATTTATGTGAACGAACGTGGAGTGCATATTCAGCGTGCCTGTCTCCGTCCAGAGAGATAGAGGCTGCTGCAGCTGCTGTCACACTGTCCATCCGCTCCCCCCTTCAATGCCGATGCGCGCTATGTCTGCACATCTTGCTCTCCCCCCCAGGCGCGCCCGTTACCATGATAACCTGCATCAGGTTGGCCCATTCTGTCAATGGGTTGCCCGATAAATATTCTCCAACAACGAGTAACAATCGGAGGCCCTGGCCCCGTCCGACAGCGCACATGGCACGGTTAGTGAGGCGTAGTCTGACTAACGGTGGGTTAAGCCTCACTACCATATCCACTACCGCAATATGATGCTCCGCGCTTTTTAAATTTCCGGGTGTAGTAGCAACAGAGCATGATGAAGCTGTTTCTCTTGCTGTGAAGTGGCTCATATGTGTTTCTTTCTCTCCCTTCGTGTGCCAAATCCAATCACGTCGATCCTTTGGACATTTGCACAGTAATGTAATTTAGAGATGTTTAAAACAGCAGCAGCTACTTGCTATGATAACAGCCAAATAGCCACATGCAGGGAGACAGCTTTTCGTATCTGGTCAGCATCTCTAGGTGCTTAAAAAAATGGCTGATCTGTCATATCTTCCCAAACATAACAACCTTGTAGTGTTTTTTTCTTCTTCAACGTGGGCTAATGAATAGATAATAAGCGGTCATGTAAACCCTACCCTTAACTGCTTTAGGATCATCTTCCAAGCTATCTGTTGGCACTGAACACCAATGTCAACACATGCTTCCCCATCCCCATGCTGCCCAGCTGTCACTGTAGACTGTTAACTTTGAAATAGGGTGTCCCCAAGGTCTCTGTGGCCTTGGGCTTTATATTCAACTGCAAGAGAAAAGCATATTCATTTTCTCTGTTTTCGAAATTCTGCCAATTTGAGATTGTATGCTCATGTGTGTGGTTCTTTGTAAAACTAAAATGTTTGTGTGTGTTGTTTTTTCATGCTTATTAGGGCATACAGATTGAATTACGTGCAGTACAAGAGTGCTAACTAACATGATTTATCCCATTGCAACCTTTCCCCAGTGAGCTGATGTTTGGTCTGAAGCATTGGTGATTAGTTGCCAGCCATTATCTGCATGTCTTTCATATGTGCGTGCATTCTTTCAGGATGATGCGTCTAGCGTGTTGCACAGCCTTGCTGTTTGTGCTGAGGCTGCTGGTGGGCTTGCCTTGGTACCAGGTTGTCCCGGCCATCTCCATCTTCTACCTGGGAAGCGGAGGATGGAGATTCCTGCAGATCTTTGCCAAAACAATCGGCCGAGACTTACAGTAAGCACGGAGAGGGTGTGTGGGTGTATGTTTGTTTTAATACCTCCAGTGGCAATGATAACTGAGAAAAGTCAACCACAATATTTGTACCTAGGCTGTTTTTCCTTTTGCCAGCCGACAGAGTGAAAAGCAATACTTTTGCTCTCTCTCTGCTGTGAAAGGGAGCAACAGCTGGAGTGCAAAACATGCAGTTTTGAAGTTATTTTTGACAGGGATGTTTTTTTTTTGTTTTTTTTGCTCCACACTCATGAACACAAGACTTGAAGTGAAACGAATAGTGCTGACTTTCTGCTTAAATTGTTAACATCCAGATGCAGTGAACAGCATTCAAACTGTCATGGTGTCACTGCACTGCATTAATATATAAAGTCCTTTTTTACAAGCAATAAAATAGGTTTTATGACCTACAGTGTTCATTCAATATGGATGTGAGAGCAGGCAGCGAAAAGTCCCTCTATTGTATCCATTGCACAGCCAAAACAATAGGACATGTGTCACTGCTTAAATGCTTACAGGTGTCTCATCCAAAACAATCCAAATAATTTTTCCTGAAGATAGCTCAATGAAGATAATTCATACCTTGTACATAACTAAATACAAATCTGACATGTCTTGCCATGTGTCATTTGTAAGTGTGAATTGGACCACAGACAATATTGAAAACATTAGTGAAGACAGGGCAGGGCTATAAATCAGAATTGCCATCGTATCACCTCGACTCCTATCTCATTATCTCATCTGATGAAGTAACAATACTGACTCAGTGGTCCACAGTAGTGTTATCTTAGGTAAATATTAAAAGCAAACGGCAATTCATGTTTCATACAAACTTCCCTCAAAATGAGTACATTTTAGGGGGCGCCCTTAGCTCAGTTGGTAGGGCGTCCCCCCCGGGCCGGGCCCAGCAGCAGACCCGGGTTAGATTCTTGCCCGTGGTCGTTCTGCATGTCACTCCCCTCTCTGCCCCATTTCACCTCTGTCTCTCTGCACTATCAATAAAGCATAAAAATGCCAAAAAAAATCTTAAAAACAAAATAATAATTAGTACATTTTTGAAATGACACTTTAGAAATTGCAATAATGCCTGTGTCATTATTGAATTTGAGTTTTCGCTCGTTACTGTGCTTACTATTTCGTACATAGAAGGAACGTAAGCATTCAAAATGTTCTGACTTCATTGGCATTGCGTCACAAGACCCGAGGCTCTTCCTTCCTTTTTCAGTGTTCTTTTTCGCAACTGGCTGCATATTCCTGTCGTACGTCTTTTGAAATGTGGAATATTTTCAAAGGACAATGGAGAGGTTCAGGGAGGTACGGATCTTTTCAACTGTCTTACCTAAAGTCAATATTTACATTTGGGGGTTGCCATGGTAATGGGCTTCCTCAAAAGCTTGAGTAATGGTAAAACAGGAAATTGTAAAAGACTTTTATGACCTCAGTTAGAAATATGTGACTAACCAGAATTGAGATAAAGACACAGTTTCCAAGACTACATACTAAAGACATTTTCTGTTTTACCATAAAATAGTCCTATAACCTACGTATGCTCCTGCTACCTACCTGGGTGCACCCGCTCAGAAGCAAACGCCTCACTATAAGTAAAGTTCTGATAATGTTGGAGTGATTTAGCTCCAAGTATAGATCATGTCTGAAGCCTCAAGGTTAAAACTTCACTATATCTGACCCAGTCAAAGCATGCCTTTTCCACAGTGACTGATAACTTCCTATTGTGTAAGATACCGTGACAAGGCGTAGGTGTTGATTCTGAAGGACGCACCATGAATCACATCTTAATGCCTTTGTAAGCTAAACCAAACCATCCAGTATCTCTACATTTATGTCCCCGCAAATTCTAGTTGTGTTTACTGGGTGCCTTTTTGTTGTTGTTAATGGTGCAGTGCAGTTTGTTTCCTATATGAAACCTCGCCAATGAACCTGAAAGAAAATTCCAGTTCTTCAAATCAGAGGATTTGATAATATGAGACTTGTTATTCAGTTCAATTCAATGACCTTTGCTTCAACTCGAGAGACACTGACGTAGCCCTCATTTATAGAGATGAGCATGAGGTAACGCTCAATAAACAAGGATAACGTATAACAAACGAAGATAACAGAGATAAAAAAATTTAAAAAAAAGTTAAAATCAGGATAAAATGTAAGTGTAAACTCATCCCATGTGTCATGTTAAGAAATATAATCACCTTCACGATATAGCCATGAAGTAACTTGGCCCAATAGATTTTTATGATGCTTCAGTAATTACACATGGCTCAGGATAATGTCCACTATCTGTAACCCGTATTTCTAATTACTGTAGGTGTACTTTGACCTTTTGATCCCAGCCCTTTGTCATAATGTTTTATGCCTGAACGTTGTTTTGCACAATATAGCTCACAGACTGTTTTGGTATGCTAATATCAAATGAAGTTTAATGATATTATAAGTGGATTTGTTCATCTTATCCCTCATAGCTACACATTATGCACACAGACCTTTTAATCAAAGAATATCCTATGTTTTTAGTTTGATTTCTCACAATGCATGCTCTTTACATACATCTTACTACATTTAAAAAAAATCAACAGCAGAGAAGTAAGCATTGCAAGGGCCTTGTAGGTGAGGTGGCAGGCCCTTTACATTGAATGGAAAAGTCTTTTTCCAGGAAGACTTATTTTAACTGCCCTATTTTTCCCCTTTTGTAATACTATTTTCTCTTGCTCTTTCAGTGCGGCAGGTGTGTTGTTGCGGGTAAAGCTGAATGTCAGACGCCACCTCAAACAGAAGAACACCGTTCCTAAGATCTTTGCTGAAACAGTGGCACGCCACGGGGACAAAACAGCGCTGATATTCGAGGGAACCGGGGAGAAGTGGACCTTTAAACAGTTGGACGAATACTCCAACAGAGTGGCTAACATGCTGCTGGAACGGGGTTTCAGGGTAAGAAATACATGACAAAATATCCTATAAACACCTCTGTGGCAAAACTTTAACACATGTTGGTCAAACCTTTTGGGTACAAATGTCTTTATTCAAACCAAATCCTCAAATCACATGAAATCCAACTTTTATTTATGTAGCGCTTTCAAAACAAAAATGAAATCTCTCAATTTTTAAAACTCTTTAAAAAAAGGGGTACAAAAGGGGTTTTTTATTATTTTTGAAAAACCACCCTTTTCTCTCCGGATAATACAATATATGAAAAAAAAAACAAAAAAATAAAAAAAAAGAAAACAATTTTTATATAGTTTTCTTAAGGCCTTTGTCCTGTGTGCGCTAACCCAGGAACTACAGCTGGTGTTGTAAAAACACTATAGCTTTTGTCCATAGGGGGTGCAAGAATTCACACAAACTGAAAGTTCCTCAGAGCACCTTTTAAATAAACATAAACTTCAGTCAGTTGATGGCGATCCGTTGTGACATGCCCCTCCTTTTGCTGTTTCTCTGTCTCTCTTCAGGAAGGCGATGTCGTGGCACTTTTCATGGAGAACAGGTCTGAGTATGTGGGCCTCTGGCTGGGCATGGCCAAGATTGGAGTGGAGGCCGCTCTGATCAACTTCAATTTGAGACTGGAGGCCCTGGTCCACTGCGTCACCATCTCCAATGCCAAGGCTGTGGTGTTCGGCTCGGAGGTGACTGATGGTAAGAGCAGGGAGGATTGAAGGAGGCAGGGCAGAGATAAGTGTTGAGAAGCATCTGAGGGATATGTGGCATATTTTGTTTTTGTTGTTTGTCGACATAGGCTGCTTTCCAAATTGCATACTTTCTTTTTTCTATTCTACATACTTCATCAGACCATAAAAATAATCTAGTTAGCATGCAGTAGGCATACAATTGGGAAATGCTTTTACTTATTTATTTCATCATAACATTGCGCCTCGATCTTGCCTCTAGCTTTAAAGCTCACATATTATACACTTTTCTGTCAATATTATATGGTCTCAGAGGTCCCTAATACGTTTTTCTTTAGTTGTTTGCTGAAAAAACCATTCAGATCATTTATTGTACTATGCCTCTATACCCTGATGTTCAGCTAATCTCACAATGGCCTATTTTTGAAACAGAGCTGCAGCTCCCCTCGTAAATATACAATCTATGAGCTTCCCCCGCCCCTCTCTGGAAGCGACGGGTCCATAGCCTGTTGTAGTAGCCTGTCCACAGTGCCTGTACTGAATGTTAGCACGGAAGCTAACGGCTAAAAATATCACGAAAATCAGTGAAAAAATTAGCCTCAAAGCTAGACTTCGACTCTATTACCTTCCTATGCTTTGTCTTGCTAAAAACGAGGCTTTGTCAGACTGCTGTGGGGAATATAAACAGCGTGTTATGAGCAAAAGCTGGTTGCTTGTCCCAAAGCTAATAGCTATACACCAGGCAGGCAAAAATGCCAATAAAAACAATTATTTTAGTTTCACCGTTTAAGAAAAAGCACAAGTAGCTTCCTATCTGTTGTGTTATTAAAAACGAGGCATTAATAGACTGCTGTGGTTAAGATAAATTAGTGGAGTATGAGCAAAAGCATTCTGTGTTGGTGTATGTAACATTCAGGCTGTAGTATGGGCATCTTGTCGCTTAGCGGGGAAAGCAACATGGCTGTCGCTCGGAAAATTTTCCATCGGATCTCGGGGCCGTGTACCAATAAGAAATGGGGGGGGGGGGGGTTATCATAGACTACTGCACGGTGGAAGTTTCTGGTTACTAATGTGGGGGGAAGCATTGACATGAAAAATATGGGGATGTGGCTGTGCCGACTGTGACGTAATAGTCGGCGAGAATTCTAACTGGAGTATATTGGGGGGAGGGGTGGGGGTTTCAGAAAGGGGGAGAGTGAGAAAAGGAGAGATTGTTATTTTTTTTTTTATATTTTGGCAGTCTCTAGGCACACCATGGACCCATGGATATGTTAGAGCACATTTAAAAAGTGCATTTAGCATAATAGGTGACCTTTAATATTCGTCGCATCCCCCGGTTGTTTTCATACGGAGGCTACGTCGATGTGACGTCACTTCCGGTGGGCACTGGATTGTGGGGCAGAATCGCCCAAATAGCATGCTGTTTTCAACACTAAAAACTCGGCCGGAAGAATTGGGACATCCTTAATCTTTTTTTACCATACTAAATAGCAGAAACTATGGGTATTGGAAACACAGGGGATATTCAAGATTATTGCCATAAATGTGAAGTTTGCCTTAGTGAGCTTTGCAAATCTGCACAGTTGTATGCAGTTTGCTCACGAGTGTTGTTGTGCTTCCATTGTGATGAGAGTGAGAGGTAAGTGGTGCGGAGAGAAAGCACCAGAGGTCATTAAAGATAAATGGCTTTTGGAGTGCAGGTGTCTCTTCAATATATCAACGAAATGGAGCTGTAAATGGCGGATGGATGGATGGATGGATGGATGGATGGATGGATGCAAAGAAGTAATGAAGGGAATGAGGGAAGTTGGGAAATGCTGCTGTCGTCAGTCTGCAGTGTTCAAGGTTTTTTTTTAAGAAGAGAATTGACTGATAAACATGGAACTAAAACTGATAAAGAGACTTGACTCTTGAGGACCAAAACTAAACCAGCAACACAGCTGATGTCTTTAATAAATGAGCAATATTCTAAAAAAAATGTAATCTCTTGTTTTAATAATGATTTTTTTTTTTATGTAGCACCTTTTCAAGAGCAGATGTCACTAATTGCTTCACAAATGAAACAAACAAGTAAATAAAAGAACAGAGCAGCAGATATTAAATGCAAACTTCAACTATAATAAATTAAACAGGAAGAAGAAAGATGAGACAAGGGAAGTCAAAGCGAATCTGAAAAGGGATGGGTCTTAAGCTGATTATTTTAAATTTCCACATATTTTAAAGATCTTAAATCCAATGGGAGTGAGTTAATTTTGCAGCAGCATCTGTAAGGGATAGTAATCACAGCATATGAAATAATTTAACATCTATATCTATACTTATCACTTAATACTGGGTTAAACTTTAGATCTGAGGTACATTAACAAAGTAGTTGCCTTGTAGCGTCTTTTCAACATGCCATAATGAGGGTTTTAAACGAGCTATTACATGATCTCGTGTTTTGGAGTATTTTTAAAGGCATTTAAATAGAATGAAATACCTGTTCTAATTTCTAATCCATTAACCTGCAGTGTATTATGAACCATGCCAGACTTTAGAGGCACTAATAAGCATAAACTGCAGCAGCTCAGTGGAATGGTCAGACATAAATAAGGGATCTATTTCAATCTCCTCCTCTTTTGGGTCCCTGCCCAATCTGAAAAGCCCTGATCTCAACAGCTCTAAAGAGTGAATGTGTTCCGAGCTGTTCACCCAGGGATGGATTGATGGAACAGTCTTTATATTTCATCCTGGACTTGCTATGTGCTCGATGCTTTTTAAGTAAATTGGAAAAACGCAGCCTCTTTGCTGAGCAGGCCAAAGTCAAGCCAGCAACATGACACAAGGCTTTTTGAAATTAGGCTCCACATTAGTTTTTTGTGGATCTGTAGGACGGGGGCAAGGGGGCTTATGAGAGCTGTTTTTAAATGTTTTGTTTCCTGTCATCTGTGTGCTTTGCTCCCTGTTACTTATTGATTTTTTTCTTGCCCTATTTGTCACACTACACTTCCTCTCCTGTTACACCCCCCCACCACCTTCCACCTGACATCCTAAGTTATTTGAACCTGCTCTGTCCTTTATTACCCTGCCCCCCTACATCCTATCTTCCTTCCACCACCTTTCCCTTCCTCCCTAATGCAAATGGCTTGTGGCACTTAAAATGCTGTACCTCATGAAGTCCTCCTCTTGCAATTTGGGATAGTGAAATCAATCGGGATTAACTGTAATGTGTTTTCTTCCGGCTCTCATAGCGGTGTCGGAGGTCCACAGCTCAATAGGGAATGCGGTGCAGATGCTTTGCTGTGGAGACCTGGACCCGGAGCGAGTCCCTAGGGGAACCGAGTGCCTAGAGCCCCTGCTGGCTGCTGCCCCGACTCATCTGCCTAGCCGGCCACAACGCTGCTTCACCGGTGAGAAACAACATGATGCACATCACACCTCTCATCATAACCATAGTAGATCAGGGTTAACCAACAATGATGATGGTTTTAAAATAAGTGGATTTGAATAAAAAAGCAGGTTGGTATTCATCTGAAGTTATATTTTCTGCCGTGTAATAATAGATCAACAACCAAAAGGATTCAAAATCTGACCAAAGCAATATGGCAATTTCATGAAAGTAGTTTTAAAAAATAAAGATCCTTTCATTTACAACACTTACAGGAGCATTTGTTGGCTATGAAACAACAATGCAACATACAAAACAAGTTAAATGTATAAAGAAGGAATACATTTACATATACTGATCTGTGACTTCTGGCACCATAGATCATTTGACAATAATCAGCAATGACTCAGTCAAATCAGTGTCATCACTCAATCATATGGATTGGCTGGTGTCAGAGCCACACAGAAATATTTTGAGATTTTAATAAAGTAAAAACATAAGTTCATGATATTAAATTCATATTGTTTATGAGGTTTAGTTTATGATGCTGCTAAGCAAAATGAGAGAAATTATTGTTAACCACATTTGCTGTGTTATAATTATTGTGAATTACTGATGACTCATCACCAGGGATTATAAGGGTTGCTTGTTTCTAAGGCAACCTGTACACACAGTACATGGGTCGAAGGTAAAACAAATTTGTAAGCCTGTAAAACCTGTAAGGTTTTTGCAATCTGTACAGAATACCACACCCTCCATCATTAGAGCCATAGTTCAGATAAGGACAACTAAGTAGTAGTACTTAGAACAAGAACAGATCATTCAGTTAGCGTCTCATATTTTTTTATTCCATCCATCAGTTAGCTCTTATTCAGACATGTGAACCTTGTCCCACTTGCTTCACTCCCTTTTGCTCTTGAACACCACATACAATCAGTAACAGCCACACAGGCTGTTGGAGCCATATAACCTAGGACCTTTGGTCATTTTTAGATGGCAAAATGTGTCTCTGGTGATCCTGACTGATAGCAACCATACTACATTGGGATCGAGATCTGCCAGAAGACATTAAAAGGTGATAAGAGATGATACAGTGTGTTTTGTAGAGTCCATGTAAACGAGTACACCTTGTGCACTATGATGCTGCTGAGAGTACATGCATAGATCCCAAACAGCTGATTTGCTTTTGCCAAACAGCACAGTGAAGGGGTTTGAGGTTTGTGAATCGAGGAAGCAAACAGCCACCATCATCCAGTTATCTAGTAAAATCAGCCAAACACAGGAGGTCAGTTATGATGCCTAGAACCTCTAAACTGGATGTGGATTCAAGACCTTCAGTCTGAACAGGACCTCGCTGTGTAACTGCTCATAAGCATTGCTTACATATTGCACTGTATCCCTGAGAAAAGGGGACTTTTTGTTATTAGTTGTGGATATGCATATTTCTCACTCTCAATCGGTCTTGTTTCAGATCGCCTGTTCTACATCTACACGTCAGGAACCACTGGAATGCCTAAAGCTGCTATTGTTGTGCATAGCAGGTAGGAATGAGCTAATAAACAAACACACAACCGAAATGCAACTGCCTGCTTTTTTCAACCATGTAGCTTTTGTGTGTAGTGCAAACACTGTTCAAAAGAGAGGATGAGAAATTTGTAAAACTTGCTGGTTGTCTTTTGACCTTTTTTGTACTTTCTCCACTTGCCCCTGTTCTATAGGTACTACCGCATGGCAGCATTGGTATATTATGGCTTTAAGATGACATCTGATGATGTGTTGTATGACTGTCTTCCACTCTACCACTCTGCAGGTAAAACTGAAACTGTGTGTTGTAAATGATTAAAACTAAAGTTAAAATATGGAACTTTTTCTCAAATCAAGCCAATCGCCAACAAACAGTGTTTTTTAATTATTCCTTGCACATTTAGTTTAAGTCTCCTTGGCTTCTTCTTTTGACAAAATATGTTGTAGGAACAAAAAAATCAAAGATGTTCAAATAAATTAAAACGTGCAAAATCTGGTAGAATATGTGATGTTAAAAAAATATAATAATAAGTTGCCTGTTGTTGCTTTTAAATTATACATGTTTTTATATTTCCATACTGAGGCAAGCATTCAGTGACCCTGACAAGTGACGACTCATGGTTCTATGTTTGCAGGTAACATTGTGGGAGTGGGCCAGTGTATATTACACGGCATGACTGTAGTCATCAGGAAGAAGTTCTCAGCCTCGCGTTTCTGGGACGACTGTGTCAAATACAACTGCACTGTAAGCATGATGTGGATTACAAGGCACTGCAGTAGATATTTAGTGGGAAGAGTAGCACACCACAATCTTACAGTGTTGCTTAACAGACACCCGATCTGTCCGTTTCTATAAAAATAAACTCAAGACTTAAAGGTGGAGTCAGCAATTCTGGAGAATATTTGTTGTCAAAATCACTTTGACAAAATCTGTGAATATCTCCTCATGATCTGCTACCTTCTTCGAACTGTGTGCGTTAAAAAAAACAAAAAAAACAGTTATCTACACAGGGTATGCTCTGTAAACTGGTATGTAAAGTAAGGGGGCCTACTGTAGCTAGCAAAATGCCCGTTTACAGAGCCTAGGCTTTATAGGAACACTGGATTTTTTCCCCAGCATATTCACACTACAGACAGGTAAAAAATGGTGATGAGATATTCTCTGATTTTGATGAAAAATTACTGCACAATCACTGGCTCTACCTTTTTTAATGTTATTCCTCTAGTTGATCTCTTTCAATCCCCTTTTACTTTACTGTGCACTTGCTTTTACATCAGTAATTAGTCTATTATTATCTCTATTCTCTCTCACCACTACCCCCCCTCCCCCTTTCACTCTCTCCTCCAGATTGTGCAGTACATTGGCGAGATCTGCCGATACCTGCTGAACCAGCCCGTCCGCGACACAGAGAAACAGCATCGGGTGCGCATGGCTCTGGGCAACGGCCTGCGCCAGTCCATATGGGAGGAGTTCATGAACCGCTTCAACATCCCACAGATCGCAGAGTTCTACGGAGCCACCGAGTGCAACTGCAGCCTGGGCAACTTCGGTAACCAGGTGGGTGCAAAACGCTCACCCTGGAACAACAGCTGGTGTAGTAAAAACACTACAGCTTTTGTCCAAAGGGGGTGCAGGAATTAACAAAAACTGAAAGTTCCTCGGAGCACCTTTTTAACAATATGTTCAAAGGCTTTTCTTTCCTGTCCTAACAGGAACAACAACATATATTTTTTTTTTAAATACAGAGTACTTGACATGAAGAGGATTTTTCTTTTCATTTTAAGTACTCGATATTTCTGAAATGTTTTCCTGTATTGGTGGTTCATCATCGGTATAACACTTTTTGGCTGGTTGCAACTGGTCTACCTGTCTTTCAGTCTCCTAACCACACTGAAAGCTTTTTGGTTGTTTAATACAGTATGTTTTGGTCTTCAGGTTGGAGCATGTGGCTTCAACAGCCAGATCCTGCCCTACGTCTACCCCATCCGACTGGTGAAGGTTGACGAAGAGAGCATGGAACTCATCAGGGATTCCGATGGCGTCTGTATTCCCTGTAAACCTGGTAGGTATACAGCATAGCCTCATTCAACATTACACGTGTAGCCATTGAAGCTATTTCTCCAAACATCGTGTACATGTATCAGAAGGTGCCACCCTGGGCAGCCTGCAGTGTTTTTTTTTTCAAATTTGAATCTCCAAATTTAGCGGTGGAGTAAGTGTGTTAAACACTCAGCTCATAGGTTAATAGGCTAACAACAAAACAATAATAACTAGAACTGCAAGCAGTTGTGAACGGGGGCCAAGCCTCCCACGCGACTCGGGATCGGGCGTCGTCGTCCGCGGCGCCGGCCCCTCGCTTCACGGAATCCGGGGATGTAAAGTTTTTGATTGTGGGATGTTCGGTGTGTAAGTTATAGCCCCAAACGCGTTTTCTTTGCTTTTTGTGGTTTTGGCGCCCCCTATGGATGACATTCGCAAAACAACATTAGATAGAATGATGCAGCTTAATGTACCAAACAAGTGGATGTCAAGTTTTTGAATGTGCGATGTTCGGTTGGGGAGTTATAGCAAAATCAAATTGTCAACCTCTCCATTGTAAAGACACTTTTTTGAATTTCCCGCCAAAACACTTAGGAAATGGCGAAAACAGGCAAAAAAATTGAAAAACTCTTTTTTTTAATAAGTCCCGCCCAGAAAGGAATTTCTTGCCCATATTTTTGCCATAGACTCAGGTATGCCCCATGATAGTCTCCCTTGAGTTTCAAGAAAATCCCTCTTTTTTTTTTTTTTTTACGGATTTTCGCAAATCTTTAAAGCGCTAGCGTTTGGTCTTCCGATGGTCGTAGAAAAATTGTTTGACCAACTTTTGCTCGTGGGAGTCGGTAGAGCATAATGCTTTGGGTTTCGTCCAAATCGGGCGAAAACTCTAGGAGGAGTATGTTTTTGTGACTGACACAGTTTTTGCGATGTAGCGAAAAATCTATATATACGGAAATGGGCGTGGCCTATCTCAAAAGATGCAGCTGACTTGTGTGCATCGGTGGATATAAAGTTTTTGACTGTCGGACTTTCGGTGCGGAAGTTATAGGCCAAAACGTGTTTTTTTGCTGTTGTAGCGCCACCTAGTGGCCGGCATGTCTGAATTTTTTTGTATGCTGAGAGACCGGGGGTCTGAACTAGTGATGCAAGTGGCATGTCCCAACCCTTTACGGTTTGGGCTGCAGCACCAGTTTTACGTATGGAAGAAATAATAATAATAACTAGAACTGCGAGCAGTTGTGAACGGGGGCCAAGCCTCCAACGCGACTCGGGATCGGGCGCCGTCGTCCGCGGCGCCGGCCCCTCGCTTCACGGAATCCGGGGATGTAAAGTTTTTGATTGTGGGATGTTCGGTGTGTAAGTTATAGCCCCAAACGCGTTTTCTTTGCTTTTTGTGGTTTTGGCGCCCCCTATGGATGACATTCGCAAAACAACATTAGATAGAATGATGCAGCTTAATGTACCAAACAAGTGGATGTCAAGTTTTTGAATGTGCGATGTTCGGTTGGGGAGTTATAGCAAAATCAAATTGTCAACCTCTCCATTGTAAAGACACTTTTTTGAATTTCCCGCCAAAACACTTAGGAAATGGCGAAAACAGGCAAAAAAATTGAAAAACTCTTTTTTTTAATAAGTCCCGCCCAGAAAGGAATTTCTTGCCCATATTTTTGCCATAGACTCAGGTATGCCCCATGATAGTCTCCCTTGAGTTTCAAGAAAATCCCTCTTTTTTTTTTTTTTTTACGGATTTTCGCAAATCTTTAAAGCGCTAGCGTTTGGTCTTCCGATGGTCGTAGAAAAATTATTTGACCAACTTTTGCTCGTGGGAGTCGGTAGAGCATAATGCTTTTGGTTTCGTCCAAATCGGGCGAAAACTCTAGGAGGAGTATGTTTTGGTGACTGACACAGTTTTTGCGATGTAGCGAAAAATCTATATATACGCAAATGGGCGTGGCCTATCTCAAAAGATGCAGCTGACTTGTGGGCATCTGTGGATATAAAGTTTTTGACTGTCGGACTTTCGGTGCGGAAGTTATAGCCCAAAACGCGTTTTTCTTTGTTGTAGCGCCACCTAGTGGCCGGCATGTCTGATTTTTTTTGTCTGCGTACGTACCATGGACCTGGATAAGCCCTGCAAGTGGCATGTCCCAACCCTTTACGGTTTGGGCTGCAGCACCACTTTTACGCATGGAAGAATAAAGAATAATAATAATAACTAGAACTGCGAGCAGTTGTGAACGGGGGCCAAGCCTCCCACGCGACTCGGGATCGGGCGTCGTCGTCCGCGGCGCCGGCCCCTCGCTTCACGGAATCCGGGGATGTAAAGTTTTTGAATGTGGGATGTTTGGTTTGGGAGTTATAGACCAAAACGCAAAAAAATCGCAGAGAAAGATGCTCAAGTGTGTTTTTGGCGCCCCCTTTTGGAGCAATTTAAGGAAAAAGTAGAACCGACCTGAGAACCATAGGACAAACACTTGTGTGAAGTTTGGTGTTAATAGGATGAATCGTTATGGATTTAGGAGCAGTTTGGTACAAGGTAGCTAATGTGCAAATCTTTAAAGCGCTACCGTTTGGTCTTCCGATGGTCGTAGAAAAATTCTTTAAACTACTTTTGCTCGTGGGAGTCGGTAGAGCATAATGCTTTTGGTTTCGTCCAAATCGGGCAAAAACTGTAGGAGGAGTGTGTTTTGGTGACTGACACAGTTTTTGCGATGTAGCGAAAAAAAATCCCATAGGCAAATGGGCGTGGCCTATCTGAAAAGATGCAGCTGACTTGTGGGCATCTGTGGATATAAAGTTTTAGACTGTGGGATGTTCGGTGTGGAAGTTATAGCCCCAAACGCGTTTTCTTTGCTTTTTGTGGTTTTGGCGCCCCCTATGGATGACATTCGCAAAACTACGTTAGATAGAAAGATGCAGCTCAATGTACCAAACAAGTGGATGTCAAGTTTTTGAATGTGCGATGTTCGGTTGGGGAGTTATAGCAAAATCAAATTGTCAACCTCTCCATTGTAATACACTTTTTTGAATTTTCCCGCCGAAAGACTTAGGAAATGGCGAAAACAGGCAAAAAATTTGAAAAACTCTTTTTTTTAATAAGTCCCGCCCAGAAAGGAATTTCTTGCCCATATTTTTGCCATAGACTCAGGTATGCCCCATGATAGTCTCCCTTGAGTTTCAAGAAAATCCCTTTTTTTTTTTTTTTTTACGGATTTTAGCAAATTTTTAAAGCGCTAGCGTTTGGTCTTCCGATGGTCGTAGAAAAATTATTTGACCAACTTTTGCTCGTGGGAGTCGGTAGAGCATAATGCTTTTGGTTTCGTCCAAATCGGGCGAAAACTCTAGGAGGAGTATGTTTTGGTGACTGACACAGTTTTTGCGATGTAGCGAAAAATCTATATATACGCAAATGGGCGTGGCCTATCTCAAAAGATGCAGCTGACTTGTGGGCATCTGTGGATATAAAGTTTTTGACTGTCGGACTTTCGGTGCGGAAGTTATAGGCCAAAACGTGTTTTTTTGCTGTTGTAGCGCCACCTAGTGGCCGGCATGTCTGAATTTTTTTGTATGTTGAGAGACCGGGGGTCTGAACTAGTGATGCAAGTGGCATGTCCCAACCCTTTACGGTTTGGGCTGCAGCACCACTTTTATGCGGAGAAGAATAATAATAATAATAATAATCCCAACAAAAACAATAGGGTTCCCTGCCCAGCAGGGCTTGGGAACCGCGTTGCTCTGCAAAACGCGGTCCCAGGCCCTACTCGGGCTTGGCCCCCTAATAATCCCAACAAAAACAATAGGGTTCCCTGCCCAGCAGGGCTTGGGAACCGCGTTGCTCTGCAAAACGCGGTCCCAGGCCCTACTCGGGCTTGGCCCCCTAATAATAGGAATAATCCCTACAAAAACAATAGGGTTCCCTGCCCAGCAGGGCTTGGGAACCGCGTTGCTCTGCAAAACGCGGTCCCAGGCCCTACTCGGGCTTGGCCCCCTAATAACAATAGGCTAACAACAAAAGGCTATAACAAACCCTCCTCAAAATGATTGAGAAGTATTGTTTTATAATCTGTGTTTAGAAGCCCAAATAATCCACGTTGTGTGTTTTTAAAATAATATTTTCTTTTATTATTATCAATGCCAGTTGCACATTTATACATTTTTCTGTTCTCTCTTTGTGTGTTTCTCTAGGCGAGCCTGGCCAGCTTGTCGGCAGGATCATACAGAATGACCCTCTTCGGAGGTTTGATGGTTACGTCAACCAATCGGCAACCAGCAAGAAGATATCTCATAGTGTCTTCAAAAAGGGAGACACTGCCTATCTCTCTGGTAAGTAACTCACACACACACACTCACACAACAACACACACATATCGAGTTATTTGCTGTATGACCCGCTGACTGATTAATGAAATACGATCCTCTCACCAGGTGATGTGTTGATCATGGACGAGTACGGCCACATGTACTTCAAGGACCGAACAGGAGACACTTTCCGCTGGAAAGGAGAGAACGTCTCCACGACCGAGGTGGAGGGAACTCTCAGCAGGCTGCTAGACATGAAAGATGTCGTTGTCTATGGAGTGGAAGTACCAGGTAAAGTCTCTCAATATACATTCTTTTGAATATTTGATCAAGAGGTCCCATCCTTCAATATGATTTTGGTTGGGAGCTGTGCAAACGTGGGCACAAATAACAATGTCTGATGCCTGTGTGAATAGATAAGTGCAGACTATAAGTTTGAAATGAAGCATACAGTGTTTGATAATATAGTTATCGCACCGTGGTTAACTCTTGACTTAACTGTGACACAAAATGAATTATACCATTTGGAAATGTCATCGCTCATAAAGCTGAGCTGCAGTCGAGGCTCTGCAAACAGAGTGACACCAAATGCCAATCACAGTTGCTTTCCAGTCGCTGCGATTAGATTAGATAAGATAACTTTAAGAATACCCACAGGCGGGACACTAGTTTGGCCTTCACACTGACAAATAACAGGCGATACACAGGTCAGACAGAACACAGCAGACATATTAATGAAAGAAATGTCCTGCAGCTTGTTAATGCACAAAGAACCCACATTAAAATGTATTAATACAATGAATTAGGTATATTATAGGTCGATGTAAATCACCACTGCCAGACAAGTTCCAACTACTATATTAATTTGGAAGTGTTTATTTTGATACTTTGCAGTACATGAGAGGACAGGAGAGGGGCACAAGTGAGACATTGTGTAAAGACATAAGGATTGTTCTGTAAAGCATTCATGGCCTTTCTGCACAAGCATCTGTATGACAGTAAATTCACAGGATTCAACCAGTGTGTGTGTCTATCCGTGTACAGGAGCTGAGGGAAAGGCCGGGATGGCAGCCATAGCTGATCCGACTCACTCCACCGACCTGGAGAAGTTTGTTAAGGACATGGAGAAGGCGCTCCCTCCTTACTCCAGACCGGTATTCCTCCGCTTCCTTCCGGAGGTCAACAAGACAGGTAAAATGCTCTTTATGTAAAATAATCAATAAAAAACCTTTAGATTTCTGCAGTATTAAAATAAATGATGTGCTAATTGAAAGAACTTTTGAAAGACCTGTGAATTTGACAACATTTGATTGAATAGTGATGTGTTTTTGCCTTTTCCTGAAACCAGTTATACTGAAACTACCATAATTAATACCTACATAATCTCTCTCCGTCTCTTTCTCAGGAACGTTTAAGTTTCAGAAGACAGATTTGCGCCGGGAGAGCTTCGACCCCAGCACGGTGACAGACAAACTGTATTTCCTGGATTCCAGCAGAGCGCGCTATGTGCAGCTGGATGACGAGTTGTACCGCACCATACAGTTAGGGAAATGCAAATTGTGATGAGCAGGCTGAGCACTACATGACACACACACACACACACACACACACACACACACACACACACACACACACACACACACACACACACACACACACACACACACACACACACACACACAAAAACAAACACATATTTACAGATCCCGAAATTAAGACTGTATTGTGTGACCAGGCTAAAAGAATGCAGGACCTCCCCCCATATACAAAAATGCATATAAAGTAATGTAATAATAGCCATACACACTCCATGCACCCAGACTCAAATGCAAACGCATTTACTGATACACTCGCGTGAATGCATATTGTATTCCCAAAACCACTTCGCTCTTTAAAAATAATCCCTTAAAAACGTATTATGCACACCACACACACACTCAGCACCACTCCATCCATCCCTCCCTCCTGCAATCGCCAACTCCTCTCGCTACCTCAGCAAAGAAAAAACAGAGAGAGGCACAATACCTAGCAACCAGGTCTATTTGGTAACTCGAAACCACCCTTCATAGTAACACAATCCCTGGCCACACAGAGGCCTCAAACAACTACGCCTGTCCATCCTGCTCCATCAAACCAGATGTGTTGATGGGAGGGATGCTGAGTACAGGCTGCTTGGCAACCAGAATGCACTGACTTGAAACTACAGATTAACCACAAGACATTAACGATGCTGAGGAGGAACATGGATACTTGTATAAAGTGTGTGGGACAAACGGAGGGGCCCACCACGGCCTAAACTGTTTCTCGGTTTGTTTGTTTTTTGTCTG
Source organism: Hyperoplus lanceolatus (assembly GCA_026929865.2). Lineage (NCBI taxonomy): Eukaryota > Metazoa > Chordata > Actinopteri > Uranoscopiformes > Ammodytidae > Hyperoplus > Hyperoplus lanceolatus. Next base: position 13,776,684 of record CM049412.1, on the reverse strand, counting down.
CGGGATTGTTTTGTGAAAGACTTGAGCCTCTACCGTATTCGACTTCACCTGCACAATTAGCCAGCAGTGACAACCTGTGTGACAAATACTACAGCTTTATGAAAACTCTTTGAAAGTATTTTTCCCCGACCCTCTCCGCTCTCCTTGTCTTCATTTCCACCCTTTGCTCCGCAGAGCTGGAGATGTTAATGAAGAAAGGTCACCAAGGTATTTTTTTTTTCTTTTTCTTTTTTTTGTTGTTGTTTGGAACAATGTAAGGATGTGAGGAATGTCGGAAAAACCTTTGACAGGCAACCCATGGTTCCAGAAGTTAATTTAGACCAGTGGTTGAAGCTAGGAACGATTCACTAAAGTGCAATAGGGCTCCGGCGTTTCACAGTGCAATAATCAGCCGCACCAAATTAGCGCTGATATAAAACAAAGCTTTGTATTTAAAATGTCTCCATCACACCAAATCTATTTTAAGTTGTGTGTAGTGTTTGTTTACATATTTAAGAAAATATGAAAGTTTTAGTCATTTGTGTTATGTATATTGATTATTATTTTTATTTTGTTGCTCTATGTGTATCAAAATCCATGATTCAGTCACTCTTGGAGTCCACAGAAATGGAGCTGCCGTAGGCATTTTATATCAGCTGCTGGAACAAAAAAGTCAAGTGATCTGACCGATTCAACCTTGGGCTAAAAATACATGGAGCTGTTCACATACTGAGCTGACACCAGTGTGTGTGTGTGTGCGCGTGTGTGTGTGGCCGTATTGTGCAGGTTTTGTCCTATAAGGTAAACAAATCCTAGGGGTGTGTGTGTGTGTGTGTGTGAGATTCTTGAGAACCGAAAGATCCAAAAACATCAAAGGCTAAGTCCGGTTTTACGGAGTGGGGGTTGGGGAGGATTAGAAGAAAAAGAAAATGTGCTTTGTCATCTATATTTAGTCTGTCGTTTGCAGTAGCTGTTATCAAAAAGGTTCTAGCAGCATGAATGAGCATCATCATCGACCACCAAGCAGAGCACTGTGCCTTACTGTGAGTTCACCTTCCAGATTCACAGGCCCTGGCCCACACATTGGATCTCATATGGTTCCCCTTTGTTGGAATTGATCTTTACCATCATCCCATTTGTCTTGTCTCCCAATGTCCGGTTAAAGCTGAGAACTTTGTATTTTATTCTGAAAATCACCTGCTACGAATCCATGGCGACCAGCGCCTTCATCCTGCCAGGTGCAGGAGGAGTTTGTGTCGACCCTCTCAAATGGGGCAAGAGTCCAAAATTGTACCAGGCTGCCGTCATAGTATTTTCAAGCACTCTATTCTCCTCTAACACCTCTACTATTTGACCCACCCCCCCCCCCCCCCCACACACACACACACACACACACACACACTCTTGGGTTATCTTTATAGATACTGTTCTTTCCATTTTCCCTGCACCTCCTTTACTTAAAGCCTTTAACATCCTTCTGCCAAGCAGCCCCAGTCGTTCGCATTCATCCATCTCCAAACCCTGTCCCTCTTTTCTTCTCTCTCTCTCTCCCCTCTCTCTGTTCGTTGCTCTTCATCCTTTTTGAGCCCACAACTCCGATGCACCCTCACCGTCTCCCTGTCGCGTACCCATCCTCTAAAAAAAATGTCTGCTTCATCTCGCTGTGCCCCTGTTGATTCAGACAATGGAATACATTTCGGATATATCATACATTGCAATTTTTGTCTAGTTTATTTGACTAAAGGACTTTTTTTTGGTTGTTCAGGAGGTCAGGTGACATGAAACTCCCAACTGCACACTCAAAATATTTTTTTCGAAAACATGTGTTGTGCGTAGTCTTCTATTACCCCTGTACATTTTGTTCTTAGGTCACCTACATTGCAGCCCAGGATGGCCGTTGTGTAACGAGTCATTTAAAGATTGGCTGCAGTGTGGGGGACTTATTATTCTTATATGAGTTTTACTGTGGCAATGCTATGGCTACTTTGTACTCCTGGGACTGATTCTCAATCCGTTCAAACAGCTTTTTTTTATTTATTTTTAGTTCACGCTCTAAGTCCTACTGACTGACCTTGACGGCCGCTGTCTGCTGTCGGTGATCGTCAAAGTTTCCCTCACTTATATTTTCCCTATTTTGGGATCAAATAAAATATCGAAAGAGCTGTTTGACATTGAGAGATTCATCCCTGCCTCCTCTGTGGTCTTAGTTCAAAGAGTCTCTTCTCTCACTTGTGTTTATTCTTTAATGATGAGTGTGAAATGTTCTCATGAATGTCTGAAGACAAAAGAAAAATGAGAGACCAACAACAATGATGATGTTGTAAAATGACGTTTTGATTTACGTATCGAAGGGAACAGTCGGGCTGTCATGATGCTTAGGACTGAAGGATTGCACTCGTCAAACCCAAGACTGAACAGCCCACCACGACAAAGCACTCTGAATAAGATGTTTCCATTTTTTTAATGAGTTTAAATTATTATTATTATTATTATTATGATTATTATTTGAAGAACACTGTTAATTATACATTGATTGTTTTGCTGGCAAATGTGTTTGCTTTGTTTTTATTTGCTTGAAACCTGAGCGTTGTGATTTCTCGTGCAAAAAAGGGGGGGGGGGGATTCATGCATGAGTGTAAGACAATCAGATGGCAGTCATTTTTTTCTACCTTTTTATAACCAGGCACTAGGAAACAGCCGGGGAGCAACCTTTTCTATATTAGGCTACGTTGGTTGTAGTCTATAGGTGCTGATTTAAAATGCCCCAGCTAATAAAATATTGTTTTGAAAAGAAGATGGCAAACAAACCAGATACTGTTGGGTGTGAAACCCTACAGAGCTGATGGGGGCCTGCAGGATGTGTGTTAGAGTTTTGGTCATACTCCTTGCTGTAGTTTGGTCTGGCTATGCTTTTCTAGGGTTTTGGAGACACCTGTTTGACCAGGAGAGGGCGCTGTGTGCTCACCAGTGCGTCCTATCTCAAGCTTCCATGCCATCATTTTATCATTCTGCTTTTAGATGAGCAATGAAAAGTACCTAATGACTTCAACCGAAACTACTGTAGATTTATAACCCACATGCAATTAGATTAAATCAATTAATATCCCTCATCGTCTTAACTGATCAGGTCCTCATATTTTTACAATAATGTAACTGATAACATCGATACAAGAACAGTCCCTCTAATACACACACTCTTAAAAACTCAAGTCAATGGGATGATGTGAATATCTGTTCATAACTGAGCTCAAAAGTGAACCAATTCAGTGAGAAAGCCTGTGAGGCAGCAAACTGTCCCCAGTCTTCAGCTCATACTGAGATGAGTCCAGATACCCATACTCTGTCTGATTTGGGGGGAAAAAGTCACCTTTAAAAGTCATGGTTCAGTTTGTGATTATGTGGAGCACATCTCACTCCCAGCACACGGTATGGACTAGAAACCCTGGCTGAATAATTGCATGCCTCTGATCAACATATACTTTTTCTTCTGTTTTTACCCTCCGGAACATCAAACTGTGCTAGAGAAGGAAGCATTTACGTCTGCCTATCTGTCTGAAAGTTTTTATTTTATGGTCTCAATGCACAGACAGCATCGCTCAGTTTGTGCAGACTGTGCAGGGAAGGTGTGTGTGTGTGTGTGTGTGACCCGCACATACACTGATGTCCTCTTGGAACCCTGAAGGCTAGCTGTATACTTCATGCATTTCAAGAAAATTAGATAAAAGCAGCACTGCAAATGGAAAATCATTATTAATAAAACATTTAAAAAAATATTTAAATTGTTCGCCAGGGCTCTGATGGTTGTATTACTTTCTTGGAGTTGAGCACATTTCATTGATGCTTGATTGCTGTGTATAGCTAGTCTAGATTAGCCTGGCTCCGCCCGCCCGCCTACTTCCGGCCAAATTTTATTTTCCCTTCAGTAGTTAGTCTGGGTGTACAGCCCATTTCCCAGTTTTGCCGGAGATTCGATAGCCGGTCCAATCAGCGAACAGAGCGAGTGGCTGAGAACGATGACGTCGAAGTCGCGCTCCAGTTTCAGTTGCCAGAAGCCGGCTCATGACACACGTGACGACCAAACGTTATGCGATTGGTTGGCTAATCCAGAGTGGCACTGGGCAGATCCAATAGTTTTAAACTTTAGCAGACACCCGCCTCCATGAGTGAACGTTTGCCAATTACAGCACTGCCAGACCCTCTGTACAAATGAAATGAAGTACGATGGTCTGGTAGCACCAGGCTAAGTCTAGATTTGACAAACTGTAAAACATTTTGGCTACATAGCAAACAAGGTCTACACTAACAGCAAGGCCATTTACCCTAATCCCTAGTTGATGTTTTTCAACCAAACATTGGGTGAAGCAGTTCATTTTGGGTCACACTGGTGGATGATTCCTGTAACTTCCATGACAATTTAGGTAAAAGATCAAACGAAAAATGTCAAAAATGCAGTAGTCTTTTAAGGCTAAATTATAAATTCACAAGATGTCAGTAGTACCATAGACTGTATTTCAAAGAGGTCAGTCCCAATGATCTTACAATGATAGGGGAGAACGGGGTAATCTGAGCCACTTTTTACATTTGCTCCCCTCTAAGGGAGCTAAAATGATTTATCACTCAAATTTACACATTTCCCATTAATTCAGGATGTTTCCTAGAAATGGGCGTTAGCAGAATTTTTTCAAGACAAAGGGCAGTGAAAATATGATTGTTTTAAAAAAAGTTGTCATGTGGCTCACTTTACCCCAGCTGTGGGGTAAACTGATCCACTTACTTTTTCCACTCTGAAACTACCATGACAACACATATTGTAACAGCCTCTCTTACTCTCTTACCTCTCTTAGCATTGCAGGCTAATCTTTAGTTATCAGCATCACATGGTTTCATATGTTGGTTGTTCATCAACACGTATGATAGAAGTTTTTCTACGTGAATATATTTGCTTTGGCACAACAGTTGATTAAGTTGACAGCAAGAAAATTTACTTTTACATGCAAAATACCTATTTTGGTGAAAAAACATGCTTACCACAGCACCATGAGGTCCTCTCTTTCAGGGCCAAGGGGAAATGAGAGGGGCTTGAAAAAATATATCTCACATAACCACAAATGTTTTCCCTTGCCTAGATACAGGGGGTGGCTCACATTACTCGATGCCTCAGATTCCCCCGTTCTCCCCTATACAGTATATACTTTGAGGGAATCTCTAATCCATTACTACATGTTATAACCCTCCATGTTTTTTTGTAAAGGAAACAGAAATGAAATGAGTATATTCATCTAATCTATTCACTGTTGGCACACAGCATCAGTGCCCTTTTTAAGCCATGTCAAGCTGACAAAAAAAATGTGAATTGTCTTCACTCATTTGTTCCCGCTTGGCAAAAAAAGTTAAGACAGAAATATTGAGACAGAGGAAAGTGAAACGGGAGCTTAGAATTTAGTTTCAAAATGAGTCTGTGAGACTCCTCTTTCCACAGAAAGGTACAAGTGGTTTCTCTTGTCATGACATGAGCGATGATTAAGACCATAGCTATTTCAAACTGTAATTGTGCAAACTTGCCTCGTTTGATGAGCAAAAATCAAGCCAAGAGTGAGAACGGTATTCTTCGTAGCTATGGTGGAAAAGTAGGCCTACTTCCACTTTACCTCTATAGTTACTAAAGATTTTACATACAAAACATATAATCAATCCTCTAAAAGATGAGTCGACGTATGGTTTTAAATTAAACCACCCAACAGTTATTCATATAAATACAACATTAAAGTACCACTTGTAATGCATCAGTAATAAGGATCCAAAAATATTACAATGCAACTGACAGGACACACAGTTGCACAGTGAATGTTTTTATTTTGGAGAAGTAAAGTAAAATGTTGTTGCTATTGCCTCTGTACATTTAAGTATACTTCTTCATGCAGAACTTGTACTTTGTAATAGAGGATTTATATGGTGGGGCATTGCTGCTTTTGCTTGAGTGAATGCCTCTACTCTCTATACAAAATGAACTCTAGAAGAAGGCCTCAGATGCTAAACTCACTGATCCCTCTATACTCTCCTTCTTCCTGGTGTAATTTTCAATGTGGGACAAAACCATGTGTGCCTGGGCTTGTGAGGACAACACAGCGCATGAGGTTCAGCTGATTGCTAAGAGACCACAAGCACGTTATATCCCGGCACTTATGGGAAGTGGAGTCTAGGGGTTGAGGGGTTGTTTTGGAACCACACATCCCTCAACACTTGGCCACTGTTCCCTGATCCCTCGCCCATGATTGGCTGACAACCAGGTGGGTGGATTTCCAGAGAAAAGCAAACATTGCCACAGTGGTTTGCCACTCTGTACCTGGCTGTACACTGCCTGTACAGTTTACTTTGGGCTCAGTTCCGATACCCACTCTCAACATTTTTCAGACCGTCCAGCTTCCTTCTCTCCACGCAGCCATGAGGACCGCTGTGGGTGCTGTTGTCATGGTGATGGTGTGCTTGATGATGGCCCATGCGGACGTAAAGCCCCAGAGAGATTTCAACCTGCAGAGGGTAAGACAGACAGACAGACAGACAGACATACATTCAGCTGTTAATGTGTTTTTGAGCATGACGATATTCGATTGAGTTCCTGCTCTCATTATTGTCTGTCTAGTGACTCCACTGGTGAGGGAACGCTGTGTCCTGTGTAGGGCCCATCTGTTTGTAAATGTCCACGTCAGAGTGAGAACACGTCCACATGTCCCATATGAGTGAGAGACTGTGTGTAAAGATCCTGTGAGTGGGTAGTCAAGGTTGAAAAACAGCTATTCAAGGGGGTGGCCCAAAACAAACAAGTATGGCTTTACGTCTCGCCTCAGAACAAATTGTTGATTTTGGATCCTTGTTTCCGGTTGTCCTCACACAGGAGAGGTTGAGAGAGGTCAGTTTGACATTTCCCATGGCCATGGTAAATGAATCATGAGAAAATGTCAACAAAAAAAGAGTTAAAGAAGAAGTATATCTTCATTTGTTTCCTGTGGCTGATTCGATAGCCAACCGGATTTATCCCAGAAGCAGTTCCCTATGGTGGGACTGTGCCATATTTATCAAATGTAATTTACTTGCCAATCTGACGTGGGTTAAGGTTAAATTTAAATATGAAGCAACACCCGGCCGGAAACTATCGCTGTAATTTCCTCTTTTAAGTTCTCTCCTTACAGTTTCCATGTCAAAGTCTAAAGCAGCTCCGAAGTGCAGTGGCTGGTCAACATTTGTTTCTCGGTTGCATAGAACAGCATGCAGGCTCTCTCATGCTAGTTCAGTCAGAATTCAACATGAACACTGCCTCTATCAAGTCACTGATTTAAAGGTTCTATGTACAGACATGAGGAAATACTGTGGTTAGCAGCAGTTTTTGCTACAAGGTTCAAACACAGCTCACTTGTTTTCCCAATGGGGCTGATTTGCTGGAAAAAAATACATGTATGCATTACACCCGGGTTCCATTCAGAAAAGGTTCTTTTCTCCATGCCTTTACTTAGTTTCAAAATATGGCTTAATGATTATAGAGGAGTAAGTCTGGTGATATTCAATAACAGTATTATTTCTATACAATCTTGTTAAAAAACGTAATTGAATTAATTCTACAAATACTATTTAATTTAACCAAATACTGATGAAACATGGGCTACACAGTTACAGTACGATGAACAAGGGTTATTGATTTGGAGTCGATCCCACATGCACTTTACCGCTTCCTCAAATACACACTAGGGCACCAAAGCTGCCTGAAGAGAATAGTGCCCAACCACTATTTATAACCTTAGCTGAATAAAAGAGTAGTCTTGCTGTTTTAGAAAAATAATTTCTGAATCTTATATAAAATAATATGAAACTATATAAAACTGGACTCGTGCATGTAAATATGTGTTCATTAGGAGCCATTGGGCTTGGGGCTGAGAGCAAATCACAAGGTGGGGAAGTCAGAAAGCTGACCTACACACTGTTGGTTTTGTTGTTTTCCTGGGATGTGTTGACAATGAGTAGCCAGAGAAACATTTTTACAGCATGAGACATTTTAAAAGAAACATGGAAATGTTCTAACCGTACATAAAGAATCGTTAAAATAATAAACGCTTTAGAAATGTAAGATCATTTATATGGGTTAAACTTGAGTGCCTTTCTGTGTGTTTAGTTTGCAGGGAAGTGGTACCGGGTGGGCCTGGCCTACGCCTCTCCAAGCTTTGCCCCCTACAGAGACAAAGTGAAGGCCTCCATGGGCATGGTCGCAGCACTGCCCAACGGCAATGTTAACCTCACAATGTGGGACGCCACGTGAGTACATGTTGTGTAAAATGGTTGGCCACAAAAGTGCATGTGCTTCAGTCAGAGAAGGGAGGTAAACAGGCAGATGCAACTGAGGGGTTTGTGTGGATAGAAGCATAGAAAAGATAAAGATACATTTTGTTTCTTCCGTGTGCTCCAGACCTTTTGGTTGTCGGACAAAGATGTACCACTATGAGAGAACCAACGTACCTGGGCAGTTCACCTACTTCAGCTCACGTAAGTCTCTTCCAATCTGATTTGTCACCTTCCCAAGATATTTGTTTTTATTTTGTGAGCTGAATTCCAAGTAGCTATTGTCCCTTACCTGTGTGTTGTGTGTTTTGTCAGGCCATAACATGGTGAAGGACATCACAGTGGTGGAGACAAACTACACTGAATACGCTTTGGTTCTCAAACACAAGGTTTTTAACAGAGACTACACACAGGTGGCACTTTATGGTGAGACACACACATATTTGTTCACATACACATTTTTACATTACATCTAAGCATGAGCTACAGAATCAGTCTTGCTGTTCTGTCTGTTTGTAATGTGTCTCTGTACTTGTTTGCAGGTCGCTCTCACAGCGTCAGAAATAATGTAATTCAGAAGTTTACAGCCTTTTCCCTTTCCCGGGGTTTCCCCAGAGAGTCTATTCTAACTCCATCTCCAGCAGGTAGAGTGTATATGTCCACAAACGTAAAGAAAATACAGACAATGGGGAGAACCTGAAGTTTGTTAACTCTTGGGTTTTCTGTTTAACAGATAATTGCCCACCATCACCGTCTGGACGTTAAGTGAGTCTATTTTTTTTCGAAATATTTTGAAGAACAGGGATACATGCACATTGTATGATTGTGCAAGTGTCCAACAAATCCTCAGTGTAAATATGTTTTTTCCATTACTTCCTGTAGGTGCCCTATTGTACCTGAGACAAGGATAACAGTGTACAAGGATCTCTCTTTCAGCAAAAAATCATCTTCCTGTCTACATAGATCATCATTTACAAATATTGCTGCTGAAATATAATCGTCGTCCTTTTTGACGGAGTGTTTTACATTATGTTCACGGTGCTATTTTTCCCCTAATCACAGAAAATTATATAAAAGAAGTATTTTCATAGTGGTTTGTGGTTTTTGCCTGGCATTAAATGGCTTATATAATGTTTATATAAAAGCTAAGCTCCTCAATATAATCGATTTGGACTGTTTCCCTGTGTTGACATAGCAAAATAAACAATATTTACCTCCAGACTGAGTGCAAGAGCATGTTTGAGCGTGGGTGTATATGTGTAATCTTCACATAGAGTATGAACACCAGGGTGCAGATGCTACACATCAGTTTGTTTCTGGAGTGAACCAGACTGCACAGCTCTCTGATGTGCTACCTAAGGCTAGTTAATGGTTAGCTGTCATACATGCAGCTTAAAATGCACAAGTGATTTTCAGGGTACTGTGAAAGACACTATCAGGATAAAGACATTATGTGTAAAATAAAATGATGAAAATCCTGACTTTGGCGCCCCATGTGGTAGTTTAGTAAATGGCACTATGGCAGACAGCCACCCAGCCTTTTCCCTCTCAGTGGTTATATTTTGAGATGTATTGATTGTGTTTGTTTGTTTTAGACTCAAATTCTGAAGTCCAGTCATTCATTGATTATATCACTCAACAAACACACAATCACATGGACACACTTTAGTGCACCCATACACATTCAAAGACACAAAGAAACAACCGGAACTTTGCTCTTAAAGCTTTACGTTTTCTGAGTCGTTGTGGGAGGGGAATGTACTTAAATCCCAAACAAAAGTTGTGTCAGTTTTTCTGACCCATAGAGGCTGTCAGTATGACTAGAGCGGTGAGTCTTGTGTCTGTGCTGCTGGTCCTTGGCTTGGCCTGGACCCTGAAAGTGACCCCTGTGTTCCCAGAATCTCTCCCCCTGCCACAGGAGAGCTTTGATCTAGGCAGAGTGAGTAACTGAAATACAGGATTTATTATTAATTTTCCCATTGCATCTTTTATTCATGTTATTTTGATGTTGACTGAATAGTTCTGTGTGCTTTCTTTGCAGTTCATGGGGCAGTGGTACGAGGTGGCAGTGGTTTCCACTTGTCCTTATTACATGCAGCGGAAGAAGGGAAACCCCGTCATTCTTGCACTGGAGCTGCACCATGTAGCCGCGGAGGGTAACTTCACGATGACATCCAGGTCAGACTTCTATGCATTCTAGTACACACCACACAATGGACAGACACACAATTTAACATATTTGGTCTAACCTTTTGCGTGTGTGTGTGCCTGCATGTAGGAATAGCTCATGTGAGCAGACATCCACAAGATACGCTTTGACCAACACTTCAGGACGATTCTTCCACCATATTGCGAGTAGGTTTCTCCTGATGCCCTTCTCTCCCTGAATTTTTTTTATCTACATCCCTGCACATCAACAATGTCTCAGTAATGTTCAGTAAAAAAACAGTAGTCTTGCTCCATGCACTGCATTGTACATCAACTTTGTCTGCAGGGTTTGGGGCAGATGTGGATTCTGCAGTGGTTCATACCGACTATGATGAGTATGCAATGATGCTGCTGCAGGGCACAGAGAAACCATCAGGCATTCAAACCACCACAGTCAAGTATTATAGTGAGTGACCATTTCTTAATCCATCAATGGTTTCATTGGTATTATTTTTTGCTAGAAGAAAGATGAGAGGTGGTGTTTTCATTTCATTGATGGATCATCAGGCTGTGTAACGGGAACTCTCTTCTTTAGGTCGGACTGTGAATGTGAGTGCCACTGCGCTAGACAGCTTCAAAGCGCTAGCCAGACAACATGGAATGAGAGACGAGGCTGTCATCATGAATGTTAACATAGGTGCAGCCCCACTCACATAAACACACTCTCACTTTCAGGAAAAAGCACAGGTGTAACTAACACTGATGATATGCATCAAATTGAGGTGTATCAATAATTGGCATATCTTTTGACATGAATTATATTTTCTATGGTCCCCAGTTGAGTGTCTGACCAGGCCCATCGCTATCCAGCCTGCGGTAAGTGCTTCACACTGAGGATGTGCTAAAAAAGGGCATTTCCATACTGAAACCACATATCGTCACCCTCTTAAAATAATGGCCTAAGTCACTTTTTGGCCAAAATATTTTTTTTGCTTAAATCATCTCCTCATGATGCTGGCCACCTCTGGTAAAATGGCCTAAATCCTCAGTTGAACAGATTATGTGATTTTACTTGACATAGGCCATTATACCATATTACCAGAATGTCAAGAGTGTGTTTTAGGCCATTTTATTTTGCCTAAGTCAAGATTTACTGTTAATTTTTTTTTCAAGGACAATTCACGAGTGTGTAAAATGGCTTAAGTCACAAGTTAAACATTAATATAAAGGGTTTATTCCTATTATGTTACATAATTGACAGAAATTGTTATTACAATGTCAAGAGTCATCTTTTTACATAACCTGTTTGAGTGAAATTATTAATGAATATCATATATTCAATCTTTGGTTAAGTTTTTTGTGTTTCCTGAAAACACTGAAAAAATGACTTAGGCCATTATTTTAAGAGGGAGACGATATGTATATTCGTATTATGAAGACAGATCATTCACCTGTTGTGGATACGTTGTAATGTCTGTCATTTGGACTCTTGTTCCCAAGAGGCTGAAAAGAAATGTGGTGCCACCTGTGGTTTCACTACAAGAGGAGGATGATGGAAATGTCTGACCAGGTCAGAGGTCAATTGACTCGCTGTTTAAAGATAACAGAACTGCAGAATTTGTAGCCATTTTGATTTTTATAAAGCATGCAACTGTGAGAGTACAAATACAAAATGTATTAATAAAATAAAAACATGACAATGTTACTCTATACAATTTGAGCATACTGATAAACATTGGTTTACTGTTACAGACTGAGAGATAAATGGTGAACAATATTTTCCTCAATGGATAAAACAACGTTTTGTTAGTATTGACTTTCAACTACATGGTATTGTATCACTATTTTATTATAATATTGTATTTTAATAGACAATGAAAAGATGAAAGGTGTGTTACGTCAGGATGATCTAAAATGAACCAAAGACAATGAAAAATAAAGAAACAAACACAAAAATGTGGGGTCCCAAGGAGCGGACTTAATACAACTCCAATGATATAGCAATCTATAGCTTTTCATAATTACTGCATTGTTGAATCAATTGGAATTTGTATTGCATTATGATAAGAATAATAGATTTGGGGATTGTACTGTTTTTATATACAGTGTCGTGCGAAAGTTTGTGAACCCCTTGAGCCTTTTGGAATTTTATTTATTTTAACCATTATTAATACATTTTTTTCAATACCAGTATTTTTTATATGAAATAACAGATGTTTGTTTATCAATTCAACATTTTTCTTTTCCAGAAATCAATTGTTCAAATAGATAAATTGACAAATGTTGTATGTGCAAAGGTTTGTGAACCCTAAGCTGCATTGCTTAAATCGAGCAAGGTAAACACAATCAGGTGGGCCAAACTGATTGATGAAATAGACCAATGTAATGACAGATCTTTAGGGAAGAAATTGGGCGCCACTAGATAAAACAAAGATAAAACCAGGTCAGTTTAGGCTCACCAAACTGAACCCATACAGGTCAGACATGCTCAAAGGGGAAACAATCTCAGAGGATCTCAGGAATAGAGTTTTGATGTTGCACATTTGTCTGGGGACAGCTATACATTCGTATAAAAAAGTTTGAGCTCCATCGGTCCACCGTGAGGCAAATCATCTACAAATGGAGAGCTTTAAGAGTGACTTAACATCTGCCTAGAAGTGGACTTCCTTCAAAAATATCTTCAAGCACCACAAGAAAAGGGATTTTTCAGGTAAAAGCCAACCCACACATTACATCTGGAGATTTGCAGACCATTTGCCATCACCATTCTTCACTTGGGAGAAGGTTCTGTTGGTGGTAGGCAGAGTTGCGTTTTTGCCCAAACATGGCGGTTTTGGTTATGACCAAACAGATCAATTTTGGACTAATCTGTCCACAGAATAAGACTTCAGGTATCTCCAGGTGCTCTCTGGCAAAGCTGTGACAAGCAGTTTTGTTCTTTTTTGAGAGCAGAGGCTTCTTCAGCAACCCTCCCTTGAAAGCCATGTTGACTGAGTTTTCTTCTTATTGTGGAACCATGCACATCTGTCCCAGATGTTGCAAGAGAGGTCTGCAAATCACTAGATGTAATGTGTGGGTTGGCTTTTAACTAAAAAAATACTTTTCTTGTGGCGCTTGAAGATATTTTTGAAGGAAGTCCACTTCTAAGCAGATGTTCAATCACTCTTAAAGCTCTCCATTTGTAGATGATTTGCCTCACGGTGGACCGATGGAGCTCAAACTTTTTTTGAATTAATTTATAGCTGTCCCCAGACAAATGTGCAGCATCACAACTCTATTCCTGAGATCTTTTGAGATTTTTTTCCCTTTTAGCATGTCTGACCTGTATAGGTTCAGTTTGGTGGGCCTAAGCTGACCTGGTTTTATCCGTGTTTTATCTAGTGGCGCCCAATTTCTTCCCTAAAGATCTCTCATTACATTGGTCTATTTCATCAATCAATTTGGCCCAGCTGATTGTGTTTACCTTGCTCGATTTAAGCAATGCAGCTTAGGGTTCACAAACTTTTGCACATACAACATTTGTCAAATAATTTGTTTTATCTATTTGAACAATTGATTTCTGGAAAAGAAAAATGTTGAATTGATAAACAAACATCTGTTATTTCATATAAAAAATACTGGTATTGAAAAAAATGTATTAATAATGGTTAAAAATAAATAAAATTCCAAAAGGCTCAAGGGGTTCACAAACTTTCGCACAACACTGTACATGGCATTGGGTGACCATCTGATTGTTGAGTGGTTCCAACTTTGACTAAGCCCCTAAAATCGTTTTATTTATTGTCACCTACTTTTAAAAAGGGTAGTTACCCTTTTTAAAAGGGTAGTTACCCTTTTTAAAAGGTAAATTTACCTTTCAAAAAAGGTAAGTTTACCTTTCAAAAAAGGTAAGTTTATCTTTTAAAAAGGGTAGTTACCCTTTCAAAAAGGTACATTTATCTTTTAAAAAGGGTAGTTACCCTTTTAAAAAGGTACATTTATCTTTTAAAAAGGGTAGTTACCCTTTTAAAAAGGGTAGTTACCCTTTTTAAAAGGTAAATTTACCTTTCAAAAAAGGTAAGTTTACCTTTCCAAAAACGGAGGGAGCTCTGCTGAGGATCCTTCTAACGCAAACTGGACAGATACCCTTTGGATGAAAATGATGAAGGCAATGCATTCGAATTATTGACAAATGCTAAAGGTTTTAAACTGTATAACTGTAGTTTATATAACATCTAATATTCTATTAAAAAACACCAGCATTGTTAAAGCTCCCATATTATACACTTTTCGGTTCCATTATACACCATATTATATGGTCTTAGTGGTCCCTAATACGTTTTTCTTTAATTGTTTGCTGAAAAAAACTTTCAGATAATTTATTGTACTATGCTGATGTTCAGCTAATCTCACAATGGCATATTGTTTAAAAAGAGCTGCAGCTCCTCTCGTAATATACAATCTTTGAGCTCCCCCCGCCCCCTGTCCGGAAGCGAAGCCAGATACGCCTCGCCCTCTGTCTGTCAGGGCCGTGGACCAATAAGAAATAGGGGTGTGGGCTGCACAGTGGAAGCTTCTGGCGTTCCAGTTTTTGAGGTCAGAAACGAGGAGAATTCTGACTGGAGTATATTGGGGGGGGAGGGGTGGGGGTTTCAGAAATGGGGAGAGTGAGAAAACGAGAGATTGTTATTTTTTTAAATATTTTGGCAGTCTCTAGGCAAACCGTGGACCCATGGATATGTTAGAACACATTTAAAAAGTGCATTTAGCATAATATGTGACCTTTAAATCAGAGGGGCTCAACAGGGCTGCAAAAAATAAACTCTACATGGATAAAAAAATATATATATATAAATACCATATAAAATATCAAGGCTTCGTTACTCAGTTGTCTCTCAAATCATGACATGTATTGATTTGTAGATGTTACCAACAACTCTAAAGTCCATTGCTTAAGTGGTTAGCTGCTCAGGAAATCTGGAGCACAAAGCCAGAGAAAGAGAAGAGGGAACTTTGCACCTTAACTTGTTTTTTTTTACTTGGCTGTGGTAGTGAGTACATATGGGGACCACTGCGGTCAATGCCCTGTGGATAGGGGAGGGGGTGTAAGGACAGTGAGGCCAGGAGGTGGCTGTTTCCTGGGATTAAGCGTTTCAGACTTCAGTCCTGTCATAGACAAGTGGACAGACAGGCCGATAGAATGCAGAAAGCAGTGACTCTGGTTTCCCTGCTGGTCCTGGGGTGGACCTGGACCCTCGAGGGGGTCCCTGTACTCCCAGAACCTCTCTATCCCACACAGGAGAACTTTAATCTGGACCTGGTGAGTGGATGACTTCTGATTTCTTTTCACACAGTTACACGATGGAAAAGTCCATCACGTACACAATATTGCATATACATAGACATGCTCTAATCGAATAATCTAACAATAATTTATTGTTGTTTCCATTGGGGATGCTGCACTGAGCTGAACACATTACTTATTACAGAAGTGCAAAACTAATATTTATTTTGAAATGTGTTTTAAAGTAAATTGGGATAAACATATGTTTTTAGGTCTGATTGATATTTTAAATCAAGAGTACCCTTTTCAGTTGAAGCCATGGCATAGTTATGTTGATATGGATTTAATATATTATGATTCCACTTTTCGAACAGTTTTTGGGAACATGGCATGATGTTGCCGGAGCAAGTTCATGCCCCCACATGCAAAGTCACAGGGCAGGTGCAGCCATTGGTACAATGGTGCTGCAGAGAGGCACTGAAGGCAAACTCATTGCGACCAAAACCAGACTCAGGTACAAAAAGAGAATACACGTGCACATGAAAAAAAATAATAATATGTGCGTTTTACAGCATATTCATCGGCTCATCATCTTTAAACTTTGTCTCTCTCAACATTTTTAGTCTTAAAAACATTTTAAGGATTTTTTTAATGAATAAACTCATTTAATAGTATGTAAATAACAATGTAAACATTGGCTAATCCTGAGTGTTTTGCTCTGGCTTTGGTTTGGCAACATTTATGTGCACAGTCCAAAGTGTAAAATCCAGTGAAAAGGAACCAAGTAAAATTACTCAAGTACTGTACACACAAGTTGTACTTACTAGCATTCTTTGCACTGATGGTCTCGTTTGCTGTTATATCTAATATATGATCATCAGAGGAAAAAATGCCAGTTTCAGAAATATTCAAATGTTCCTCATAGCACCTTTAAGTGACCCATCAGTATATCACATATATCATAACATAATAAAATGATTCCATGTTAATTTGGTCTTTATGCACAGAGATGGAGAATGTAAGGAGATGTCTGGGGAGTATGAGTTGACCACCACACCGGGACGGTTTTTCTACCATATTACTAGTAAGCCTCCCATTGCACAATCTCGCAGTGACGCAGATTTGTTTCCCTTTCATGTTGTCCAGGAAGATTTTACAGGTATCTTCCTTTTTCCTTTCCACAGGGTGGAACGCAGACGTGGATGCCTACGTCGTTCACACAAACTACGATGAGTATGCGATAGTGATAAACAGCAAACAGAAAACAGCAGGGGAAAAGAGCACCTCAGTTAAGCTTTACAGTGAGTGGGAAATACTTTTCATTTGTGGTTTTCATTCTGTTCAATAAACCATGGGTGTTAAAACCAAGCCATGTATATTATCGTAGATTTATTCAGATTTATATTTTATTTCCATACAGTATTATGAAGTGATTATGAGGTGAATCTGCTCAGTCTAAATTACTCTTAACTCCTCTTCAGGTCGAACGATGGCTGTGAGCGCCACTGTGCTGGATGACTTCAAAACACTGGTCAGAGAACAGGGAATGAGTGATGACACTATTATCATCAAGCAGGACAAAGGTACAACTGCGAGACGCACAGATTTTCCTGCACATACATTGCACTAACACACATTTAAATGAACCTCCAGATGGTATTTGGGTTTACTGTTGGCACTGGAACAGAGATGTTCATATCAACAATTCAGTTCTTTATTTTCCTACATGAGGAAATTCTCTTTTGCAACATACTGTACATAACAACACAATACAAATTCAGATGAAGACATTTAAAGATTACAATGTTTGGTTACATAATAAATTAAAGTCTTAATGATAGTTTTTCATTTAATGTCTTTGTAGGTGACTGTGTTCCTGGAGAAGAGGTGGTAGAACCATCAACTCAGCCTGAACCTCAGGTACTCAAAATACATTTAATTACTCCAACCTCAATTATCTCATTAATTATCTTTAGATTAGATTTAAATTGTAAACATGATTTAACCAATGTAATGTTTAAAAACATTTTTTTTTAGTTCTTGTTTTATGCTTCCTGTTTATTTCAATCCACTCTGCTGTAACTCAGGGGTACATATAAGGGTATATTTAGATTATTTGGGGTTCAGGTGACTTTGAACCCCTGACTGTAAATCTAATCTATCTAATCCAATATCTGTTAATCTGTTTGTGGCTGTGACACAGAGGAAGAAGAGAAATGTGGTGCCGTCTTTGACTCTTGCAGACACTGAGAGCTCTGGTGATGGTGACTCACTATTTTTCAATGCCCCCCGTAAGTGATCACCGCCCTCCATCGAACAACCACATATTCTGATACACTTAACAGTTTAACACTCTGTGCTGAACAGGAGATAAGATAACCAGGTTCATAGGTTGTAAACCAGTTGGTATCTGTCCTCCCTTGTGCTGCCTCTCTCCCTCTCTTTCTCCTGTAGATGACTGCAAGGCAGCGCCAGAAACTGGGCCGTGTTTTGGCTTGCAAGACCGTTACTTCCACAACTCCTCCTCGATGAGCTGCGAACTCTTCAAGTATGGAGGCTGTTTGGGCAACGCGAACAACTTTGAAAATGAGAGGGAGTGTCTGCAGAGATGTCGCACAGAGGGTGAGGAGTGAAATACCAAACAATGTGCATATCGGATGATGATACAATATGCAGCATCAATCTATTTGCCCGAAAACCCTGCAATAACTGAAAAAAAATTCAATCTCCCCAGCCGTTTGCCGTCTGCCCATGGTGCCCAAGTCCTGCACAGGTCAGCCACCCATTTGGGCCTTCGACTCTGCCAATGGTCTGTGTGTGCCCTACAAGCAGGGCTTCTGCCAGGCCAACGCCAACAAGTTCTACAGCAAGGCAGAGTGCGAGGAGTACTGTGGAGTGGTGAAAGACGGTGAGATGATAAAAGAGATATAAAGAAAATACACATAAGGAAAAACCTTTTGAGACTGCCTGGACAACACAAAACAATCTCACCAAATCTCAACCCACATTTTAACAGACGCAGAGCTCCTGAACGCCAACTGAGTGAGGTGAGGGAACATTACTGCTCGTCTGAACTCATTCTATGAAGATGAAACATGAACCAGCATCAAACACTACGCAAAATAACGAAACCAACAACCAAGATTAATTTGTCTTAGTTCTAAGGATGGATGTGATGTTTTGTCAGAACAGATCACCAATAAAACAATTGATTCCTCTGTTTGTCACCGCTCCTCATTGAAGATATCAGTTATGCAACAGGCGCAACACAAATAAGTGTATTCTACAGTCTTAACCACAGAAGTTTTAGCAAAGAGAAATATGTAATGGTAATGCTTTTAAGGATTTTGATAACTGATATCTTGCTCTTGCTGTGATTGAGGAGGAGGTTACTCCCCTAGTCCAGATGACTGACCACTGGCATTTTAGACTTTTGATCTGAATGATAGGAGGGGGTCTAAGTTGTCAGTAGTGGAGGAAGTAATTAATTCCTTTAAAAAAAAGTATATAGGCCTATGTTATATTAACTTACTGACAATATCTAAAATATCAAATATAAAGGAAAAGTACTTAGTGATCAGTTAAACAGTCCCTTTCAGTGTTTTGCTACTATGTTTTTTGATAAATATTTTACTTGAAAAGCAGGAGAATTTTCTCGACGCATAAAGGAACCCTTACCACCAACTCCTTCAGGTTACCAGAAAACATTAAAAATCACCAAATACAAATTATTATAAAATCCCTTATTGCTGTAAACACAGCCCAACTAGCCTCCAATCTTCAATTTAATCTGTCTATTTTGGGTGTACTATTGTAAGAAACCAGAACAACGTCTGTCTCTTTGAATTGTCATCTCTCCAGCAGAAAGTATTGTTCTCTACGGTGGTGCTGAGCATTCAGCAAATAAAAAAAAGTGTCACACCTTCTAGCAATTAGCACAACAGGATCTCGTAATTATGAGAAAATATCTTGTAATTACGACATCAGAATCACCCCTCTCATTCATCAATAACGTGGCTGGCTGGCTGCAGGACGGCAACGATGATCAGAACCATAACAAACAGACTTAGAAACACAAGCACACACACACACACACACACAAGGACAATGTGCAATAATTGTAAAACACTGTACTATCTATTTATGGGTACATTGCACTACTGCCTTGTACTTTTTACTCTTTACTATTTTTATGGTGTGTGCATACTTGGATGCTGTTACAATTTCGTTGTACACTGTGCAATGACAATAAAAGGATTCTGATTCCGATGACGCTTTCCGACGTTATCGTCTTTTATTTCCTGCTCTGATAGAGGCATTGGGAAATATTGATGTTTCTTAAAAGTGAGGACGGCACTACTATGAGTATGAGTATGTCAACACTGTGCAAACATCTAAAGTCATTAGGACTGTTCAGGAGAAAAGCCAACAGGAATAAAAGACGAACACGTTGGAAAGCTTCATCGTTGCCGTCCTGCAGCCAGCCAGCCACGTTATTGATGAATGATATCTTTTCTCATAAATATGAGATTCTGATGTCGTAATTACAAGATCCTTGTGTGCTAATTGCTAGATAAGGTGTGAAACTGTTTTATATTTGCTGAATGCTCAGCGCCACCATAATTCCCTCCCTGTTAAATGCCAACATTTGAATAGCATCACTGCTTCTAAACTTTGCTTGAAAGTGTTTTTTTGGTCTGCAGTTTAAAAATGTAAGCAAAACCTAGCTCCCAATCTAAAATATAAACCCAAAATATTGTTGGAAGGGAGCTCTAGAGAGTTGTAATGTAATTGGAAAAAACTTAAGCCTGAGTTGCTAACTTAATTCAATGACTTAAAAAGACGAAAGAGATGAGCAGAAATTTGAATTACATTTTGTTAATTATGTTTTTACAGTTTTATAATACATTTTGTTGTTGCGGTTTTAGGGCAATTTGGACCTCCAACATTCTGAATGGTTTTGAAGAATGTGGGAGAAAACTAACACCAAAGCTGTTAAAACATTTTTATGATCAACAATCTTTTTTAGAACAATTTAGAGGGTCAAACTCAGTGCCGGCCCGAGGCATAAGCGAACTATGCGGTTGCTTGGGGCCCCCAAATTTGTGTGTTTGATATTGACATCATATTATGCAAAGTAAGTCATCATACAAAAAAGCAATACAATGTTTTGGTCTAGATAATTAATAGCCTAATAATTTAATCAGTTCATCTGGGAGGTAATCCGAAATTAACTGATCTTGTCACGTTCACATCCATGCACAGTGTGTATTGAGTTTATTTAAAAACATTTGGGAATGCGGCTGCCCTCAGTTGCCCATGCACTGCCTATAGTCTATAGCCTATTTCAGCCTCATCTGTAAAAAAAAAAAGAAAGAAAGCTGGACAACAGAGTTCTTCTGCTTTGGTCCTCTCACTGCATTTAAATGCATTCATTATATTACAGAGAAATATGTCCTGTAAAAGATAAAGAGCTCCAAGCCCAACTCAGAGGACCCTGCATAATATTTTATTTTAAATGAATATTTTTATGGAAAATCCATGTGCCTTTCTTCAATAGCTTCTAATTCATCCAACCCGTGTCTCCAAATTATTTGTTCACACTAAATTTCTCAGATTTAGCCTCTTAATTTTTCTCTCAAAGTGCACCGGATTCATGCATTTCACTTTAAAAAAATTTTTTAAAAATCACACCCCACTAGGAGGGTCGGGATTCAGCTGTCGTATATTTTCACCCATCTGGACATTGGATGCAGTAACAGAAAACACTGGGTGTGGGGATAACATTTAACAATGGGCAATCATTTGGGCAGCGCTACGATTGGAGAGGTGCCCCCTGATCATGTTCCGCTTAGGGCCCCATGAAGGCTTGGGCTGGCTCTGGTCAAACTTCCGAATGATGTTGAAGAACGCAGGAGGAAACCGGAGCACCCGGAGAAAAACCTGCCTCACCACGGATGTTATTACATTTTGATAATGAGTTATTTTTTACGATAATTTAGAGGGCCACATTTCTGAATAGTTTTGAATAATGTGTTGTGCAGAAAACCTGCATCATCAAAGATGTTTTTACAGTTTTATAACTATTCCTTTTTTGTCTTTCAGTGGCCAGTGGAACAGATGTAAAATAAACTTGATCCAGGACGTGGACTCTGTCTATAGTATTTCAAAACATCATATATACCATGCCTACACCTGCAGGGGGCATTAAAGTTTTCCTGATGGAAGACAAGAACCTGCGGGTTACTTTGCTCAACTTTTCTGGTGGTGTCATCAGGTAATTTTTGAAAGATGACAAAATGCATTTCTCAATTACTGGTTCCTCTAAATTCATGGCCGCCAGCAGCATCCCAGCAGGTCCAAACGTTTTGCAAAGATGTTTGAAAATGGCCTCATCAATGGTTTTAAAACTTTCTGGACTGATACAAAAATCTACACCCTCAACTTCGGCCCATATCTTTTCAAACAATCTCTTAATCATGGCCTCCGGCTTAACAATGGTGCAGTTCACTGCTGCTTTTATTGAAGGTCCGTGAAACGAGCTTCTCTACAAGGATTCGGACAGACATTTTCTTATTTTCTGTCTCTGTTCTGTTTTGTGCCGTTTTCTCCTGCTGGCAACTGACAACTGGTTTCTGTTGGCATCTGACCACTGCTTCTTGCTGGCAACTGACCACTGCTTCAGGCACTGAAGGTTCACTCTCGGTGACCTCTGGTGTCGGTGTCACTGACTCCTTGTCCATTAAAGCAACTCTCACCTTGTCGCTGTGGGTGTTAGCCTGAGTGTTCACCCACCACCTCAACAGGAAACGCCACACTTTGCCATTTATTACACTATAAATTGCAGCTTGTGATTTAAAATCCTGCACTGACTTGCAGGATACATTCTTATTTGTTTCTAGGACCATCTCCGGCATCATCCCTTCTGTGACGTGATTGTACAGAAGTTCACAAAGTGCTTTGGTGAATATTAGGAGCTTTTCGTTGGAAATGTCATTCAAATGACGAAACACACAAACTTCCTTTCCGTCTTGTTGTTTCTCACCATCCTCTGTAAGAAGCAGAGAGTCAACATCTGCAACCAGTGACTGTATTGACTCCCTGCAGTCAACAATGCAGTTGCAGTCCAGGCAACATATTGACTTCAGCTCTGCCACAATTCGATGTATTGATGTTATGGCAAAGCTCTTTACAAAAAATGTCTTCATCTGGTTCCCCTCTCCTTTCCAAGACTGTTTGCTGTCAGCTTTATTTATTGGGCTTGCCGAATTGTTCTCTTCCAAACTATTTACCTCTCTTTACCTCTTCTTTTCTGTCCCCAAAAAGCAGAGAGCTCCCCAAAAACACCATGTACCTGGGAAAAATGGAGGGAGAAATGTAGAGAGAGAGAGAGATTATTACATTACCCTATTCGTTTGTGATACATCGGGGATTATGCAATGTTGTGTAGCTGTTCAAAGTACTTTAAAGCTACATTGGTTGCAGATAGGGGTCAGTCAACTCCTAGGTCCATTATTACAGTTTTTCATTTGCACAGCAGTTAGTGTATTTCTCAAAACAATTAGTGCAAACTGCAAAACCTAGTGGATAACCTGCAAAAGTACGTCACTTGCTCAAAATGGATAGTCTATTCCTCAAAAGCAAGTATTCATGTCAATGAAACTGCCAGTGTCATCAAAATGAGAAATCTTGACACCATCGTTTATGAACAAGACAGTCAAATGGCTTTGTCATGTTTTCATTATGACAGTTTATTCTCTGAGTGTTTTCCAATGCAAAAAAAAGGTCAGACCTCGGTGACACTACCTGAAAATGCTCAAGACAGCACTATACACTACTTGTACAGCCATTTGAAAACTACAGTAAAGTTACACATTGCTGTAGTTAGGGGAGTAAGTGAGTACAAGACACTGAATACGTATGTTTCACATTTTTAATGTATATGCTCTTTGCAATTCTACAGCATTGTGCAAAAGAAAAATACACTTCAGTCACTTTTTTAGAACAAACATAAAAAAACACCCTTTTGGTAGAGCTGTGCACAAATGTGAACAATATAACAGGACATGTTGTAGCTGAACATATATAGGTAAATCATTCTGGCACATCCAGATGTTCCTGTCTGTCTGGCCACATATTTTCATCTACATCACAACGGATATTATCCCTTGCAATGCAGCGAGGAAAGTATCTATGAGAAAGAAAAGGTATAAAATTTGATTTTGATAACTAGTTCAACAATTGTGTATGTAATGACACAAGCAATGAAATGAAGACTATTAGTTTTATTGGGAACGACCATTCAGCATCCATAAGCATAGTTAATTTTGACTGACATGACATAAGCAAATGACAATGTTATAAAACAGCAGAGAATTGTATGAAAGCAACTGATACATGTCCAAAAGCATTTGCAATTTGTTCAGAGGAAGGAGAAATTGCTACTATGATGTGCTCAAATGACTAAATGTTGCGGAGGTTGAACTAATAGTTATGAGAATTTTCATTCTGATCTGAGAAAAGCAACTAAGAAAAACTGTAAATACATCTGTAGGGTTGTGAGATGATGATTGGGTTCGGAAAGTCAAACAAATAAAGTTCTGATACACAAATCTATATTTTTCTTTTGGATTTTCCTCCAATCTTTGCTTTCTTTAGTGAAATAATGATTAGCATTACTTTAGCCTTTCGGCCTAAAACATTCATTGGGATTAAATTATCTGAGAAGTTTATAAGCGATATCACTATACTAACAACTGATAGAGATCTGACTCATAATAAGGGGTCCCCAACCAGACTGATTGTTTAGTGTGGGATTAAAGGAATGGTTCAGAAACACTGTTCGACCTGTTAAAGAATATTTTATAAGATGATGAAGATATATGTATTGCCGTGTTTGGTAAAGAGACCAGTAACTTTGCAAGTAAATATCTACCAAGGCCAAAAGGACAATTTTCTTGAAG
This sequence comes from Hyperoplus lanceolatus, assembly GCA_026929865.2. NCBI lineage: Eukaryota > Metazoa > Chordata > Actinopteri > Uranoscopiformes > Ammodytidae > Hyperoplus > Hyperoplus lanceolatus. The sequence goes on along the minus strand of CM049412.1, from coordinate 13,752,006 downwards.
TTCTTGAGTGAGATGAAGAAACATGTATTGCTCGTCTGCCCTTATACAGAGATGCAAAACAAACCTGACCTCTCTGCAGTGTAACTGACCCCAAACATATAGTCACACCACCATGAATAAAAACAAGTTCTAAAATTATTTTAAATAAATGAATTAAGATCCTACACATTTTCACAATCTTTTCACATCCAGCCGTTCATTGATTGGTCATAACCAGGAGGGGGCAATATGGCTCTTTTTATAGATGGTGAAGAATTATTATTTCACACAATCTCCATCAGACACATGCACACACATTCATACAGTCACAAACAGCTCCTTTCTTATTTTTCTGTGATTAACTATTGCACCTCCATTTGAGCTATATTTCCTCGCTGCTTATGTTTATCTATTTTTTTTTATTTTTTACAGCAAATGAGTCATTCAGTGCTGCAAAACCGCCTCATAACCTCACCACTTCTTGATCTCTCTCTCTCTCTCTCTCTCTCTCTCTCTCTCTCTCTCTCTCTCTCTCTCTCTCTCTCTCTCTCTCTCTCTCTCTCTCTCTCTCTCTCTCTCTCTCCTGTGATGGAGCCAGGCTTCCTGCTCTTAGTTCCCAGAGTTCCCGGCTGCTGGCAGTAGAATGCTGGGAATATCCGGAGAGGAAGAGGAAGTGACATCACAGCGATGACCTTCCGTACCAGGCCATATCACCTGGTGCTGGCTGGAAGAGAGCTACCAAACAAGCTTAAACACAAGTACACACACACACACACACACACACACATACAAAACCAGAAGCACACACTCCACACTTCTCTCGCTCTCAGCATACATACACACATACATACGCGCACATTCACTGGGAAACCTTATTGACACACATAGACACTTCAGTTTGCTTTCTAGGAGAAGAGAAAGAAAGAAAGAAAGAAAGAAAGAAAGAGGAGGGCAAGTTCCCATGAAGAGAGAGAGGAAGCGATAAATTCAAGGGGTCATGCAGAAAACTTTCCAATACCTTTGAATAAACAGACTGAGCTTTACCACATATTTGACAGGAAAATTCCCCCACCACGTTTCAGAGTCTGTGTGTCGACAGAGTCTTTCACATTAATCTTTGGAACATTTTTCTGCAGATTATTAACGTTTACTTTTGATTGTTTGATTACAATTTTTTTGATAATATCTTTAACTGAAAGTGGCTACGTTTTTGTTGATTCCAGCGGCCCCTTTGGACAAAAGCGGTAGTGTTTTTACGACATTAGTGCCTGCTGTTGTAAAAACCTTTACTGGTACATTCTGGCAGCTTGTACATTTGTATGGGGAGTGATGAGGTAATGTATAAGTTAGTGACTATGTGAGATTAATAATGGTTGGACAATGGTGAAGCAAAATCAACTTTGAATTAGAAGGCTTGTGAAACAAATGGCTTTTCTGGTCTGCCTGCCATGAATAGTTTTGTCTGAATTTTGCAGTGATTCATACCTGAGCAAATGCATTAAAAATGCCTATAACTAGATAAAAAATATATATTTTCATTCTCATTGCTGTAACAGGTCATTTAGAATCATCAGAGGAAAAATTAGACTATTTCATAAACATTTCAAAGTCCTTGTAGTCTCTTTAAGTACGAATTTTGAATGCAGGGCTTATACAGAACACAAAGATTCCTCCACCAGCCCAAACAAAGTGAAACAGAAATCCATAAACACAGGTTCCACACAGATAGTAGGGAGTATAGACGTAGTTAACATTTGGTCGTGTTGGAGATATTGACTTGGAGTTTGGAGAGCATCACAGAGGTTACATTCTTCGGGACCAAAGGATGGGGAAACAAGAAAAACCCACATACTTGCACAAATACGCACATACAAGGATATATCCGCAGAGCAAATGATATATTGAGGGAACATGTGTCAGACAGAGACATGAAAGTCAACACAGGAGGTATCACATGAACATAAAGAGGGATGGGAAATGTAAGGAGGGATAAGAGAAAGTGCAGAAGTCCCTTAATGCAAAATCAG